>CAMZMU010000106.1:12497387-12861096 GCA_947311845.1 Poa pratensis
AGGGGTGGGAGACATTCAACTTTGCAAGATGCGAAAAGGAAAGGCCAAAGGTTGAATGTTTTCCACAAGAGAAAGCCAAGGTCTAGAAAACCCAAATAAGATCAAATGAAGATCAACTCCTCATAAGGAGGAGGCGGTGGCCGAGGCCACCATGTATGAGCAATTATCAACCCAAAACCGCGAAGATATATCTTGGGTTTAAGGCCAATACTCATCGTTTAAGCACAATTTGTCACCGGAGTGACCAAATAAAGCACGAATTGTCTATGTGCGCATAATAGAAGTAGTGTTGACTCATGAGTTGAGCTACACTCCCCCTATGTCCATGCATGCATCTAAACTAGTTACGATGTCTACTAGGGTATTTGTGCAAGGCGGTCAAGCAAAGTTGCTCGCATCAATGACATTTAGTTCATTCCTCAACTCTCGAAATCTTGGTTCATCAAGGGCCTTGGTGAATATATCCGCAAGTTGATCCTTGGTTCCTACAAAAGAAAGGTCAATGTTGCCCCTCTCCACATGCTCCCGGATGAAATGATGACGAACTTCAATATGCTTCGTCTTGGCATGTTGCACGGGGTTGTGGGCGATCTTGATAGCACTTCATTATCGCACATGAGGGGCACCTTGGAGAAGATAATACCATAATCCTTCATAGTTTGCACCATCCATAAGAGTTGAGCACAACAACTTGCGGCGGAGATGTACTCGGCTTCGGTGGTGGAGAGAGCAACACAATTTTGCTTCTTGGAAGACCAACACACCAAGGAGCGGCCAAGAAATTGACAACTCCCGGATGTAGACTTCCTATCCTTCTTCTCTCCGGCATAATCCGCATCCGAGTAACCCATGAGATGAAAGCTTGAACCCTTGGGATACCAAAGACCAAAGTTTGGGGTATGAAGCAAATATCGAAAGATGCGCTTAACCGCCACTAAGTGGCTCTCTTTGGGAGCCGCTTGATACCTTGCACACTTACCCACACTAAACATAATATCCGGTCTAGATGCACAAAGATAAAGCAAAGAGCCAATCATAGAGCGATAGAGTTTTTGATCGACATCGTTACCCTCGGTGTCGGTGTGGAGGTCGACGGAGGTGGACATGGGTGTCTTGTAAGATTTGAGCTCCGTCATCGTGAACCTCTTGAGCATGTCTTGGGTATATTTGGCTTGATTGATGAAGGTACCTTCCCTATATTGCTTCACTTCAAAACCTAGGAAGTACTTCAACTCCCCCATCATGGACATCTCAAATTTGCTTGTCATTAGCTTTGCAAACTCATCATTGAAAGCATTGTTAGTAGAACCAAAAATGATGTCATCTACATAGAGTTGGCATATGAAAAGATTGCCACCCACCTTCTTGGTAAAGAGGGTGGGGTCAATAACACCAACTTGGAATCCACGGTCTACAAGAAACTCTCGAAGGTGCTCATACCACGCACGTGGGGCTTGTTTAAGGCCATAGAGTGCCTTGTCGAGCTTGTAAACATGGTCCGGATGGTTGGGATCCTCAAACCCGGGAGGTTGCTTAACATATACCAACTCATTAATAGGACCATTAAGGAAAGCACTTTTAACATCCATTTGTTGCAATTTAAAGTTATGATGAGATGCATATGCAAGCAAGATGCGAATAGATTCAAGACGAGCAACGGGGGCATAGGTTTCACCGAAGTCAACACCTTCGACTTGAGAGTAGCCTTGTGCCACCAATCTTGCCTTGTTTCGAATGACAATGCCGTTCGAATCTTGCTTGTTCTTGAAGACCCATTTGGTGCCGATGACGTTCTTGCACCCATTTGGCCTTGGCACCAACTTCCACACCTTGTTGCGCTTGAAGTTATTGAGTTCTTCATGCATGGCATCAATCCAATCATGATCTTCAAGAGCTTCATACACCTTCTTGGGCTCGATGAAGGACACAAAAGCATGGTTGGTGCTAAAGCTTGCCAATTGTTTTCTTGTGACGACCTTGCTTTGGACACCTCCAAGAACTTTGTCCAATGTATGCTCTAAGCGAGTTAATTTTTGCTCTCTTCGCAATTCTCTTCTCTTGATGGCCTCTTCCGAAGTTTCTTGAGAGATGACTTGATCATTTCCTTCATCATCGGAGTCATGTGCATTGTTTTGATCTTGAGCTTGATCTTGATGAGGACCACCTTGATCTTGTTCTTGATCATTGTCGTGTGCACCATCTAGAGCTTGGTCTTGAACATCAAGTTGTGGAGAGGAACCACTAGGTTGATCTTGTTCTTGACCTTGCTCACTTGTTTGAGGGCTCGGAGTTTGTTCTTGGTTACGGGGAGGATCTTGAGTTGGTGATGGTATAACTTGAGGAGGAGCTCGAGGAGGATCTTGAACTTGAGGAGGATCCTCTTCAATGGGACGAATGTCCCCAATTGCCATCCTTCTTAGAGCGAGCTCCATAGGTACATCACCTACAACATTAGGATCAACTTGCCCCACTTGGGAGCCATTATCCTCATCAAACTTCACGTCACTAGATTCTTCAACTTGACCGGTGGTCTTGTTGTAGACTCTATAGCCGTGAGAGTTTGTGGAGTAACCAACAAAGATACCCTCAATAGATCTAGTTTCAAACTTAGATAACCGGTTACCTTTCTTGCGAATGAAGCACTTGCATCCAAAGACACGAAAATAAGAAAGATCCGGTTTCTTCCCAAGAAGAATCTCATATGGGGTCTTGTTCAATAGCTTGCGGAGAAATAACCGATTTGTTGCATGACAAGCGGTGGAGATGGCTTCGGCCCAAAAGTTATACGGAGAAGCATACTCCGCAATCATGGTCCTAGCCGCATCCATAAGAGTCCGGTTCTTCCTCTCCGCAACACCATTTTGTTGAGGGGTGTATGGAGTGGAATATTGATGAGCAATCCCCTCTTCACTAAGAAACCCCTCCACGGTATAGTTCTTGAACTCGGACCCATTGTCACTTCGAATTGTCATGATCTTCTCTTGATATTGGCGTTGAGACATGTTGATGAAGTCAATGACTCTTTGTTGAGTCTCACTCTTTTTCTTGAAGAAATAGACCCATGTGTATCTTGAATAGTCATCAACAATCACCAAGCAATACTTCTTCCCACCAAGACTATCATAAGATAATGGACCAAAAAGGTCCAAATGAATGAGCTCTAGAATCTTGTTGGTGGTAATCTTCGTCTTTGGTGGATGGGCTTCTCCATGTTGCTTTCCTAGAACGCATGATCTACACACACGATCTTTGGAAAACTTAATATCGGTTAGTCCAAGAATGTGATTACCACTTTGAAGATCATGGAGTGTTCTCATATTGGTGTGGGCTAGTCGGCGGTGCCAAAGCCAACCCACATCAACTTTAGCCATTAGACAAGTCGCGGCCGACATGCTCTCTTTCGAGAAATCAAGCACATACATGCCGTACTCGACATGTCCAACAAAGACTACTTTAAGAGATCCCTTCACGGTGATGATCACACTCTCGTCATCAAAATAACACCCATAACCACTTTTAGTAAGTTGATAGACGGAGAGTAAGTTGTAACCAAGGGACTCAACGACAAGTACATTCTTGATAGAGACTTCTCTAGCAACAACGACCTTGCCTCGTCCCAATACCTTAAGCTCGCGGTTGTCACCAATTTTGACTCGTGAATATTGAGGTAGAGGAGGTTCAATATCATCCACCAAGTCAATGCGTCCGGTCATGTGTTGGGATGCGCCACTATCCACCGTCCATCGACCCGCACCGGACGCCACACCCTACAAGGAATCAAGTCTTTGATTTAGGTACCCATTTTTCGATGGGTCCTTTCTTGTTAGTCACAAGGGTCTTAGGAACCCAAATAGCCCAATGATAATCATCACCATAAGAAGAGCCAACATATTTAGCATAAACATGACCATCTCTAGATTTCATAAGAACATAAGATGGGTTATATTTGCCGGCAAAGTCATTATGGGTAGGAAGGTCCCTTGTGACCTCACCACCCACAATGGTGTTGGTCTCCTTCTCTTTAGCCAACTCCCCCTCCTTCACAAAGATAATAGCTTTTGAAGAGGGAGAAGACTTCTTCTTTGACTTGGTAGAGAAACCAAGTCCTTCTTTTCCAATTTGATCCTTTTGATTGCTCAAAAGGTCATTGAGGTTCTTTTCTCCTTGGGCACAAGCCATAATGCCCTTCTCAAGTTGAGATTTCAACTTAGCATTCTCTTCAACAAGGTTAGCATGCTCACAACAAATAATAGATTTAGCAATAATTTCATTTGATGTGGAAGCAATAACTTCTTTCACTTGTTGACCTAGGAATTGATCATGAGACTTCTCAAGTTTGGCAAAAGACTCTTTGAGGGTTTTGAGTTCCTCATCAAGTCTCTTGTTTTCCTTCTCAAGTCTAGCATGTTCAATGCCTAGCTCAAGCTTCTCATTCTTATAGACTTTAGAAGTAGCAAGAGCATGTTCATGATCCTTTTTAACTCTAGACATGTCAATAGCATAGGATTCCTCGGAATTAGATAGGGCCTCCTCAAGGGACCTTCTACGAGTTTGCTCCTTTTCAAGAGCAATAGCGAAATCCGCTATCTCATTAGCATAGTCAACCTCACGGTTTGCCATGCCCGAAATGATCTCCTCCTTTTGATCTACAAGAGAGTTAGTTTCCTCAAGTTGCTCCAAAAGAGCATCAACATTCACTTTGTCTTCTCCTTTAAGATTGCTAGCCACACGTCCACCTCATTTGGACTTTGGGGCTCCTTCACAACATTCTCTACACAATCCAATAAGGAAGGAGGTGTAGAGGCAATAGGTTTAGGAGAAGGAGTTACCGAGGTGGCTTTTGCCATGAGACATGTGTAGGGAATGGACTCATTTTCATTGGGGGATTCAAATAGGGATGACGGTGTAGAGGAAGGTGTAGCTATGGCAATGCGAGCGGTAGCTACAACTTCATCTTCATCTTCATCACCGGACGTGTATTCTTCCAAAACTTTTCTATCTTGAACACACAAGGCATTGGTAACCCTCTTCTTCACGTAGTTCTTGTTGCCGTTGCCCTTGGACTTGTCTTTTCTCACAAGCTTGCCATTGTGGTCCTCTCGATTCTCCCAAGGACACTCGGCAATGTAGTGATTGAGATTACTACAATTATAGCAAGTCTTTGGACGGTCTCCTCTTGGTCTTGCAACGAAGTTCTTCTTAGCAAAAGGTCTTGAAGATCTCTTGGAACGGTTGCCCCAATAGGCTCTTGAAGCAAGAGCCATGTGCTCACAATAGTCTTTCTTGATCTCCTCCGTATCCTCCTCTTCACCTCCATGTTCAAACTCTTCTTCACTAGTGATGGTGGTGGACTTCAAAGCGACATTTGGAGATTGTCCCGCAAGTCCCCTTTGCCGAGCTTGAGCATGAATAGAGCTCTTGACAACCATCCCAATGGATACAAACTCGTTGAGCACGGTGTTGGAGTCAAGTGTTGAGAAGTCCGGTCTTGATCGAATGGTTTGAGCTAAGCCTTGATTTGAGGGAGTGATGGCCTTGAGAAATTTGCGCTTGATCCAATTATCACTAATCTTCTCAAAACCGAAATCATTCAAGGTGATGGCAAGAGCGGAGAGTCTTCGATAGAGATCTTCGGGGGTCTCATCTTCATTCATCACAAACTCATCGGCTTCATCTTGAACCGCTTCATACTTGGAAAGTTGAATGCTTTTGTTCCCCAAGAACAAGTTATGAAGATTCTCCCAACATTGCTTTGCCGTCGTGCACATACGGATATGCGTGCGATAAGTTGGGCTTGCGGCCGTTTGTATCATGTGCATGGCGGTGGCGTTGAGTTGATGATTGGCCTTCTCCGTTGGAGTCATGTTGTGTGGGTCTTGAGGATGGAAGCCTTGCTCTAAAATGTCAATCAAGAAAACACAACAACTAGACATGTGTGAACGCATAGAGAATTGCCAATTAGGAAAGTCTTTTGGATCAAGCTTAGGAGGTGCGCCCATATTGGCGATGTGTGGCGGAGAGACGTGTTGGTGGATTGTGTTATACACTTGTTCCGGTGGAACATTAGCATACACCCCCGGCGGCTTCCTTGGGGTTGAGTTACCATCCTCGGAGTTCTTTGTTTCGGGATTGGCTTGCGCCTTTCCGTCCGCATTGACAATACCCGTAGAAGGAAGAGTATCTACCTTCCCGGGGACATTTTCCAAGGAGGGTAAATCAACCTTAGGAGGATCCGGTTTCCCTAGGAACTCCTTGAACATTTCTCGCATCGATTCCTTCATGCTTATGTTGAGGTTGGTAGTGATCTCGGTATTGAGATTCGATATCTCACTCTTGAGTTCACTAACAACCTCACCAAAGCGTTCATTAGTAACCGATGCGAGAGGGTCCACGACGTCCGACATATTCTCTTAGGCGGTGAAGCCTTAGATAAGAGACGAGGCTCTGATACCAATTGAAAGATCGATATGTCGACTAGAGGGGGGGTGATTAGGCGACTACCAAATTTTAATTCTTTTTCGATTAATTAAGGCTTGAGCAAAGTATAACAAGGTTGACTAGATGTGCACTAAGTGAGCAACCTATGTGATACAAGCAAGGTAAGCAACGTAGCGGAAGCAATAAGTAAAGGATAGAAGTAACCGCAAAGTGGAGACACGGAGATGTTTCCCGTAGTTCCTTCCCAAGGGAAGTACGTCTACGTTGGAGGAGTGTGGAGCCACCTAGGCGCTCCAATAGCACGGATGTGCTCACTCTATTCTCCGTGAGCTTTACCCGTGGGGGTTTGGCTCATCCACTATGAGGTCACCTTGATGGCGTTGACCAAGCCGATACACAAAGGTCGGGGAACTCCACAATGAGTTGAAGCCTCCCAACAATGTCTCGGACTTCCTCCGAGACTCACAAAGGCACCTCGAGTTACAAGCAACTCAAGATGCAAGTTCCACACTATCCGTGTGGGGGGATTTGAAATTCCTTCGGTGGAGACGTAGATCTAGACCTCCTATGACACTCCTCAAAGTATCAAGTCGATTGAGTGGTTGGAGTGGGAGATCTAGTAGTTTGAAGTTCTTACAACAATGGGGCTTTGGCAAAGAATGGGGAATTAGTTCTAGTAGCTCAAGAGTCCCAAGGTAGGTGGAGGGGTATAAATACCCCCTCCCTTTCTTCTGCCCGTTGGGAGGAAAAACCCACGCGAGCGGTAGTACCGCTGGGTAGCCGGTACTACCGCCGCGGTCTTCACGCGCGCCTCCAAACGGTCAACGGGCCGCTTCTGTCGACGACGAAACCCACCTCGCCGGTACCAGGCGGTACCGCTGGAGGTACCGCTGCAGGTACCGGAACCGTGGGCAGAACGGCCCGAACGGCGGTACTGGGAGCGGTACCGGCCGCGGTACCCTTTTCCTCTGCGCCCCTGGAGATGGCGGTACCACTTGGTACCGCTGGCAGTACCGTTGGCGGTACCGGAACCGCGGGCAGAACGCCGAGAACGGCGGTACCCGCGGCGGTACTGCCCTTCGCAGCTCGCCCCAGGGAACTGGCGGTAGTACCGCCTATCCCAGCGGTACTACCGCTCCCTGGTAGCTTTCACTCCTTTGGCTCCTTTTCATCGCATCGAGACAACGGGGATAAATATAAAACCTGTTTAAACTCACATAAACTTGTTAGATGCAACCTTTGTATTATCATCAACATCAAAACATGATTAAGAGCAACAATGCTCTTTCACCAGCCCGCCGCCCCCGTCCAAAAAATATGCGAAGAGTAAAAAATGAAAAAATTGTTGAGTGCAGGGATTGAACCTGCAACCAAGCCTAAAGCCAACATGGACGAGACCGGCTAGGCTGGGAGATTCCTATGTCTATCTAAGATCACTGTTTCTAATAACCTTTGAAAACATCCGTGCATGTAGCGCCTTACACTCGGGCGCTACCGATCGTTGGGCGCTACTCAAAAGGGTTTGTTCGGTGAAATAGTTTCGCCCAGAGTCCATTTTGTGTTATTTTTTCGCTACGAGGTCAACTGTATCCATTTTGCCCCAAAAACTCGATGGGGGTCCGGATACGAAAAGCGGCACCCCCAATGGCTCGTCTCGAGCGAAATCGTGTTCGGCACCCCCGAAAGGGCCCCCAACTTTGGAGGCCCTCTCGGGGGTGCCGGACATTGCCCGGACATGCCCTCCGACAGGTCGCCCCCACCCGTCATACACACAGGACACACATATGCGGTTAATGGTGTCGTGTAGGAGGTCGTTCCGCCCGCGTTAATGGCGACGCGTTTCTGCGGGCGACGAAGGGACGGGACGGCGATGTGTCTGCCGCACGCCTCGCATTTACGGCGGCGCCTGCTGAGCGCCCAGCCTTTCCCGGCTTCCCAAGCGGCACAGTGGCGAAGACGTGTCGCCGCCATTAACTCTGACGCGATGCGTGCTCACCCACCTGGCGCTTCCCACCCAGCACCACCGCTTCCCGCCTCTGTTTCCCGCCTCGAGCCTCGACGGTTATAAAAAAGGCCCCCGTCGTGCTGCCTTTCCACCACACCACCGCCGACGTTCGCCGTAGCCCACTGTAGCCCACAGCAACAGCATGCCTCACCGCCTCGCCACCTCATGGGCCACCCTCACCCAGGCAGCACGCCGTGCTCACCCCACGGCGCAGGAGGCAGCCGCCGATGAACCAGCCTTCGATTGGGCGGAGGTGGACGACGTGGACGTAGACGAGCAGAAGGAGCAGGAGTCGGAGCAGGAGGTGCCGTACCCCGGGCAGGAATCGCCGCCGGAGCTACACGAGGTGCCGCCGCCGCCGCAGCAGGAGCCAGAGCAGACGCTGCCGCCGCCACTGTGGCCAGACCAGGTGGTTGCCGCCAACTCGTTCGAGAGCTGGCGCAACGAGCAGGCAAGCCGCCAAGTCAGGCTGGGCTACGAGGCGGCTGGCGACGCCGTGGAGGCCGCCATCATCCAGGCCTTCATTGAGAGCGCGAAGCGGGATGCCCGTTACCGCGCCATCATGGCCACCGAGCGGGCGGCGTACGAGCAGCTCAATGCCCAGGCGGTGGCACCCGAGCAGCAGCAGCTCATCGCCCAGGCGGAGGGCCTGGAGCATGTGGCCTCCCAGCTGCTCGCCGAGCAGGCGGCCCACGAGGAGCTGAACCAGGCTCGGCTGGTAGGCGCATGCGAGAGTTCCGGCAGCGGCAGAGCGGCAGGTCATGCGCAGGGCGGCGAGCGCGCTCCGACAGGAGAGGCTTGTGCGCTCGCGCTTATTAGCCCAGTGCCAGAAGGCCGCACACGACGACGAGGCTGGCCCGAACGGTGGCGTTTAGTTTAGATTTAGTTGTAACGGTAGTTTATATTTCAATGTGTCCGTTCTAGTTTAAATTTTAATTTTAATTTGTATCCATGTGAACCAAAATATGCCCGCAAGGGTGTTCGACCAGTTTCTCGCCGTTTGGGGGGCGGGCCTTTGGGGTGCGCCGCTGTGGGCTGCAACCCCCAATTGGTCGGACACATGTCCGTCACCCCCCAATTGAGCCTCAATTGGAGGGTGCCGGACACTCATTTGGAGGGTCCGGACGCCAAAATCACCCACCAGCGGCACCCCCCAAAGGATCGTCCCGAGCGAAATCGTGTCCGGCACCCCCGAAAGGGCCTCCAAGTTTGGAGGCCCTCTCGGGAGTGCCGGACATGGGGCGGACATGGGCTCTGACAGGGGTGGCCCCCCCGTCATAGAGACAGCGCCCCGCGCCCGTGTTAACTTGGGCTTGGCAGGAGGCCGTTCCGTCGCGTTTAATGGCGAGGCGACGAGACGGCGGCTCGCCTGTCAGCACGCCTCGCAACAACGCCCCGCCCGTTTCCCAGGCGGGCACAGAGCGAAGCGACGGGTCGCAATAACGCCGCGCATGTTCCCATGGCGCTGACGGAAGCGACGCGTGTTGAAGTCGCAGCGGCTGTCCACGGCGGCGCCCTGCACACGCGTCGTCGGCGTCAATGCGTGGCCAGGCGAACCGGTGGCCGCGTTAATGCAGGCCACCCAACCCCACTCCTCCTGCCGCCTTTAAAACCCGGCGCGTCGCAGCCCTCCTCTCCCCACACCACCGGTTCTCCCCTCTCCCAACTCGCCACCAGCAGATCGGCCGCCAAGCATGGCGGGCAACTGCGAGACGCTGGAGGAGCGCAAGCTCCGGCGTCATCGCGACTTCCTCTCGGCGGAAAGCGAGCGTCATGGCCAGCAATGCCGCGAGCAGATGGAGGAACGCCGTCGCCGCAACAAGGAGGCAGAGATGGCCAGGGCGTATCAACGCGAGCGGTGGCTCGAGGACGCAACCAACGCGCCTCCGTACGTTGTGTCGCTAGAGACGGCGCAGCTGTGCAGCCGCCACAGTGTGCCGGTGGAGGGGGGCGCGTCCCTACCCGAAGGGTGGACGAGGAACGCCGTCAACGTGCCGGTGGCACCGCGGCTCAGCGGCAAGGAACGCGTCGGCTTCATCATGCGGAAGTGGCAGGCGATGTCGTACGAGCAGAAACTCGACCCCAAGTACTCCATCTCGGCGCCCTACTGGCACGCCGTGGTGGACGCGGAGTACGAGGCGCGCTGTGCCGGCGACTTCCTCCCTACCGGCGCGCGGGAGCCAACGCCGGAGTTGTCCGCATCGGACGATGACGACGCAGTCGAGGACGACGACGATGACCCCGAGCTGCCCGATCTACCAATAGAAATGGCAGGCGCATCTTGGTCAGCAGCGTCACCGGCATCGGAGAAGGGGGCGCCAGCTGAAGCCGGCGAGGCTTCCGATCAGGCGGGCAACCGGTAGATGAAATCCCACCACGCGCCGGCTGCGAAACCAGAAGCCTCAGCCACGGCGAGGCTTCGTTTTTAAAGGCCGTAGCCGACGACAATAGCAGATGAAACTTCCGGCGTCGGATCATTGAGGCATGCAAGTCTGTTCATGATTCCGGCGCTTGGTTCGCATCTTCTTCCCCGTCACTAGGCCATGAAGCGGCATCTCTCCTCGCCGTCGGCGTGTGTAGTGGTTGGCTAGGCGCTGTAGCGTGTAGCCGGTAACGGCGTAGTTTAAGTTTAGTTTGTTAAATCTCGTTTAGATATCAAATTGTAAGTTTGTTAAATCTCGTTTAATAAAATCCGCCCGCAAGGTGTTTGTTGTTTGGTCGGCATCTCGTCGCGTTTGGGGCGGGCGTTTGGGGTGCGCCGCTGTGGGCGGGGTCGAAAACTTGGGCGGACACATGTCCGACACCCCCAATTGGGCCACCGATTTGGAGGCCCCCGGTGGAGATGCTCTAAGTTACAGGTTTCATCAGTGCTAGAAAAATGCAGTTCATACTGTGAGATACAACGGGAGAGGGCAATTCTTACCATATTACTAGCTTCGAGCGGTGTTTTAAACATAAGAACTTTTATCTCACGTAGTCCGTTAAACAACACAATAAAATTCCAGAGCACGTACACAACCATGTTGTAGATATGTGGAGTATTATTTCATCGCTAGCCTCCTGTTCCTAACCTAGCTGCTCAGGCGTTTCCACAGCCAAAGTTCCCCGCCGGCGATTCGCTGCTCCCCTTCCCCTCCGCTCGCCTTCTTGGCGGCACGAGGGGAGGGGAGCTCCGGCTCTCATTCGTGTGATGTTTTTGTCGGTGTCCTGGTGGGGCTGATGCCGATGGTGTTCGTAGAAATAATGATCTTCTAGGACTTGCTCCTGCTCGTCGGAGGTGTTGCTGGCGTTGATGAGAGGCTTGTGGAGTCTAAACTGTTGGAGCAGTTTCAATCTGACGTTGCGTCTAGGCGTGACGATGGAAGGGGCTGCTCTTGAAGTACGGCGGTGCTGACTGTTGTGTATCTGTGGAAAATGGTGGGGGATCCGGCCGCCTATTGAAAGGTGGGGTGGCGTTGGTCTCGGATCCGACGTTTAAGAGACTCAGAGGGCTCCTCCGGTCGATGTTTCTTATCGGGTAGATCGAACCTTACGGGCCCGGTGGCTATTGCGGCTCATTAACGCCTTATAGTAAGGGGTTTCTTCAGAGTCAAGATCTGTAGTAACTGTCGGTGTTCTTATTCTCCGATGACGGCGGAAGTCGTGGATGCTTGTTAGTTGTGGCGATGGCGGTTTGCAGCAGTTTAATCCATTTTTTCTCCTACTTTTATGTTACTTGTATTAATATCATCTCTATCTCTACTATATAATATCCTTAGTGGATGTAAGTCGTACGTACGTCGTGGCACTTATGCGTTTTGGCCCCTCACGAACATGGTAATTAACCCGCAGTCCAGATGAGGTCTGTACATCTTCGTTCCCCAGCGATTTCTGAGCGAGGAGGCGCTCCTCGACGCCGCCATCAACTCTGCCCGCGAGCGAACACCCGGTCGAGGTCTTTCGCTTCTTCTCCGAAGCCGGACGGCTCCTTGACGCCGCCGAGGTCTCCTGCTCCTACCCCGATGTCGGGAGGCTCCCTCCGGCCATGAGACCGGGGTGGAGGTCCGCTGAGCCCCACAGCTGTCCACCTACACCGCCTCATCTGAGTTCGTCCAATGCAGGAGCTCGCCCGACCCAGCAGTCGCCTCCTGCAACAGCGCCGCTAAGCCGGTCCCGGCGACGTCACGGGACCCCACCATCGAACAGGACCAGACCGTGCGCCATCCGAGCTCCAGGAGCAGCACCGCTGGTGCAGGCCTACGCCACCGCCCTTGTGATCCCTCATCACCTCCGTCGATGGAGGCTCCCTGCCTGTTGCCAAGCGGCCACGCCGGTTTGTCCCTAGCTTTCCCCGGGCTAGGGGAGACGACCCCGCTGCTCTCAGCCCTGCTCACGATTACCCAGTTGTATAGGCATCCATGATGAGCTTGTTGGTTAACTGTTGTGTTCCTTTCTTTGGCTGTTGAGAACAGTGCTGGTGCTACTGAAGATTTTTGCTCTCTGCCTATCGATGCTCTCTCTTCATCGTGTCCTACAGGTGTTTGTTCTAATGTCTCAGAGCGATCAGTTGTGACAGTTGAGCAAAAAGAAGATGTCAAGCTCAAATTGTCTTCAAATGAGTAGTTCAGAGTTCTAGCCTGCATCGATGCATGTGAGGGGACAACTAATTTCAGTTACTTAGTACTTCTTCCATTCCTACCTTGTTCGCTGTTGAGGATAAGTTTGGTAGAAGCTAGCTATCCATCCAACTACAGTTCAGATTAGTATTCTTAAATTATGTATTGTCATTCTTTATCAGATTGATTTGCTTCTTCACACTCAGGTGGACAAGGAGATGTGGACCGCCAGCGGCGGTGTGGGCGAGGCCCTGTGGAGGTTGCTGGCGAGGAGGAACATCCTACCCTTGTTGCCGGGAAGAAGGCGGACTCAGAGGCCAATTCGTGAAACAGTGGCATGTTATCGGTGGTCTATAAGATGACACCTTGTGTACTTAATATCAGTACGCAATTTTAGTCTGGTTCTGTCTACATTTCTGTATGTCACAGTCATACCTTTTGCGTTAGGCTTGTAATGCATTTTTTTTCTATACAATACATGACAGAATGCATCCTTCTCCCTTTTATTTTTATTATATTAGAATTACAATCTGTTTGTATGCTTTCCTGATGTTGAATATATATACTGAGGGCTGATATGAGCAGACAATTCAACACCGGTGCTGACTTAATAAAACAATGAAACTGTATTGTTTTCAAATGTAGAGAACTGAAACTGTGAACCACATTCCCTGCAAGGTGCCGCCGGTCTGAAGCCAAAGATACTGAACTCTAGGCCTTATCTAATGTACCACGGCTGGCACTAAAGGTGCTAACAGAGTTTGTTTCCATGCTTATAATTGGTCATCACCTAAGTGTTGGCTCTCATGTGATATAATTAACAGCCTCTTGTTTCTCTTCCCTATTTTTTTACTCGTTCTTTCATTTAAGCACACGTTCAGTTTTAATTCCTTGGGGGTTGCTCGGAGTGCACTTACATTTTCTTACTCTGAGATTGATTTGGTTGTGGGTCAGACAAAATAATGTGTGATACTTTTGGATACTAACGATGTATTCAAATAAAATTAGAATGTAAGCGGTGAGTAGTTTTTGTTACTTTTGTGAGTATTGTTGTGTAATGGCAAATGTAAGAGAATTGGAATCTGAGAGAAAGCCATCATACTCTGAAACGTTGATATAGAAACAAAATCAAATATTATTTCAAATCTTGGATGTTAAATTTATTTTAGACCCGTTGCAACGCACGGTCATTTTGCTAGTATTATCAATACAAGTAATGTATGCCCGCGCGCGTACAATGTAAAAAAAAAAAACTCTTGTACGAGTAGATTTTTTTTTGAGAACCACTTGTAGATAGGAACTTGTAGATATGTGCGGCAAGGATCCCATCTCATCGGTGATGTGCAAATTTGTCCGTGTCGTGCAGTTGTCGTAGGCTGCTGCTGCCATCTGCACTGCGACCCTGAACCCTGTAAGAAACATGTTCTGTCCGCTGTCCAGGACGCCATGGATCTAGCTCGGTCGCTCGGACGGAGCCGAAAACCAAAAAAGCTGCGTATGTCAGTTGGATTCGCGCGGATAGTTTACAGAAACCGTGAATATCCTGCAATCTGAAGCAGGACCTCGGGTCCTCGTCCACACAATTTTGTTGTAGAATGTAGAATACTGAACAGGGCACAAGAAAGGGGGCTACATGTACGTGCACTGTACCTGTTAGTGGATAAGATTCAGAAGATCCGGGTATCTCTTGGAACGAATTAACTACTCCTGCAAACAAAGCTGGACGAGACAACGCGCGTAAAACGGCGTCCGCAGTATTGCAACCGATGAAGAAGCTACATCGTCCACGTTTTGTTCTTACTGCCATAAAACATGCAGCCAGATGCAGTTTACGATTAGAAAAAAAAGGTGATTTGGAAGAGAGGGAGTACATCCGAAGCAACTCCTCTCGTTCCCAAAATGACACAACATAGCGTGGTACTCGAAGGAGGAAAAATATAGTCTGAGCATTGCACGAACAACAATGAGTTTTACAAACTTTTTGTTCGTCTCACGCTGAAGTTTAGGTAGCACAAGTTACTAGCAGAGCATAATATAGGGGAAATTAGTTTTGGCTCATAGGTTGAGTGGGATGAGCAAAATTGATAAGTCACATGTAAGAGTGGGTGTATGCGGTTTATTATGGTCCATTTGGACATGCCGAAATGATTTACTTTTAACAAGATATGAGTGATGAATTATTTGCATGTTATTTACGAGGCTACACACCATATTCACGCATGGTCTATCCTCCTCCCTGTGGAGCAGAGGGAGTCTATAAGTTCTGATGCTCCTGATTGGTGACGGTCGCTTGGGCGTTCTACAACCTCGCCGGTTGGTAAAATTTTAATAGATTAGATGGTGCATAAGTGTGTCATTCTTTTGTATTAGGGCGTTTGTTGCCACGTTATCTGATATGTCAACTATAATCTGTTATTTGAATGTGAATATGAAACTATGTAATAAAATAGCGGTGTGCATCGATTGATGCAGAGACATGGGCTGAGCTCCCCATTTCGACAAAAGTAAATGCACCCACTAATCAAAAATCGCATTTTGCAATCTCAAAAAATCCAAACGAAAAATTAGGGTATATACCTAAATATTTTATGTTCGTGAAACATTTCATGCAAAAAGACATTTTTTGTGGCTTTTGTAAAAATGACAAATTTTGGTGCTCCAAAATGAATTTTCACGTGACATTTTTTTTTGTCTTTTTTCCAGTCCACAAAAAATCTCGTTTTTTTGCGAAACTTTGTGTGTGAATATAGAATGTTCGGATGTACACTCGAAATGTTATTTAGATTTTTTAACAGTTTAAAATTCATTAAAAATATATTTTCAAACATGGGTTCATCTAAACCTATGAATCAACCGTGTCCATAATATAGGCCATAGTCTTGCCCTAGTCACTGATGCGGGATGTGTTTTTTCTCCCTCATTCTCCGTGGAAGATGATGCGGGATGTGTTTTTTTTTCTATCTCTCTGTGGAAGATTTTTTTTTTGTTGAGACTATCTCTCTCTGTGCGGGATGTGGTAACAGTAAAGGAAGTAAAGTGCAGAGCAGGCCAAAGCCCACGGTGGCCGATGGGTGCACAGTTTGAAAGAACAAAAAAACTGTACATACACATAATTTTTCAAGAAACACAAATCACCACAAAAACCTCTATACACTCACCAACTATTTATTCTTTTTTAAAATTTAAGAACATGTTTGATTCAAATAAGTTAAAAGTGTCGCATAGATGCACTTCCTGAGATTTATTTAGATGACTTACCTGAGATCTTTGGTGTATTTGCAAGCAGAAGCAACAACTATAACCTGGAAGAAAACTCGGACACCATTCATTGTTCCGTATGTAAAACAAAAGATGCACTTAGAAGAAAACTTGGACACCATTCATTGTCGTCAAAATTTTATTTGAAGAAATTGAAGCCAAGGTGAGTTTTTTAGATCTTGTACTGTTATGGCACTGGTGGCATGCAAATGCAACACAATGAAGTTGGAAGACCCTGAACATTTCTGATCTTGAAGCTCTACACTACACGGTCTTTGCATGAATTTTGAGCATCTTTGGCTCAGCCCTCCCCTGCATGTGCTTTTACACTGGAGTTGACCCGAGCAGGGCCCAGTCAGGCTCTGTGAAAGTGTGAATCCATAAGGTGGTTTTGGAGAATGGACACTGTCTGGTTTGCAGGATGATGCAAATCAGGCTCTATGAATCCACCAGGTGTGCTGAAGCTGTGGCATGCACCAGGGGGATTGCAAATCATCTCTTGAAGATGATGAAGTGGACGAAGGTAAAAATGGCGCTGTCTTTAGAGAAATTCGTCCCTGTATTTGTAGTTCTGTCAAGGTTCAAGTTATTTTTTCCCCCATATTTGTAACTCTGTTGCCAATGAACTTGCAAGTTATGGGGGCGTCTCTGCTGTCCTGGAACAATCATGTATGAATGCCCAGAGTTAGTATCAGCTTTTGTGTCTGGCGAATTAGCTTGTTCATGTTGCTAAATCGCTATGGTTTCTACCCCTGAAACTTGCCTAATACAAACACTCATACACAAACAAGTAGAAATGGGAACATCATTTGACGAAACATAAGCAGAGATATTGAATTTGGAATCTCAACCTGACACAGCATGGGGCATAAGCAAATGCCACTGATTGCGTGAGATGAAGCGCACACCCATGAAGGATGAAGCACACGAACCCAATATTAACCGAGGATGAAGCACACGAACCCATTTCTGCATCTTCGCCACCAGAATGTGATCCTAGTACCTGCGGAGCAACCAAATTTTACAATTCATTAGTTGAGAAGTCGTTGAAGTTATGTATCACAAGTTTTTGTATGACTCAGACCGTAAAACATTAGCTTCACTCGTATTGTGAGAATTGTGCCAAAAAGGTCCCAAACTGAATCGTCTTAGCATTATTGGACAAATCCAACATTAGAAACAGAGAACAGCTACAAGATCAGTTAATTTTTACTGCTACGCATTCAACTCTTATTGTTAGCATATTCTCAAGTTTTTTGGCTGCATCTAGTATTCTGTTCTCAGTAAAGGTATAAGATTACTAGTTCAAATAACACCATTAGAGGGAAATACTGTACATACTAGCTTATCGAGTCATTTAAGAAAAATGTTATGATGGGCATACGAGGAGATCATGGATTAGCAAATCAGAACCATCTGGTTTCTAGCTGATAGATATACTTTTAGGAAATGAACAAGCTAACTAGTGGCTAACAAAACGAATTTTCAGTTAATCTCATGCAGTAGAAATCTCAAGTAAGGGATTGTGCACCATGTTATGCTCTTCTAGTACTATGCCAATCATTAGTTCACTAGGTACCTTAATGATCCAAAATAAGCAGCAATGTGAAATGGCATAGTTATAAGCCGTTTAAATAAAGGAAGTATGAAGAACCTATTCATGTATTGTCAGTTATCAACTACTTACGTAGAGGTGAAAACATATAAATCGCACTAGGACTTGACAGATCCATAACCACAAAAAACTAATCAAAGGCATGTGACAACTGGTAAAAAAAATGAAGAACACAAAAGAGGATGCATTTCAATATGCCACTTAGCATAAAAACATATGCAAAAAAAGGAGAAGGCCCTAAGTAATCAGTCATCTGTGGAACTAGGGTGAGAAACTGCACTAACAGAAGGAACCGGGGAGTACTAGGAGGGGGTATAACTGAAAGCAAGGCAGCTCGATGGACAGGGAAGGCAAACGAAAGATCACATTCAATAGTGAGTGGGTAGAACATCAGAAAATAATAGAGAAGGTAGGTGACGAAGGCATGGGGAAGAGACTGGAGAGGTGCTGATGAAGGTATAAAGGCCTGGAAAAAGATCCAAGCTGCAGCCTGGCATGAATGCCTGATAGGAGTGGCCCAGGTGGTAAACAACTAAAGCAAAACGTTGTCAAGAAAATCTTATCCTCTCTTGCAATTTGGTACTTGAGAAATGGCAGTGAAAGGGAAAGCAATACATTATTTTCTAAAGAACAGTTCAGATACCTCAACATACATGCAGAATGAGAGCTTACCTGCTCAACCAGTACATAACGATAGCATATCTAACGAGTTAATCGTCTTATGTATTGTGCAACAGATCAGCTCCATCATGCACACCGCCAATGACTGTTTAAGCAATCATAACAAGTCAAACAACCAATGAAATTCCAACAGAAAGACAATATGAGGCATTGATAAGCTCACAGTCGTAGTGCGAAAAATGAAAAGAAATCAGTGTATACAAGATTAAGAATAAATAAATAAAACCACAATTACTAACAAACTCAATTCATAAAACCGTATAAACTGATTACTGTCTTAAAAATGGAGAAGATGCACATTGCACACACAGACTATTAGCTGGTCAGAAGAGACAAACCATCCAGCATTATCAAGCTCATTCCACGCCATTTCAGAATAAATATAATATAATCATACCAATAAATCCTAGCCAAACGAAGTCATCAAGACTATTCAGGTTTAGATCATCTTCAGATAAATTTAGCCTTGAAAAAAAAAACATGCTGAAAACCCTAGCAACGAAGGTGATCAGATCAATACTATTAATATTTAGATATCTTCAAACAAAATTTAGCCTGAAAAGTGAAATGAACTCAAGTTATTAGTTTTCTCTGGTACAGAATAAAGTGATAAAATGAACAATTATTCATCAATTGCAAACAAATTTGTCATTATGGACTTGGGACTAGTTGAAGGCTACTAAACATAGTAAATACTGAACGAAAGACTAGCTTTAGGCTTCCAACTGTAACTATTGACTACCCATTTGACATTTCAGTTGGTCCAAGCTAGTTTTTCAAGTAGTTCTCTTCAACCTAAAAGTTATGCATCTTATTTTGAGAAGAACTGCACTGCATCTATGCACTAAAAGTCTAAAACTAAGAGTGAAAGAAAAATTATTGCATATGTAAATAGGAATGAAACAATTACAGACTGAATTTGCCAATGTTCATATAATAAACTTATAAAGAGATTTTTCTAGCTCTCAGTTTGAATCACAATAATTTTAAGAAATGAAGGTAACAGTAGACCAATTGCAGCCTGCTGCCTGGCCACAGAGCATAAAAAAATAGATACCACTCAACAGATTTTTCTTCCTAGATCATAATCATCATTACATAAAACGCCACCACACAAATATCAGAACAGACATACCATAGAAACAAAATCGCTCTATGTAGAAGAGGTCATTAAGCAACAAAACAAACAAGTGATAAGACACTACTTAAATTGTTAGCTTAATACGGAAGGATGCGAACGAAATTCCTTCAACCAATTATCATACAGTAACTTGGTTTTGTTACAACCGACATGTGAAGGCAATCTATTACCTGCAGTGTAGAGACTTTCAAATGGATGATAATAAGGAAGGACGTAGGTTTCAAATAGTTTCTTGTACTGCAATGACTCAAGATGGACCATAAACATCATGCCACATGCCCAAAGGATCACCACTTTGTTTTCCTCAGCGAAACCTAGTATCATTAAAGGATTCAAATCTGACTCCAGGGAAAGTAGCTTGTCCAGATCAATAGTTCTTCCAAGCCCCCATGAAGCAACACCATCGCAATCAGTATTCATCTTCCATAATTCCAAGCCGTTATCTGACTGGAAGAGTAAACCAAGGCCACCACCCTCTGCCCGCATAATCCAGAATTGGTAATGCCCCTCTTCAAGCATATGCAGTGGAACCCATATCACAGCTAGGCTTTGCTTCGCCAAATCAAACTCGACAATTCCAATAAAACTCCCAGCAAGCATCCAGTAAAGGGAATTCCCAACCAGCACAGCGGGATTGGCCGTATAAACAGTATCAATGGGAAGATGAGTCAGAACCTCATATGGGAGCGGTGTAGAGATGAGATCACCCCATAAGCTGGTCTCCGACGAGTAAACGCGGGCGAGCGCTCGTCTGTGTTGTTTGTCGTCATTGTCTGCCACTGTCAAGACCACCTGGAAGTGAACGTCTCCGACACGAAGCACCGCCCGTTGATCGTTGTCTTCTCCGCATGTGTGGCAATTCCCGGGGGAATGGCGAGGTGGTGCTGGTCGCCGGTGACGGGGTCCCACACCAGCATCTGGTTCGGCTTTATGTTGAAGATGAGCACGAGGCCATGACGGCATCCAAGGGACAGGAAGCGGTCGCCCTCGCCGCGCTGCAATGAGAAGCGTCCGGGCGGGACACGATTCGGGGCCTCGAGGGTAGGGATGAAGGAGAGGCCGTCGTTTCTTTTGAAGAACCCGAGGAGCGGAGGGTTGCGGCGGTGGTGGCGGCGGAAGCGGCGGAAGAAGCCGGGGTCGGAGGCGAGGCTGCGCCAGCGCTTGCAGACGAGGGACGCGCGGGGGAGGGAGGAGGGATCCGGCGGGAGGCGGAGGAGGATCTCGGAGAGGAGGTCGTCGTCTTCCAGCGGCATCTTCACCGCCGGCGAGCGGGGCGGCGGCGGAGGCAGCTCATCTCGCCCTAAACCCTAGCCACTGATGCGGGAAGTGTTTTTTTTTCTTTTTTTGGAAAGAAACAAAGTGCAGTGCAGTGGAGATCAGGCGATCATGCCGTATAGTGTGAAGCAAAAAAATTCGAAAATGAACCCTGAACTCGGAGACACTGGCGAAACCGCGAAACCGAACCCTGAACTACTAATTCCCGAAATCGGCACTCTGAACTCACTAATGCTGGTCTAATTTTAACCCTGATAAGAATTGGGGAACAAAGCTAGGGTTAGCGACGACAGAGGCACGACGGTGATTTCTGAGCGGAGCGCGGTATACAACGGCGACGGCGGCGGCTGCGCACGGTGATGTCATGGTCTTCGAGGTCTTCTTCCGCTCTTGGCTTCCGTCGAGCTAGCGGGAGGAGGGACGCGGATACGACGTCGCCAGTTGCATAGTGGCGTGCGAGCCACCAAGGTTCTGGCGCTGCATTCCGCACCGGAAGGCGCCGAGATGGATCTCCTGGAGCCGTCATAACCCCGGCAGTAGGTACTACGTGTGCGTGGATGCAGTGGTGAGCCCCAATTTCTCTGTTCATTTTTCTTCTTCTCATTTCTTCCCCTGCTCTCTGATTGAATTTTGTTGTACCATTGAATAACATGGTGGATGTGGCTATGTTGAGTGGCATGATGATCTATTGCTGAGGTTTTTGAGTGATTTGATTGGTTGCGAGATGAAGTGTGGAGGCTCAAGGGAGAAAGAAGTGTTGCTCAGACTGAAGATGCAACTATAATTGTGACGACTATGTCGTAAGATGCAACGAGAGAATGTGGTTATGTCTCTGCAAAATCAGTTGAGAAAGAAGAATGCATAAATAGATGTAATGAAGAGCAAAAACATTAATGTGGTGTTTGTTTCCATTGCCTTTGTGCTAGGTTTAGTGGTAGGGAAAATACTAGTGCACCGACTATGATGTTGGCAAATTAAGTTGGTCAGTACTGGTGTTAGGTTAGTTGGAAAGTTAAGTTGAACATGTATGGAATGGTTTGTAATGAAATTAAGTTGTTTAGACTGGTATGTATGCAATGTATGCAGTGGTTTGTTATCTACGAATTTTTATGGAGTGTATGGAAATGAAGTTGTATGCAATCCATGTTTGGAGCAACTATTTTTTCTGTCATTTAACTTCAATATTTGTTGGCATTATCTTATGGAAATCTAGGTACCAAAAAATATACTCCCTCCATTTCTGAATGTAGAGTGTATAGTTTTATGCACGAATATTAAGATATGGGTATTTGGCATACGGTGTACTCATTTTCTTCTGGAAAAAATTGGGAGAGATGAGTTCCTAATACACACAAATTGAAAACAATACACCCTATAAATTAGGATTCATTTGTGGATGGGTAAAATTGTTGATAAATCTCATTATACCATACATTTTGGAATTTTTCTGGAAAAACTATACACCTTACATCAAGAAACGGAGGGAGTAGCAAATATTCATCTGCAACATCAACTTCATGTTATTTGCAATACATTACAGAAAAAGTACCGACTGGACAACAAAATATTTTGCAACATTGAATTCATGTTTGCAACATTACAAGATGGACAAAATTACACATTGGCGCTGGGAGTAAATCACTGATAGTGGGAATTGCAGATGCATGGACTCTCTTTCTCTTTGTTGTTGCACCACTTTGTGTCCCAGTAGATTTTCCAGCTTGTGAAATTGATCTTGCTGATGCAAGTTGTGCAGCTGCTCTTGCTGGTGCAGAAGATGGAACATATGATCTTCTAGGTTGCTTAAACCTTGTAGCAGTTGCACTTGCTCTTGCTGGTGTAGAAGGTGGAGCAGCTGCTCTAGCTGGTGCACATGAGGTGCTCTTGCTGGTGCAGAAGGTGGTGCAGATGCTATTGCTGGTGTAGGAGGCGACCTTGCTGGTCCAGAAGGTTGAGAAGCTTGTGAAGATTCACCAGGCTGCTACAGTTCAGTAATATTCATGTATTATGAGTAAATCCCTGTTTCAAATTCGACCGGGATTGCATAGTTCATAGTGTTGATTTCGGGGTGTGGGAGTTCAGGGTTTGACTGAGCTTTGCGCTACAAGTTCATGGTTTGTTTTGGACTTTTTCCTAGTGCGAATGAAGCCCGCTGGGTGCAAAATAAAGGGAAAAAATACACACACACACACACACGATTTCTATTAAAAAATCAACTCATCATAAAGAATATGTATACTCACCATTTTTTTTAGCAAAGTATACACGCTCATCAACTATATGTTCACGAACTCACAGTGCGGCGATATGGCTCTCGGGTAGGAAGCTCGGTATTTATAAAATTAAACAGTTGTATATAAAGTAAAAAACCTAGTCCCTCCCTCTCGATTTAAATATCATGGAGTTTGAACTAGGTAGTAAAAAAAATCCTATACAAATAGGGAAATTTTAAATACTCCCTCCGATCCATTAAAAGTGTCGTGAAAACTGAACATACGATGTACAAATCTACAGCTATACTAGCGACATTTATTTAGGATCAGAGGGAGTAGTATTCTTTAGAGGGATACATAGATATTTCTATAATGTGTAAAATTTGTTTAAACGGATGTTCGATTTTGTGCTACACAAAATTGTGGCTCTACTCAGGCATTAATATTATTTTTGTCTTCATATATTTTTTACTTTTGTGTAGGTCATATAGAAAAACATAATTCTATGCATGGCCCAACAAGCGGCAAGCTTGAGCTCCATGGAGTCCTTACATACGTCAAGCGTGAAATGACTTGGATTTTGCAATTCTAAGCTCAAAAGAGGTGTGAAAAGGATAATGTTTTTAATTGGGTTAAGATTGCACATATATGTAATGTAGATATTAAGTCCTATAAGATGCATGCGCTGAAATATGATTGCCAATATATAAATCTAGGCCAATATATTTTGGCTTCCATTGAGATTTATGTACTCACTCCGTTCTAAAATATAAGACTACTTTTGTGTTGGTCTTTGAGACTAGACTTTGACCATTAATATATACTAAATTATATAAATTGAGTGTATAAATGGTACCGTTGGGTTTGTCTTGCAAAATTCTTTCAATTCATATATAATTATACTAATTTTATGGACATGTTATAAGTATAAGTCATGATAAAAGTTATACGTCGTTGACCAGCGAAATTAAAGGGTGACTTATATTTTGGGGTGGAGGGAGTACATAAAAAATATAGCTACGGACGTGTTTGGTAGCCTGCAGTGAGCCATACCAATCTCGCTGGATGCAAAATCCTGATATTTGGATACCTGCATGAGGTCTTGGGGTAGGCAAGCACGTTGATTCATGCACCTCCAAGCCTGCCTTGCTGGAAACACTAGGGGCGTGTTTGGTAGCCCGGGCCGACTCAGATAATCTCCACTCATCCCGCATTTCGCTGTTTGTTAGCCCGGGTCGGCTCCGTCGGGCACTGCCCAGCTCGTGCGAAAAGCTCTCTCAGCCAGGCCCGTGGAGAAGCTCAAATCGAGCTTCTCTGCTCGGCCATGCCCAACTCATACAGAAATCATCCCACGCGTGGGCCCACCGACGCCTCGCGACCCAGCCCTCCGAAAAATCAGAGCTCATTCTCCCCCACGCCCGTCTCCTTCCCTCCTCTGCTCTCCTCATCTCCACCGCACCGCCGCCCTTCCCCGCCTGCCGCCGCCGCCTAGTGACGCCTCCTCGCGCCCTTCCCCGCGCCTGGCCACGCCGCCCTTCCCAGCAACCTCCGCCGCCCTTCACAGCAACCACCGCCGTCGCCCAGTGCCTCAACGCGTGGAGGAGGACGAGCTCAGACGCGTGGAAGAGGATGGCGCAGTCCCCTCGCGCTGCTGCCCGCCCCTGCCGCCTCCGAGCGTGGAATAGGAGAGCTCGACCTCCCGGCGGCGGCTCCTCTCGCCGGCGGCCGCTCCTATCGCCCGGCAGCTCCTCACCGGAATCCGAGCAGGAGGAGCACCTCGCGTCTTCGACGAGCTCCTCACCTCGCGCTGCCTGTCCCGGCCTGTCCCGGCCGACTCGACGAGGGGCGCGGCCCAGCGCCGCCGGACGACGACCTAGCGCCGGCCAGCTGCTCCGCGCATGGAGGAGGAGGACCACGGCCTCCTGGCGGCGCGCTGCCCTCGGCCTCCTACCGGCGCGCATGGAGGAGGACGACCTCGGCGTCCTGGCGCCTCGCTCGGCCTCCGACGGCGCGCTACCCTCTGCCTCCTACCGGCGCGCATGGAGGACGAGGACCTCGGCGTCCTGGCGGCGCGGTCGGCGTCCCGGCGCGCATGGAGGAGCTCCAAGCGGCTGCTCGCGTTGGACTTGATTGCTTTTTGGTTTTTGCAATCAGGGACCCGACTGCTTTTTATCTTTTTACCCAGGGACCTGTTTGCTGTTTAGTAATGTGTGGCCTAGCCCTTGTCATACACGATACCAAACACCACCTCAACTGAGCCCAGCTCATCTCACCCGACCTACCAAACAACCTGTTAAAATCGCACTTGTATGTACTCCACATGGCCCAGCTCATCACGTATGAGGTGAGATAGCCCACCCGGGCTACCAAACACACCCTAGGCGTTTCCGTGTAGTCATACTCGTTCTCACCTCCAACGATACAATCTTGTACGTGTGGTTGTTTCTACTCACTCTGCTTAATCTACTTCTCCTCATCACTTGTAATCAACACAACAGTCGTTCACTTTAAAATAAGCCCTACACAAAAATATGTCAATGCGGTTCCATTCCCACGATTGGTTGCAACTTTCTTTAACCGTTAACTTTTAATTTTGTGTTCATGTTTGAATTTTTTAGACAAATTTTGTCAACCTCGCCAATTGACATTTCCTTTGAGAAATAGGTTCATCTCATCGTTTTAGACGAATTTTGTGTTGTAATTTTTTTGTTTCGACAGTCATAAACGAGTAGATATTATACTGTAAATGTGTTTCATAGTATGTTGATTACTAAACATGTTGTGTTGTGCTAGTTACTGAACATGTTCATGTTGTGCTTGTGTTTCTGACCTAACCTTTTCAATCTTACGTGGTCTGTGCTCCACCGCCGGTGCAGCTCCTACCACGACCTCCTTTGCAATATTAAGTTGAAATATTGACATCATGGTACAGCTCCTACCACGACCTCCTTTGCAATATTAAGTTGAAATATTGACATCATGGTACTACATATCCGCCAAGTTTCATACAATTTGATTCAGCTGTTTAAGAACACTCATATGAAAACCGAAAAGGACATAAACTGGGGTTTCTCTATCCAACAGTTTTTGAGCTACGTCTTTGTTTGCACATGTGAGGAGAGATTGCTGGTGTTGGCAAGCTATAATATGCGTTGTTGATGTAGTGATTCACTAGAGGTTCTAAAGAAGACTTCATTATACATATTTGTTTCGCTAACAGTGAGAATTGGAGCGGACCGATTGGTCATGTGGTTTTTGCTCCTCACATCGAGAATGTTTTTCACAAAAATCATTATGTCTCCGGTGCATGTTATTATGATATCCATAGCTACTTGTTAGCTGATGCTATCTCCAATTTGGATGAATCATTAACACATGAAACGATAAGTCAGATTCAATTTTTTGAGGAAATCAGTCATAATGAAGCAAGTCATTTACAGGAGTGTGGTCAGAGTACATAGCAGTCGGTACACAAGAATCTAATACAGGGTGTGGTTTTACAACACAATGAGAACATGACCACTTCTGCACACAAAAGTCTGTATCATCCTTGAAGCAACACTTACGCAAAAACAGAATTATCAGATAAAAGGTCACAGAGATAACACTGCCCCATGGTGCAGAATTTCCATAAAAATAAAATGGAATGCAACTGTTTTCTGCTAGCGAACATGCTGCCCAAACCTGCAAGGAAATATTGCAGTGCTGGTAAGAAATTCATGTATGATGTGTGAAATATAAGACAACTATATCTTTATATACCGTGTGAGTCCTAGATAAGAGTTTAACAAGATCAAGTGAAAATTGAAACACAATGGCGAACTGAATGCTCACAAACACTCAGAAAGAACAAAGGCCACTGCAAGCTCATAAGATAATGAAGACATCTCATCATCTTTAAAAGTGGATGACATAAGAGAGAAAAATATAACAGGAAGTAGACTGCTTAAGGGGAAAATGGAAAACTAGTGTTTACATTTGGTACTAGTTCACCATTATAGACTTTGTTCAATCATTTCATATTCTGAGGGGAATGTATAGCTATGAAGAATTAAGGGTTCTTGTGAACTATCATACGAAGCTCATTCTTTAGATCAACACTAGCCATTGCACATGTGCAATACACGTTTGACCTTATATATGTTGTAGTGAATACGTCATATAAGTACTACAATATATTTCGTGTAAATTAGTAATATCTACCAGGACATACGGCTCAAGGAAGATAAGAGGAGATCTTTATTTCAAAATGAAACGGAAAGAGAAGCATACAGATTGTCGAGCACCCATAGAAACAACTGTATATAACATTGTGCAGAACCAGTTATTGATTTGTTAAACTTCCACACAGACATCATATGCAAGACTGCAGAACATTAATAATAGAATGTTACCTGGATGGGATTAAATCAATGTTTTCACATACTGATCCAGATGTTTATTGAAAAGTTCACACCTGCAAATATAAGTATGTTTATGAAACTACAGAATTGAGCTAAACAAGAATAATTGTGTCTAGTAAAACTGAAAGTGGTAGTCTTTGGGTATCATCATGGAGCAAAATAATATGTAGTTCAGATGATTCTTAATTAGAACTGGCACTACAGCTTACTGAAGAAACTAAATTAAGTGAGAAATATATGAATAGCTTGAATGGCCACGTTTAACACAATGATTATAAAAATGTTTTCCTGAACACTTCTCATGCAAATCAACTAACGCAGCACTACGCCCTTTTGGCTGAACGCAGTATCATTGGTCTTCCTTCGTGAAAAAAAATCTTCATGGATAGGATGTTTGGTATGGTAGGTAGTTCAGACTAGGCACGAATGCTAAACTAAATTGTTACTATATTTATCATAATTCCTTAACTATTTTCCTCTTATTTACAACAATTTTATTCCTCAATTATGAAAAAAAATGATGCATTGTAGAAATAGTTTAACAAAAGTGATTTTATCCTTTTAAGCCTTCTGGTATCAACAATTCTTTGAGCTAATCATCAGGGCCGGTCCGGACATTTCTTGGGCCCGGGGCGGTTCAGCAAATAGGGGCCTCTAATGGAACAAGTTACGTCAATGTATAATGTCATTATAATTTCCTAGTGAAGCAATTTTTGTTGCTGGGAAAATACAAGAACCTAAGTAATTGATCCTTGAAAATATAGATATTGTCATAGTAATGTTTTCAATAAATAAGTACACACCTGAGGGGGGAAAATTTAGCCTTGGCAAAAAAAAACATGATTAGAGAAATTTGTCGGTCTATCCCAAAATGAAATTAAGTCCAAAGGTCACACAAAGCAATTTATTTGAACATGAGCAGCCATAGAATTTTTCTAGATCAACTACGAACACACCTTGAATTTTGTTTCAGTACCTGGATACTTGTGTATGAAACAAGACAGTGAAGCTAGGAAAAACATGAGAACATGGAACGTTTCGGTCAAAGAACTGTGCTATATGATACAGTACTAAACTTCATATCTTAACTCCCTTGCACATCAGTGGAGATTTTCAATAAAAGGTAATGATAAAAAGAGTGGATATTGCAAACATGATCAATTGTTTTGAAGCGCTCGCTGCGTAGCTGTAGTAGAAAAGTACCAGAAGAATTGCAGGCTCGCATCACTTGCTCGCCAATTGGGTTGCCTGTTTTATTTTAGATCTGAGCGTTGTGTTAAGAGTTGTGGGCTTGCGCAATAGCTGGCTTGGGCTTTCTATTTTTATTCCAGGATGCACAGATGTATATTGCCTATACTAGTAAACTCCTTGGGCCGGGGCCCCTGCCACTCGGGGGCCCAGGGCGGCCTCCCCGTTGCCCCGCCCTCTGGGCCGGCCCTGCTAATCATGTAACTGACCATTTTTTCCATTGACAAGCAGAACTTACTTGATTGGGCTTCCAGGAGCATACAGAGGATTCTTTACAACATACTCCACATATAGGCTATAGATATGCTTCAACGCATCTCGTTGATCACCAGTCCTTGGATGGGTAAGTAAAATAAGCTACATAAAATGGCATTGTCAGTGAGTGGATATCTTTTTTAACAAATGATAATTACATACATATCTGCATAATAACTACGATGCTAAAGGTGGATGGTGACAATCATAGTTAACACACACATATATAAAGTAGAACAGGTCTGCATGGAACAAGGTTGCATTGATGCTTCTAGTATATCGTCTCACACTAGATAAACATCGTTTCGACTGAAGTGATAGAGTTACTGATTGCATTAGTTTCAAGTCACTGGAACCCAACCTACACTTTTTTAGGATTTTGGTTATCCAGAAAAGAACCTTCGATTTAACAGGAATCTAACCAAGTTACTTCACCAGCCAAAATAAAGCGTAACAAATTTAACTATTTAAGAATGGAAAACGGCAGGGAAAGAAAATATATAGCACATCAACTAACCTTTATACCAGATGGGCTCTCCATGTAGTTCAATTTGTATGTGTTTGTTTTGAAGCTATGAAATGAGCACCCCTGACCTGGCAGTAGTGGCGCCCCAAGATTCCCGTTTTCTGTTCTGCATATGCAAGAGGTTCATGAGCCAACTATGACTCTAGGATCGAAGATGCAAACAAAAAATTGACAATACAGTTATCTAGGCTATACTTTTATTCGGGGAAAAGTCGGTACATGAACAGTGTTTAGGTATGTAACCATACGAATTTTCAAGCATGGCGGTGGCTGGAATTCTATAAGGTTTAGCCGTATCATCTAACACATCTTGACATTCTCTGTTAAACAAGCTAAGGTGCTTACTTTGACCATTTTGTTAGACCAGACATACCACTGGCTTTTGTTGGGAAGTACGTAATACATAAACAAGCAAGTGAGAGATTTTTGAATAATTCTGGAGCTTATTACATTCACCAGCTGTACGTACAAACAAAGTGCTGGAGAGGAAGATCAAATGTTTCCTTCTACTTATTTTTCATGTCAAAGTTCCCTTGCGTGTACAATATATAAATATAAATGTTAATAGACGTTCTACAAGTCTGTCTCCCTTAGATCTTTACCCTTCACTCCTCACTTTACTCCAGTTCATCCTTGCAATGCAAAGTCCTAGTACATTTTCTGTTGTCAAACTAGTCATAATGTGGAAGTTGTGGATTAGCATAGCATATACTACTAGTACCAATAAACTCACTGGATCTTCATTTCAAGAAAAGACTAGTCCATGAGTATCTGCCAACAAAGTAGTCTAATTTCCAGAACCCAATAACATCATATGACCAAGATCATCTCTAAATGCTTGGGGCTAGACAATCCGCACCCTCCACCCAAGAGCAGAAACGGAAGAGAACGAGCGGTAAGGTATACGTACGAGGTAGGGTCGATCTTTGCGGTGAAGGAGCGGAGGGAGAAGAGGAGGCCGAACATGAGCTTCTGGTCCTGGTTGCGGGCGAGCGTGCGGAGCGGGCGGTGCCACTCGCGGTACAGCAGGCAGACGCCGTTGCGGTTGAAGATGTAGATCAACTGGGCGTTGGAGCCCGTGCCTGTCCCCGGCGGCGCCGCTGGTGCCGGGCTGGAATCCGGCGCGACCGACGTCAGCGAGGAGCCACCGAAGAACTGCATGGCGTAGGCTGCTGGCGCAGGGCGCGGCGGTGTGGCGTGGATCTCCGGCCGAGGACAGGAGAAAATGATGCGGGGTGGAGTTGTTGCTGCTGGAGAAGATCATGGACCGGTCAGGCCCTGGTACAGTACTTATGACCCATTGTCCACATAAAGCGCATACCAGTTTTACCTTGGTTCGAGGCCCAGGCACAGATGGGTCAAAAGCCTCGAGACAAAAATGCAGATTTATTAACATGCGGAGATTTTTCTCAACCAAAAAAACAACTAACTAACATTTTTTTGGTAAAACTTAGCAGTGTTGTCTTAAAAAAAAATAACATGCGGAGAAAAAACCTAGACGTTGGCGGGCTTGGAAGCCGGATCTTCTTGTCTCCGGTGGCTTTGAGAGCATCTCTAGCAGAACCCGCAAAAGGGGCAGACCCGCAAAATTCCGGTGAGTATACGGGTTTGGTGCTCGTTTTGGGCCAGACCAGAGGCTGCATATTTAGCCCAGCCCGCAAACGTTTTGCGGGGGCCCGAGAAACGAAGCGGCGAGCCCGTATTTAGCCGGATTGCGACCGCTGATGCGGGTCGAAATCCCCACTCCTCCTCGCACGCATCGAGCAATCCACTCGCCCCTCCGCCGTCTCCGACGAGCAATCCACCCGCCCCTCCCGCAGATCCGGCGTCCCCGAGCCACCATGGCGCCGAAGAGGGAGGCTACTCCGCCCCTCCCCGGCGACGACTCCGAGTTCCGCGGAGATTTCTCGGACGAAAAGCGGGCGCTGGTCGTCCGCAGCGACGGCGCCCGGAAGCGCGGCTCCCGCAAATACAAGCTCGGGGAGCCGATTCCGGCCGGCTGGAACGTCCGCAAGCTGCCGGAGTTCGACCGCTCCGGCGCGAGCGCGAGATTGAGATCCGCCGCCGCCAGCAGCTGCGCCTCCGCAACGGCGAGGGCAGCTCCTCCGCGGCCTCAGGTGCTCCGCCGCCGGAGGACTACGACCCCGGGCATTTCGGGGTCACGCTCGGGCCGGAGGACTTCATCCCCGACGACCAGATGGAGCGGCAGCTCGCGCGGCGATGATGCGCTCCAAGTACGAGGAGGAGGAGAAGGCCGCCGCCGCCAAGGTCGCCGCGGAGATCAACCAGGGGCTGCTGGAGCAGGCGCTGGTCATCAGCACGCTCCCCCGCCCTCATCGACCTCGTCACCGACTCCGACGAGGAGTGAAGCTCCTCCGCCGCTGCGTCGCTGCCGCGCCCATGGCTCCGGTGAGGAGCCGCATTTTGACCAGTAGGGTTTGATCGGCGGCGACCTAGGCTAGCGTAGATGTAGGCTAGGTTTGATCGGCGGCGAACTAGGCCGCATTTTGTGTAAAAATCAACTCGTGCTGCTGTCCAATATGAACTAGTTCGTTCCCGCGAATTCTCAAATTTCCAAATCGAAGAAATGCAGGTTGCGTTTGCGGGTTCTGTTCTTCGCTGCACGAAATACCGAGCAAAAACGCGAAACACGCGACCCGCAAAATGCTTTTGCGGTTTCTGGTTTTGCGGGTTCTGCTAGAGATGCTCTGAGGCGGTGAAATCACCAATCCCGCAGTTCTAGTCCATCCACCACCTCGCCGGTGATTCGCGGGATTCTCCCCTCTCCGGCGTCGCTCCGCGGCGGGAGGGTGGAGGATCCCCGGATCCCGGCTTGTACATAGTGTAGGGTGTAGTAGGATCTCCGCCGGCGGCGTCGTGGAGGTGGCGATGATGTCGGTGGATGGGTGGGGGCCGGCGTGCTTCCCCTTCTGCGGCGGCGCTCCTCGGAGCTCCGGCGTGGCGCGTGCGGCTTTTGGTGGCCGGAGATCTTCGGATCTCGCGGTTTCTTCTTCGGTGCTTCCTCCTCCTTGCCGGCCGGCGGGGAGGTAGATCTCCACGCGGTGGAGCTTCGCTGGAGGTCCCAGAGGCTGGAACTCAGGGCTTGGCGAGCCTCGCGGCTTCCGCCAACGCTGGGGATGAAGACGGCTGCGGCAAGGTGGTGGTGCTGGTGCGGGAGGGTGCTCGCCGTACTCGTTCAACGGCATAAGCTCCGTCGCTGCGCGGCGGACGGGCTCTGCGGCGATCTTCAAGGAAGGAGGTGCCCTCGGGCAGTGGCTGGAAGGAGGTCGGCGGTCTTCGTCTTCATCGCCGGTGGAGGTGCTCGAGCTTGATCTGCTCTGTTCCCCTGCGTTGGCTTTCTGTACGTTGTATTCGTACTTCATACGGTGTATGTTGTACCTTCTGATTGTACGCAGGCTTTCAAAAAAAAAGTTTCTTGTAGAGAAAAAGACGAAATCACTAGAAAAGGTTGATTTTTGTAAAAGTTTATGGTGAATTTCTCTCTGTATTGTGAATATGTGGCGCTACGTATAATTGAAACTAGGGGAGTAAGCGCGGACTCCGCCGCGCCCGTGGGCTATTTCTTTTCAATTATTCAATCGTAAAATTGTTGGAATTTAAAAATTGTCTATGTTGAGAAGGTGTTCAAATTTTTGAAATGGTGAAATTGGGGAGCTATTCATATTTGAATTGTTTTCACGTTTATTAAATGTGGTCATGATCTATCGGTAATATTTGTAATATTTGTGGAAACCGTGGTGCAAAGAATTCAAATTTGGAAAATGTAAATTTTGTTTAGGTTTGCGTGTACCGAAATCCGGGGAAGTTTACATGTAAAGTATATCCAACATTTGCATTTGATGTATTTTTATTTTCATATTTTTAAGCCTATGTTATAGATGGGTTATTGTATTTAAATGGATTGTCAAACTTTATGTAAGTAAGATTTTTTTTTACCAAATTAGTTTGTTGGGTTTACCGTATTGAATGATATTGTGGATTTTATTTCTGGATTTATTTGAGGTAAAAAAACACAATGGAATCCGGTGTGGATCGTGCCTTTATGTAATATTTGAACTTTCAAAGTTTTCAAATTATTTGGAGAAGTTCCCAACGTATTTGCAAAGGACAGCTTGATTTTCCCAATTTTTTGAAAATTGGTTTCAATTGATTTGGAGCTCTATTTGAAAAGATACAATTTTTTCTGGAAAAAATAAAGCAGGGAAAAAAAAAGGAAAAAGCCTGCCAGCCGGCCCAGCCCACGTAGCAGCCCGTCAGCCCAGCCTAGGCCGCCGTGACGTCACGAGCGGCCGGAGCTGGCCGCGACGGCGCCGAGCTCGCCGGCGGCGCGCCGCCGCGTTTCGGCAGGCGGGCGTGGGCGCGTCCGACGGGCCTCGCCGCGGTCGACCCGTTGGTGGCGGCGCCGCCACCTTTGGGTCACCGGAGCGGCGCCGATCGCGCACGGACGCGGCGGAGGCGGCGGTCGCCGCGGCGGCGATTCCCGCGCCCGTGCGGCGGCGCGTCGGCCGATCTGCGGGCAGTAGATGAAGGCGGAGACGGCGGAGATGTCCGTCCCCGTGGATCTGGCCGGGGAGGGCCGTGGCGGCGGCGCTGCGCGGCGGCGCCGGCGGCGTCGCACGGGAGAGGAAGGGGGAAGGGGGTGTGCCGGCTATTTTGCATGGACGTCCTTGCACTTTGCAAAATTTACAAATCAGTCCTACCGCGGGGGTTTTCCGGAAAACTGTGCGCCAAAAATCGTGCAGGGGGTGACCGGGGCGAGCCGGTTGCTCCGCCTGGTAACCGGGGCGACGTGTCCGCACCCTATTGGTAGAAAATAGGCGTGTTGTAGCTACATCCGCAAAGGGCGACGTGGAGAGCTGTGGACCGTCCGATCGGGCGATCGAACGGCTGTGAATTGGCAGCGACGTGGACGAATGAGGGGGCGCGGATTCTGCCGTCTTTTATATATAGTAGAAAGTGTTGTAATAGTAGAGTGTTGGTGAGATGTCTCTTCCTGAGAGATGTGCGTGCTTTTTTACTGATTCAAATTTAAACAAAATTTCAAGTGTCATGACATTCTATTCATGTTTTTCAAATCCCACGAATATATTATATACTAGGCAAATTAGCGCGGCGATGCCGCGCATGTGTAGGTAAAATTCATATTTGAAAATGCGGGCATTTTTTGAATATTTGGAAATTAATGAAATTGAAGGAAAGTTTGCGGCTAAAAGATTGTCTATATTTGGGAAATTGTTTAAATAGGGAAGTTATATAGATTTGAATTGTTTTTACGTTTGTAAAATGGCTAGATTTGGAGGGCATTTAAATTTGTACAGTATGCAAATTTGGACGACGCGGATGTGTGGTTTAGTTCAAATTTGAGAATGTACATATTAAACAATCGTGTTGGTTTGAAATTTGTTGAAATTCAAAAAAAGGCTACGGTCTAAAATCGTTTAGATTTGGATTTTTTTTTACTTTGTAGACGGTGAGATTTAAAAGGCGTTTAAATTTTGAAATATGTAAGTTTTAAATTCTATCATATATCATAAGTAGTGAGCGGTTTTTTTGCGATATTTTTGATATACAACATTATTTGTTTTCTGAAATTTGTGTAAATTTTTGAAAGGCCTTTAATTTTTGGAAATATGTAAGTTTGAAATTCTATTATATACCATAAGTAGTGAGCGTTTTTTTTTTGCGATATACAACATTGTTTGTTTTCTGAAATTTGTGTAATTTAGTAGGTCCACATGTAAGCAATTTTTTATTTTTTTCGTTTTTTTTGGGAAAAAGAAAACTGACAGTGATGGCCCACGCTGACGTCACGATGACGTCAGCAGTGGACAGGGCTGGCGCTGCCGCAGCGACGTGGTGCATGGCGAGGCGGCGGCACCGCGAGATGGGTGCCTGGGTGGGCTCGCCGGAGGCGCCTGGGCACGGGGTTGCCAGAAGAGCCCGCGTCGCCACGCTTTGGTCACCGGAGCGGCGCCGGCGAGGGCCAAACGCGGCGGCGGGCAGCGCGCACGGCGGGATGATTCCGGCGCCTGTACGGCGTCGCAGCAGCCAATCGTCGGCGAGGAGAGGGAGAAGGCGACGCCGGAGTTCGTGCTACGCTTCGATCTGAACGGGGCGCAGCGGAACGACGTGGTGGCGCGCCGGCGTCCGCGGCGATCTCCGGCCGCGCGCGAGAGGGAAGGAAAGGGAGGGGCTGTGGTGACGTTTTTGCAAAGAAGGTCCTGAGTTTTCTGCGATTTGCAAATGGGTCCCTCTCCTCGGAAAAGGGAGGGTTGCGATGCATTTCTGGAGCTGCGTGTCTTTTTTTGCAAAATTGTTACGGGGATCGTACGGGAACCGTCGGATTGGAAATCGATGGCGCGGAGAGGGTCGCGCACTGTAGCGGGCACAGTAACTCACGTACTGTTCCAGCTACAGTGCCGTGACGCGTTGGCTATATTTCATTTCATGTATACAATTTTTAGGAAAAGCGAAGTTTTTTTCGTTGAAAAAAAAAAGTGTACTGTAGCGGGTACTGTTACCTGTAGCGGGAACAGTATCGCTGCGGTGGAGCGATCTGAGCCCAATTTTTAGGAAAAGCGAAGTTTTTTTCTTTGCAAAAAAAAAAAAGAAAAAAAAAACGTACCGTAGCGGGTACTGTTACCCTGTAGCGGGGAACAGTACCGCTGCGGTGGTGCGCTGCGGAGGGCTAAAATCGTGCGGCCTTAATATATAGTATAGATAACGCACAAATAACTGAGCCCTATGATATCACACTTCTTGTAATACCCTGGCCACCCTCTGGCCTGTATCCCTAGGAGATCTAGCATATTTAGACTAACCCCACATATTAACACTAGTGTTTTAGTGTTTTATACGTATCCGCAAACTTTTTGGTTGGTCACCAATCTAAATGTTATTCCAAGACAAGCACGTTTAACATTAGAGTTCTATCAAGATGAGTTTCTAAAAAATAGATGTGCCATGTTGATATGAGTATCCTCTCAATCCTATTAAATATGTGTCAGGATATCACACTTATCAACCTCATTTAGGGTTGGATCTACTTGGCGGCGAGGACCGTGTTGGAAGTGTCAAAATTGTTTTCATCAATAGATTTCGCTCTTTATTGTGCTCTCAATGTTCTTTCCTGACACCACGATAACTAAGCAACGTTTCTATGTTCCAAGGACAAACCCTTTTCGGTGATCTTAGATTCTTGTATCTATACTATCTATCAAAGCGGACACGCTTTGCCCTCCCGTCCGACCGGCCACGTCGCCTCGATTTACCACGGCCGTCCGATCGGCGATCGCGGCCCACGATCGGAGATATTCGCACTTCTACAGTGCTGCGCGGGAGGACCGATTTGTGATTTGTGGAAAGATCGGGGGTTACCTGCAAAAAAACGTGCGCGACGCGGAAAATTTACACGTAACCCCCTAGGAAGGACCGCAATGCAGTTTCCGGAAAATCCAGGGACCTCCGTGTAAAAACGTCGGCGCATCTTCCTCTCCCTCCTTCTCCCGCGACGCCGAAAATCACCGCCGCCGCCGCCGACACGCCGCGCCGCCGCCAGACGCCTCCTCGCTCGCATCGGAGACCACCACCGGAACCGCCGTCGCCGGATCTGCCTCATCGCCGATCGCCGCCTGCCGGGACGCCGCGCCGTCGCCGGATTCATCGCCGCCGTGCCACTGCCCCGCCGCCGCGTCCGCGGGCCACCGCCGCCGCTCCGGCGACCCAACGGGGGCGGCGCCGCCACCTCCGCGCTCCCCGCGTCGAGGCGCGTCGGGTGCGACCGTCCGCGCATCCCGGAACGCCGTCGTTCGGCGCCGGCGACCGCCGCGGGAGCGCCGCCCACGGGTGACGTCGCCGCTGACGTCACCGCGGGGTGGGCTGGGCCGTGGGCCGGCTGCTGGGCTGCAGCCTGCGGCAGCCCTCTCTTTTTTTTCATTTTTTCTTTTTATCTATTTTTTCTTTTTATCTTTTACAATTCCTTTCCATTTTTTTCTTTTTTATCCTTTAGAATAAACATACACATAATTTTAAAAATTTGTAACAAACACACATATCAGTACAAATATTCAAATACATTTTCCGAAAAAAAAAATCTTAAAAATACAAATTAAAACTATTGAAAAATTGCTTATTTGCCACTTCATTTCAATTTTTTTTAAATAACATTTTACATCTTATATACTAAATCCCATTTGAAATTTGTAAAATACATAGAATAATATTTGAATTAAATAATCTATAAAAAAAACCACAAACACAAATATTAAGAAATAGCTATTCCAAATTCCTTTTGTTTTTTAAAAAAACATTTTTTCTTTTTTACCTTTTGAAACAACCATTCACAAAAATTCAAGCAAGATTGAAAAAAAAAAAAACACAAAAAACAATCATACAAATCATTTCAAATATTCAAGCACATTTTCCGAAAAACAAAATATTTCACAAATACAAATTAACAATATTGAATAACTGCTTATCTGCCATTTTATTTCATTTTTGTAAAAAATGTTTTACATCCTATATTTTTATCCTATTTGAAATTTAGTACAAATATTCAAGCACATTTTCTAAAACATTTTGAAGGTACAAAATAATAATTGCTTATTTATCACTTTATTTTAATTTTCAAAATATTGTTTCGCATCCTATATTTTTAATTCCATTTGAAATTTATAAAATACAGAGAGTAAAATTTAATTTAAAATATTCTACAAAAAAAATAGCACAAACATAAATATTGATAAATAGCTATTCCAAACTTTAAAAAAAAAAAAAAAAAAAAAACTTTCCATTTTTTCTTTTTACCTTTTGCAATAAACATCCACAACAAATTCAGACAAATTTTTTTTTTTTTTAAAAAAAATGTACCAATCGTACAGATCATTTCAAATATTCAAACATATTTTTTCAAAAAAATATTTCAAAATTACAAAATAGCGATATTGAATAAATAATTGCTTATTTTACACTTCATTTCAATTTTTAAAATAGTGCTACGCGTTCTATATTTTTCCAGCCCATTTGAAATCTATAAAATACATAAAGTAATATTGAATTTAAATGGTCTACAACATATTTTCAATCAAAGTCGTGCGTATGTAAATGATTTTGAATCATGTTAATATGTAAGAACTATATGACCCATTTTTGTGTAATTATAACCACGTTTACGCTAAATTAATTTTTTACAAATTCACAGATGAATTCTACCGTGAAAGGAAACAATGACATCTGGGACCTACCTACCATAAATTTTACAATTGTAACGAAATGTTCGAAAATGTGCATATCAGATCAAACCGACTAGGTTAACATTTACAAATAAACTCGCTTCAATTATGCAATTCAATTTACTAAACGCTCAGATTAAACTTAACTCTCTTTAAATATAAGATAAAATTTAAATAATGCCTTATTACATACATATTTCAGGACATTTATAAATTTAAATTTTACTACACGGGCACAGCGGTGTCACCGCACGAAAGCCAACCTAAGATCTGGCTCTACTACCCACTCTTTTAGATGTTGATTTACACCACCGTTGTGCTTGAGTTGTGCCAATAGGGAAGACAAGCAGCAAAGGAGGTGTAGAAAGTAGAAAATGTTTTGCTGCGATGTCAATCTTCAATCCAGAAGATAAATCCGAAGAAAATGCCAGCCATTTGACCACGTTGTTATGGAAATAGTTATGTTCAGTCTTTAAGCAATATATATAAAAGCTGAATTGCCAATAAAAGTAAATACATCAGTTTTTTTTTTAATACCTTGATTGTATTGTATTTGGACTAAGTGACTCAACACCACAAGTTTCCTTTGTATTTCAACAATTTACAAATCTATGCACTTCCAAAATGCGGACATTTTCCAATTTTCAAATTTACTGCTAAAACACGATAAACAAATTTTAATATTTTAAAATTACGACTTCCTTTCAAATCTAACAATATTACTAACATAAAAAAAAAAACAAATCTAAATAACTTTCAAGATTGACTAATTTTCGAAATCCAACCAATTTTCAAATGTAAGCTTTCCTTTCTAACAATTCTCGAATCTACACAAATTTTAAATGTCGAGATTTCCAAATTTTAATTTTACCGCACGGGTGCGGCGGTGTCGCCGCACCAAATATCACTAGTATTACTATGATGGACAGCTCCTTTCTCCCGTGCCGACGCGCGGCCACCACGCATTAGGGATGACGCGTGCCCTCCGGTGGCCGACTTCTAGATGTCGACGCGCGTCCACCGTACCACGCATTCTCTCGACGTGTCTGACGCGCGTAAACTCCAAAACCCAACACCAGCCCTTTATATTCCAGGGATCGCAACGGTGCAACGCCATCAGATCTGAGTAGCGGCACAGAATTAAACTGCGACAGCGATCCATCTAGCTAGCTAGGCACGAGTGATCAACCCCGAGCAACATGTCTCAGATGATGGACAAGGCGAAGGTGTTCCTGGCGGAGAAGGTGGCCGGGGTGCAGAAGCCGGAGGCGGACCTGTCCGACATGTCGGTGCAGAAGGTCGGCCGCGACGGCGCCACCCTGTCCGGCCGCCTCGACGTGCGCAACCCCTACTCCCACACCATCCCGATCTGCCAGATCAGCTACTCCCTCAAGCTCGCCGGCCGGGAGGTGGCGTCCGGCACGATGCCGGACCCAGGGTCCCTGACCGGCGACGACACCACGAGCCTCGACCTGCCCGTGAAGGTGCCGTACGACTTCCTGAAGAGCCTGATGAAGGACGCCGGCCAGGACTGGGACCTCGACTACGAGATGAGCGTCGGCCTCACCGTCGACCTCCCCGTCGTCGGCAACTTCACGCTGCCGCTCACCAAGGCCGGGAGCTCAAGCTGCCCACGCTCTCCGACCTGTTTTAAGTTCTGCGTCTAGTAACTTCGACCGTACCGCGCTGTACTGGCTGCTGCGCTCCAGCGCACGTGCGGGCCCGGGACGTTGTCGACGAGTTGTACGTCTGGTAGCAATGGGCGATCAGGACGATCGATCCCCTGCACTGTTTTTTTTTTACTATTGTACTCGAGATCTCGTGTGGGTACGCATGACGTAATGATGTAAATGTAAAATGTGTGTTGTATTTCTGAACTTTTGGGTGAATAAAATAAGCACACGGGGTTTTACGAGAAAACCACTCTCCGTTCAATTATCCTTTGGCTAGCCTCCATGTCATCTTTTGGTGGAGCAGATGGTCGTCGAAGGAGGGTCGAGGAAATAAGAAAATCAAAAAATCGTGCTTACAAGTTTTCAAACATCTGAAAAAAGATTACATGTTGCTAATGACGATGTATCCCACAATTATACACACTTTCATTTTGAAATATTTATAGTATAAGCTACATAAAAATGACAAAATGTGGGAAGTCTATAATATAAATAGTTCAGCATTGAGATTCTACATGCTAGTTTGGTCCATATTCCGCATTGAGGTTCTACATGCATGTTTGAATACATCCTTTTTTTTTGAATTTTTTGAAACTTGTAATTTTTTTTTGGAAAATACGAAGCAATGGAACTCGGGAGGCAAAATGACTTTTCAAGAAATAACACTCACTTTATTGGAAGGAATCGGTTGGTGCAACTGTGCAGGTATGGAGAAAATTGCAACCTTCACCGCCTCCTACTTCATTGTACAGTACAAACCACTGCTAGGCGGGTTTGTTGCACTTTCCACCATGTGATGGTCTAATTTGATGTGTTGACAGCCAACCGAGAGTTAGATCCCGCATATTAATTCTCCAGTTAATGTGCATAAATTTAAATATACTTAAAAATTCATAAATCTACTCGTGTCAGTGCTTTAATGAATATTAAAAAACATAAACCTTTGAAAAATCATAAGATATTGTTCATCCAAAAATTATGAGTTTTTGTGTGTGGATGCACACTAGAAAGTATTAACGAATTTCAATGGTCACCCAAAAATCATTCTATATAATTAACAAATTGAATATTCATGACACACTAAGCAAATCAAACGTGAACTTATTGTCATGTGAAATTTTATATATTTTTCCTATGAGATGTTTCGCGCGTCACTAGTATTTCTTTTTTAATTATAAGCATACAAAATATTTTAAGTAAAATTGATGCAACATACATAATGAAGTCTAATATGTTCTAGAGTGTGTCCATTATTTTCATAATTTGTAGACAAATAAATATTAACTTTATGAATTTTCAAATTTGTTAGATTTCTTCACATTAACCGGTGCATTGACATGTGGGGACCCAACTATGGATTTTGCTATAAACATGGCTAAATAGTTGATTAGATAACCAAATGATGAAAATGTAGAAGATTAGACCACCACATGGTAAAAGCAGCAAAATATTCGTTTAAATGGTGGTTTGTGCAACACATGAAGTAGGCAGGATGTGGTGGAAATGTGCAATTTCCTCTGCAAATATGTTGGCCTCCTCATGGGCACAACTATGATCCAGCATAATATATGAGATCGTTAATTCTCGGTCAAATGAGAATAAGTTCATAGCTCGATCAGTTGGTGCAACTGAAATGTTTCCACTCACAACCTTCTAGTCGCACCACCGTTGCTACCGATTTTTTTTCTTGAGTTGCATAGTATCGCAAAAAAAAATTTGAGGGTAATACTATCGCAACTTTTATTTTTACACTGGTGTGCAACTGAAATTTTCTTTTTAGAACATGCCCACATGTCACATGAGTGACAGTAAGTCTTCAGACTTGGTCAGGCCAAGAGAGGCAAGCAAATGAGTAATTAACTAATTATCCGGAGCTTTGATCAGAGAACCTGGTCGACCATGCTGTCCTCGAGGCTGTAGCGCTTCGACTTGTGCTTGATCATTCGGAGCCGCACGCCGCCGTCGTCGCCATCGCGGCGTTCTACCTCCACGCCCATGAACACGGCAAACCTCGCGATGTTCTCATACTCGTGCCCTGCCACAGAAACCATTTCCTCAAACCTTGTAAATAACTTGGCAATGCAGAACCTGCCGGATCCCAGTGGCACTAGGTACGACCCCGTCGGGATCCAGTCCTGCGGTGTCCCGAGGTCTATCTCCCACTCGTTCTGCAGCACCGGCGGAGGCGACGGCCAGTGATCGGCGGCGAGTAGGTCGCACGCGCAGAACCGGTGGTTGCCTTCTTCGGCCGAGAAGCCGAACCAGAGGCCGTGCTCGGGGACGTACTCCACGAGTCCACCGAAGGGCAGTGGCGAGTCGCTCGGTTTGCTCCACTCGTGGCTCGCCGTGTCAAAGGAGCAGGTGCCGAGCCCCGCCGTGGATATCCAGATCTGCGAGTCGCCGACCACCGTGTAGGCGCCGATGAGGTAGGGATCGTCGAGGTCACCTACGTGGTAGTAGCCTGGGTCGTGCACGTAGGGAGGTAGCGGTAGGGAGCGCCAGAACCAGTCCTTGCCTGGGGATCTCATCGAGTGACCGTGTATCAGTGCCTCGAAGGAGTGCTGTCCAGGCCTCGATCCCATGACGTAGAGGCTGCCGCCGACGGCGAGGGACATGGGGAACGTCGGCTTGCGCGCGGTCATCGCCGGCATGGTCCGGACGGCGCGGAGGGTGGTGCCATAGAGGATGGTGCGGCCCTCGTGATCCACGCCGACGATGTGATTCTTGTCGCGGCCGAGGGACATGAAGCTCATGCCCCCGTAGTACGCGGGCGGGCTGCAGGGGATGTGGAAGTTCATGGCGGGGGGTGGCATCTGGTCGTCCTCCATTGTTGCCGCCGCGGCTGCTGCTGATCTGTCTGGCCGTGATGGGTAGAAGAAGGTGGAGGCGTTGATGCTGTGCACCGTGTAGGCGCAGGGCCCGGCGATGCGGTTGTTCATCACCACATGCACAAACCGGCGGTTCATCGTCGCCACATAAATCCCCCAGACTGATGAAACTGAATTGGGGGATAAATTGTTGACACCCTCGTTTAACAGACGGGGATGCACAGCTCCGGGCTCTAGCCCTAGCGGCAACGTCTGAGGTCTGAGGCTCATGTACGGCTCGGCTGTACCCATCGGGCTGGCAGGCAGCTACAAATCCTTGCCGTCGCTGCTAGGGAACTGCCTTTGGATGGCCAGGATCCCAAATGCCCTCCACGGCATCACCGAACTTTTGTTCTTTTTGTTTGTGGTGTTTCCTAGCCGTGCAGGCTCACGCTAAATACACGATTTGTGCATTCAACTCTAATTTTATATCATGTAATCAAATTCGAAGTAAATTGACTGTCCGTAACTCCATCGAGTTGTAAACAGATGAACTTAAGACGCGACCAACCCGGGCTAGACTAGCCTGTTGGCATTTTTAAAGAAGAAAACTGCGTGAGCACCAAGTGCTCGAGCCGAGACTCGAACACTGGTGGGCTGGCTGCGAACACCCGCGCCTTGCCAACTGAGCTATGCTCCGTTCTCCAGATGAACTTAAGACGTTCGCACATTTTCAAATATAAGTCTTTCTTCTATATTATGAGAATAAATATTTTGTGTACTATGTAGCCCCCACCCCACCCCCAATATCAAACTGGAAATCTTTGTTTTGAATCATCTTTCAAACATTCTGAATAGTTTTCTTCTCCGTCTTCACAAACTTGTGTCCCCTTCTGTATATTGCTATTTTCTTGGGTCAAAAATACTTTCCTTCATCTGGAATAATATGCTTATTATTCTCCAAATTGCTGGGTGAATATGAGTATAACATCTCTACATCTTCATTTGCTTGTACACATCTTGGCCGGAGAACAAAACACTGAATAAAAAATGGACAATCCTGATTCTAAATCAGGAACTTGTTCTTCTGCTCCTGCTATGTAAATGTCTAAACAAAGTTCAATTACCCCCTTCATGAAAGTCAAGTAATACACATATTCTCCGCACACGGATACACCATTTTCTCACCTTTTACATTTCATCTATTATGTCCATCCCAAACGACCCTCTACCCTGCTCGTTAACATAATACATGCTATTTGTTATCCCATAGCCATCTACCAACTGAGTGTTAACAAATTCATATAGGTGATGTCTGATTGTAATATTTCAGTTCTAAATTATCATGGCCTGAGAAATGTAATCTTTACATCCCATGGAGTCAGATCTTCTGACTTTGTCAACCCTGACTTTTCCAGACTTTAGGTCGCTGAAAGGTGGGTTCCGCATGTCGTGGGCCCCACCTATCACTCTGTCAGCCAAAGTAAGGGAAAGTCAGGGTTCATCATCCAAACTACAAAAACTATTAAAAAAAAACATCATGATTTTTTGAATCATATCAATCCCAAGACCCTAGCCCCAAAATTGAGTGATCAAATCAACATTGCCACACAAAGAACTTTACTCTACATCACCGAGAGACGACATCCGGCGATGGCGACGCGGCAGGCCTTCCGGCACCTGGCGCGGCGGACGCCGAGCAACGTGCCGGAGTCGACCGTCTACGGGGGGCCGCGGCCGCAGGAGGCGGCGGCGGCGCGGCGCGTGACGTTGACGACCCTCCGCGGGAAGCACCGCCGCGGGGAGCCCATCACGGTCGTCACCGCCTACGACTACCCCTCCGCCGTCCACGTCGACTCCGCGGGGATCGACGTATGCCTCGTCGGCGACTCCGCCGCCATGGTCGTCCACGGCCACGACACCACGCTCCCCATCTCGCTCGACGTCATGCTCGAGCACTGCCGCGCCGTCGCGCGAGGGGCGTCGCGGCCGCTCCTCGTCGGCGACCTCCCCTTTGGCTGCTACGAATCCTCTTCCACACAGGTATTTCCCCACGGGCCATTCTCGTCCCCTCCGATTTGATCTGGTGGAGATAGGAAGCTGCCGTAATAATGCCGCCCGTTAGCAATTTGCTTCTTTGCTACTGCTGACGTGGTAGGAGTGTCATGTTTTACACTCCCCCTATTTAGCTCTCCCTAATTGTGCATGTCGTGTACATAGCTTTGGCTGTTCCCTGATCTGAAGAGATTACTATGTTCGGTTGATTGATTCATTTTTGGTTTCTCACGAAACATTCACCTTGATTTCAGAAAACGTAGCTTTGGCTGTTCTCATTGCTATTCTTGTCAGAAAGGTTTATCTGTAATTGTAGATATTTGAAGGGGAACAAAAAGATAAATTTAGACTGTTCTGTTTCTTAGTTGTAGAGGACAGCTACGTTAAAAAAATTACATCTCAAAACACAAAAAATAACACAATTCATGAGCATGCTAAATGCGAAAGACATGCACATATTTGGCATACCATACGTTATCTGGGCATATCAAATGGTATCTACAACTTCAGTGTACAAGAGCTAGGCATATTGGGATTGAATTTTCATAGAATATGTCTTCTCTTCTAGGCTGTTGACTCTGCGGTGAGGGTGTTAAAAGAAGGTGGAATGGATGCAATCAAGTTGGAAGGAGGAGCTCCATCGAGAATCAGTGCAGCCAAGTCTATCGTGGAGGCTGGAATTGCTGTTATGGGGCACGTTGGTCTCACGCCACAGGCAATCAGTGTGCTTGGTGGCTTTCGGCCACAGGGGAAGACGGTCGATAGTGCTATAAAGGTACCTGCTTTTTGAAGTTTTGGTTGTTAGCGATTTGGGCCTGTATCCTGTTCAGTTTCTTAACATATATTTTGCTCCATGTTACTCTACTAATGTGTGTAGGTTGTAGAGACAGCACTTGCCTTGCAGGAGGCTGGCTGCTTCTCAGTTGTGTTGGAGTGTGTGCCAGCTCCTGTGGCAGCTGCTGTAACATCAGTATTGAAAATCCCAACGATTGGCATTGGTGCTGGACCATTCTGCAGTGGGCAGGTACAATTATTCATCATGCTCTATTATGTGTTGATTTTGTTCACGTTTTACAAGAATCTATGTTTGGTTAGTCATATTTATTCCAGTTCTATAAGCATTTCATCAACACATGCACAATATATTCTTGGCTTTTCATCACAGTACACTTAACTTGATAACTCGAATACATTTTGCTGAAATAAACCATGTCAATTATACCACCTGAATGCTATACATCCTCTTGTTCTTATACATTTTGTATTGACCACACTTGACTTGTTTGTTCATTCATGAAGCCCTCATGTCAACATGTTTATCATGCAGGTCTTAGTGTACCATGACCTGTTAGGAATGATGCAGCATCCACATCACGCCAAGGTAAATATGACTGTCCTATTTTAGCCTTCCCTAGCAATTGATTTTTTTATGACTCACGCCGACTCAAAACTGTACAAATATGATGTACCTGCAGGTTACGCCAAAATTTTGCAAGCAATTTGCTAACGTCGGCACGTCATTAACAAGGCACTTTCAGACTACAAGCAAGAAGTGGAAACACGGTCTTTCCCTGGCCCCAGTCACACTCCGTACAAAATCACTGCCACGGATGTTGAAGGCTTTGCGAATGCGCTACAGAAGATGGGTTTGGGTGAGGCTGCAGATGCTGCAGCCGCCGCTGCTGATAAGTCGGAAAATGATGCGAAACCGAGCGAAGGCAGTTGATCTATGGTGGTTCATTGCCGTGGACAACTAAATCTGCCTGGCACAATGTAGTTCTGCCCCTGCCAAGACCGGTGGGGTAAACTGAAAACTAAGGCAATGGCATGTTCCTCTGCCTTTGAATAAATAGCTGTTACTGTACACCGAGAAATGTTTCTTGGTCTAGCAGTTTTCCCATGCTGCGAAAATCGCAGAATAAAAACATAGTGCATGCTGCAGTGGGTTCAGTTTAGCACCTCAAATTAGTTGTCCAGAAGGGAAATATTTCTGAGTTCCTCAGATCAAGAACAGAATAAAGTATGCGCTGTTTCAATCTACATTCGATTCATTTACTAATTTTAACATTCTCAACATAGTCTACTTCATGACTAACTTGGATCAACAAACTTCCTTACAGTACTATTCTGTTCTACATACAATGGCAGGAAACGTTCTGTATACATGTATACAGACAGGTGTTTTTCGAAAGACTATCTTCTCTGCCAGTTTCTTAAAAAATAGGAATATCTTGCGGAACCTCGTGTACTTTCAAAAGTATAGGCAATCGAATGTGCACATTCTCTTACAAACGTACATATACAAGACCTTCCTGCAGTTTACAGCGCCATACGACAATCTTGAAGTTAGAATATTGACATGTTCGGCTGATTTTGTTAGACATCAGTATGCACAACGTGCCTGAGCCGACTGGATGAGTAGGCCATAAGGTGAATCAGAAGCCCTTCATGAGAAGGGCAGGATGGTGCTCACACTCTGCTTTGCAAGAATGAATCTCATGTAGAGCTAATCTTTGTAATCCTAGAGTAATCACCAACGTTGGCAACAAACAGCGGATCTTTCTCATCGCTGAAGACCGGTCTTTCGCCTGCTCGCTCCAACTCTTTTGTCAAGTCATCCATTGTTTTCTTTAAGTTGGCTTTGCTCATCTGTCCACCTTCGCTCATTGAGATGCCGACCATGGTGATTTTGGGGAGAAGAGGGTTTGCTTGCAAATCATCGTTCATGCTGGCATCATATCTATGGATCAAATCAAGATGACTCAAACGAAGTGGATAGACAACCCAAATGAGTCTTAAGAAACTACAGTAGGATAAAATGTGATTTTAAAACATTTTGTGCTCTACAAAACTTAAAGTCCATGTGAGATCATAAGGAATTCATTGTTTGATTAAAAATGCATATGCTTTCGTGCATGACAGTGGACAAGGGGGAAAGAGGATGGCATTGAGAACAAACCTTCTGGATCTGCTGCCACTTTCTTGCCGTCTGAACGCTCTATCATGCCCTGGCCATATATTAGGGAGTAGGTTGCTAAATGGGAAGTGAGATTGGCCATGGTCTTGGTTATTGTGTTTTCTGTGGCTGCCGCTATCAAGGTTTGGCTCCATAGCCTGAGATTGCTGATTAACTGGGCAGCAGTCAGCATCCTTAGTAGCAGTTGAACTATTGCTGGAGGTAGCAATCCTGTCAACTGAAACAGCAGTCCTGAAAGGGTGAACAAAATACATATGTTAGCAGCACAAAATGGAATCAAATAGCTTAAATTTGGGAATGGAGGCGGTATTACTGATACAACAATGAAATGGATTAAATTGCGTGTTCAGTAATTTGACTAATTTCAGAAGTTCATATTTGTAGCTTTCCAAAAGATAAGTTCGGCCATTGTTCTTCTTCCTCTCTTGAGGACAACAGCATCTACATGAACCAATAACTTTGGCATTTTGACAATTTATACTACGTATGGCCATCAAGGTATCAAGTTATGATACGAGACTATCCAAATATGCAAAATTGGGAGGTGCAGAGTTAAATTTAATGAAAAATTCGAAAACCCATTTAACATAACTTGGCTAGTTAGTCTATCTCCACAAGTTCATCACTACTGAAGGAGCACTTCTATAAAAATTCTGAGAGAAATAGTCTAATACAAGCATGACATTGCATCCATACCTTTCTTCAAATGAGTCAACAACATAGGGAAAATGTGGTTGTATACCAGTAGCTCTTCTGAGCCACTTATTTCCTAGTAGTAGTCTATCAACAACATCAAGAAACTGGATCTCTGCGGCTTTTGTTACAATACTTAATGGTATTCCAGCTGGACCAATCTCTTTCATCAATTCTTTCACCTACATAAAAGTTCCTTCAAATATGAGAGGCCAAAAGTCAACAAATAGGAATTTAGACATTTTTCTATGCGTTAGATCATAGTACCTCAGGGGGCTCAAACAAGCTATCTGCACTTTCTTCAAGTATTTCTGATGTTAAACTATCATCAACAGTGTCTCTTCTACGTTGTACATGGCGGTTTTGAATCATTGAATGGAAATGCTGATCCATTGAAGCTTCAAGAATATTGTCCAACAAGTTTTTATCAAAAAAGTATGGTGAATACCTGAAATCATGAGCACAAAAATTCATGTTATGCTTTCATGAAATATTTAAGACAACTTAACTATCTCCTATTTTCTCCTGGCATGCGGAGAAGCATCTGGTATGCACAAGAATCCACATACATAGCACATGAAACGTCATGGCAGTCTACAAGCACACATCAGTGGACCATATGCAGATAATCTAACTATGTTGACATTTGAGAGGAACCAGGATCTCAATTCTCATGACTGAAGCAAAATTGTTAAATCAGAAGAATACTTGGCAGGAAACGAATTAGCCCAGAAAAGGAAACAAATGTAAATATGAAAAGGTGGATCTCAGGAGTACATTTATGGAGAGAAATAAATTTAAAATGCTACATTGTTGGGTTTTCAATAATATCTGCTCGCAGGAAAAGATGCACATTAAACATAACATGAACTGAACAGAATGGCAGCATGCTAGTAAAGTATGACATGACAAAATACTAGGGAAATGATCAAAGGAAGAATCAAGAATTCAATCCATACCATCTAATTCCATCATTCGTCGCCACTGCAATATTTAAATTTTGAGCGCTAAAAACAGGAACACCAGCTAGTTTTTTCCTTCTGGTCCTTTGTGGAATTGACTTTAAGAGCTTATTCGCAGCCTTGACCTAAAAGGAGAAGAAAATTAGTTTATGTTGAGTGTTGACAATTTAAGTTATGCAAAACTGAAATATTTACGCACAAACCTGCTTTTCATTTGGAACAAACTGGAACATATGAGGTTTTTCCTGCAAGATAGCAAGTTTCCTGAATACATTGAACACAACATGCCATATGTACAATGCTTAAAAGTTCATAGAAAAGATATATCACAGGGAGGTCCTGCGTAACTTTAGCACCTTGTATATAACAATAACATTTACGAATATGATGCACAAAATAAAATAGCCCAACCAAGAAGTGTGCAGCATGTGCTTTTTTCAATGCCAGTCCTATCAAAGAAGGCTATAACCTTAAAGGTCAATACAGAACAAGTTGAGTTTGACATGAATTTTGGAACAATTAACTGTAGAGCACAAATGTTGTTCTTTTGCACAACTAATTAATAGACATTCTCGAATAGCAAACTCGGATTACATATCTTAAATTCTTAATAGGTACTGTGTGTCATCTGGAAATGTATAAGCGCTTCAAATGGCCATCTTCTGTCTGAATAGTGTCAATGTGGTATGTTTGAAACCACGGCACATCTGGTGAAATACTCTTGAAAAAACATACGTCGTAGCGTAGGCGTCCATATTAAGATTTAAGGAAAGACTTGGCTTCAAACCTTAGGGGTTACGTGAGAGGAAAAAGAAAAGAGGCGAAAGAAAGAGAGGAAGACAGACGAAGGAGGCCCTCGTGTCGTCCGCTCCAGGGCGACCCGAGGGCGATTAGGGTTTCCGCCGCCGCCGCCTTCCCCAGCCCTCCCTTCCCCTCGCCGCTGCCCGAGGAGGCGGCCGGGCAAGCCCGCGCCGTCTCCGGTGAAGGTGGCGGCGGGGATTCGCCGCTCCGTGTCCTGGCGGGGGGCTTTCGGGCGCCGAGGCAGCGGCCTCGGGTGGAGAGGCGGCGCCGACTACGACGGCTAGTGGCGTCCGCGGGTGCTCGCCGTCGCCCTCGGCCGTGCGGGCGGCAAGGTGGCGGTGGGCGGTGGTCGTGTAGTGGTGGGTGCTCCGGCGCTCCCCCGTCAGATCTGAAGGTAGCCTCCTCCCTCCTTTCGGTTCTCTCCTCCCCCACCAGATCCGGTCGCCGGCTTCGCTGGTTCGGTTGTTGGTTGGGGCGCTGGTGATGTGAGGCCGAGCCCGGGAGAAATCCTTGGTCGGCTGGCCCGACCACGGCGGTGGCGGCGTCCCCGGGCGCCGTGCTCCCTCTTGAGGCACCGTTGAGGGCTCGTTCTGCTCACCCCGGCCCGATTCCCGGGTGAAAACCTAATATCCGTGTTGGATTTGGCGACGGCGGCGCCATGGGCGTCGCTCCCTCCTTGGAGGCGTTGTCAGGGGAACGAGGGGTGCCGGTGGAGTTTTGCCATGGATGGTGGTGGTGCTCTGAGTGGTATCGGCTCCGGCGAGTTTGGTGGGTTCGTGTGCTTCAGGTGGTCTCTCTGCTCCTCCCTTTGCTGCTGTCTGCCGGCGGGTCGGCGCCCTCGAGCCTGGGCGGGAGGGGAAAGGGTTCCCCTCCCCTGCGACAGCATTGCCAGGGGCTGCGGAGAGCAAGGCTGACTTCGGCCTCCTACTCGTCATCGCCGTCGTCTCGGTGCCTGCCCCTTCTTCGTCGGCGATCAAGGCCCCTGCTTATGCTTCTCGGTTTCGTCATCTTCGGTTCTTGGCAGCACAGACACGAAGGTATGCCAGCTTCGACGAGGTGTCTCTGATTCTGCCCAGGTTGGCATGTGGGCAGTGACCTCCATAGCTCAGGGGAGCGCTTCCGGCGTCCGACGGTGCGGCGTCCTTCGAGCCAGGACGAGAGGGAAGGGTTCCCTTTTCGGCGTTGGAAATGGATGGTACTGCAGCCACCCTCAACATGTGTGCAGAAGATGGTTCTTCAAGCAGCCGTCGGTTCCTTCAAACCTGTTCTACCTCCCTTGGTGGCTTCGCGAGGAGGGCTTCGATCTCCAAGCTGTGTTTCATTTCTTCTTTGTTGCTTGTATTTCGATGTTTGTAAGCTGGTTAAGCACCCTGTAACAACCTTGGCCGTTTGGGGCTTTATTAATTTAAAGCTGGGAACTTTGTGCCTTGTATCTAAAAAAACCTTAGGGGTTTAGATTTAGAAGTACATAAGCACCTAAACATACAATCACTTCAAAGATCTGTGGAACCTAATCTTTGAAGTGTTTTTCAAGAGACGATATAATAACTGAATACTTCAGTATCGACCAAACACATCTCAATATCATGTGGCAAATAAAAGTTTAACCCCAGAGAGTTATCCAGACAGAGAAAGCATTCCAGTTCTGTATGCTCAGCAACAAAGTCATGCGTAGTGAAACATACACTGTGATATCTTTTATAATTTACTTAAAAATCGTAAGAATATCACATGAAAGTTTTCTTGTTAAGAAAATGGTCATATACCTTGAAATGTTCGTATGCTACATCAAGGCGACAGGCCCCCACCATACCACTTGGGACATTTAGCCGCTTAACATAAGACACTGAAGATGTTGAAGCAAGTTAGCTTAAAGTATTTCTACGAAACAACTTGACATTTGAATATCTAAATTGTGCAAAACCCTTCACTAATCAGGCATATTCAGTACCACTAATGCAAGGAATACTTGCTTAGCAACATGTTATTCGTAGAGAGATCCAAACTTGAAATGGGCATGGAACTCAACTGATATTAAGACTAAAAAATGCATTTACCCTGCCCAGCAGGCAATCCTGAACTTCTATTTTGTGAACCAACAGATGTCCACTTTAGTCCAGTATGCGAGTTTTTGTGCCTGATTAAAGGAAATCGGCAAAAATGGGAGGAGTACAATTCATTGTGCTCCCATCCAAAAGCCAGCTTGCCAAAATATTTTGAGGTTTCATACAAAAATAATATCGACTGCTCTGTGGCTGTAATGCAGCCAATTTTTTAATAATATAAAGAAAAATAAAAAGAACTTAACTACTATGTGCTTCAGTGGTACCCATCAAATCATTATTAACTTTGCAATGCATCAAGCAGATAAAGAAAACAACAAAATCATAAAGAGAATACCTGAATCATTAAGATCCATGAAGAACCTAAACACTGGATCACTTTCACTCTTCTTCAATGGTGACAATATCTTTTTGAACCACGTAGGGGTCCTGAAACAGAATAATTTTGAAAATGCAAAATGAGCAACCAAAATATCACCTCAACTATGCTATCATTATATGTTGCGGGAAACAGTAAAGAGTATGCCCTCTTGAACTACGGAAGCTTCAAATAGAGTACACTTCTTTAGTCCACCATGTACAGACAAACTCATTAAAAATCTATCATGACAATCAGACACCAATGGCGTAAAATAGATATACATCTTCAAGCACACGTTAATAAGTTATATGCAGCGAATATTGGTGCTATGTATTTATGAAACCATTATACACTGCACATATCATCTTTTTTATGCATGTACAACAGAGTATGCCATGCAAAGCAAAGGGGGTGTGGATATGATCCCTAAAGAAGGCAAAACTAGAAGAGACCAAGTGAAAGATATGATAGATTTGATCAATGATTATTTATCCAAGATGAACATATCGTAGAAGGGAAGTAACATCTTATCATTTAATGATATAGGATAGCATCCATGGTTCAATCTTGTGGTCTGACAGGGCACACCAGATGCCCTTACAGAGCAGAATGTGACTCATCATGTGTTCCAAAGATACCAACATAGCATGATATCTCAGAGCCCTATGTTAGTGACGGAGTTTTGTGCGATTTGCAGACGGGGATGACTTGAAGGAACACAAAAGCGGGCGCGCATAAACAGTAGATTGTATTGCCTAATTTTTGTTTGCAGGATGTAGTTTCCTGATTTTAGAAAATCATTGGAGGATCCATGTCCCCATCTGCGGGCTTTTACAAAGCTCCACCAATGAGCAGCAGCGTGACATTGTAAGTGAGAAATATGAAATGTGCCAAAACCTGTAGTAGAGCAGCAACACTCCCTCATTGCTTAGCGTAAAATCTTCAATGATAGAGGCAGTTATCTTACAAAATACAGCTCAATTGGTAGCAAATTTCCGTAAGGATTTTCCACTACAGGTAGATTTAAAAGGCGTAAACATTCCCCTCAGTTCCCACTCAGACAAGAGCGCCAATTGTTAGAATTTGCGCCATTATATGGGGCAGCCCAATAGCAATTTCTGAAATCTCAAATGTCCCATGTGCATGGCAAGAGGTGGGAGGTGCTAAAGTTTACTCCCACATGGAAAGTTGGACGAGAGTTGCACCACCTTATAAGGTGGAGTGTTTTGCTACTTGGTAAGCATGTGAGAATAGAAGGCTCTCTCTCGCGCACTCCTCCTCCGACGCTCGTCGCGATCGCGTTTCGTGAATCGAGTTGCGGCAACTTTTGTCTATATTTTTGCTCTTCGGAAAAACTGAGTCGTTAGCGTACGCGTATAGCTTAGCCAGTTTGGGTCGCTCCTGGATCGTGGGCTGCTCTAACCGACTCGAACGTGTGCGACGTGGTCAGCTCACGTTGTACCCGTTAGGGTTTCCCGAGCACACTATATAATGCCTTGCACTGTGTGCGCCGTCACGCACCGAACTAATCTAGGGTTTGACACATCTCGTGCCTTGCCCCGCCACCGTAGTCTACTCCATCCCGAGTGCCGGCGTGCACCGGTGATTGGGAGAGCAGGTCTCCGGAACCATTCGCTCTTGTGATCTGTACGCGAGAGGGCGAATTAGGTTTTTGGGAAGCACCTCGCACGACTGCTCGCCGCTTCCACCACGGGTCGTTTACCAGCCAGTGCTGCGGATCGCCTCCGCAGACGTCGTCTACTATGAGTTTACGACCAGTCTTCACCAACGTCGTCGTCAACACATCACCACTGCTTTGGGCGCGGCGACTTACCTGCATCGACGGCTACTTCCTCTACAAACGTTCGGTACGTGCGACGTATTCTGAACTCCGGTTTTACTATGAATGTGTTTGCGTATATGCTTCTATTGTCATGTTGATTAGCACGTCTAGTATGTTCGAGTATCACATGTTCATGTTAGTAGCTGCTGCAGTCATGTTTAATATTCTGAAATTAATCATGAAATTATTGCCTAATTATCCAACACCAATCTCGTCTTTGCTTCCAACATGACATGGCGTCAGCGACTAACTGCGGAATGGCAGAGCTACAGGGAAAGCGTTAAGCAGCAGATGAGAAGGATATATACCTGTCGGCGATGAAGTGCGGGAGGTCGAAGCGTTTGGTGACGGCCATGAGGCCGTTCCCTGAGGGGTCGAGCATGGTGAACACCTGCCCCACGAAGGCGGGGCCCCCGCTCGCGCCAACCTTGACCCCGCCTGCCCCCTTCCCGCCGCCGCCTGCCGCGGCCATGTGCGCCGCCGGCAACCGCTGCAGATGGGGGGGGGGGGGGGGGGGGGGGGGGGGGGGAGGCGAGGGGGGGGGGGGGGGGGGGGGAAGAAGGGGGAAGGGAGTGGAAGGGGTTGGAGGAGGGGAGAGCTTGGTGATGGTGGTGGCGCGGTGATGTTTATGTTACTACGGTACGGTGGTGGTTAGAGGAGACGAGGTGCGGCGTGGGAGAGGGCCTTGGACTTGGAATCTATCTGGTGGTGGCCTGGTGGGTTGGGTTGGGAACTTGGGATGGATATGCGTAGCGTGCCGTCCCGCCGCCGTCTCTGCACGTGCACGGCGTGCCGGGCGGTGCTCCGCGGCGCGCGCTTTGTCTCTGCAACTCGTTAGGGCTCCTTGTTTCTATACTTACTATTAAACTAGTAACGTTGCACGTGCAACGCACGTATTTTGCTAAAAATTAAACGCATTTATCTTGCTTAAAATTAAAGTATGTTCTTGTTATAATAATGACATACTTTAAATAATCAAGCAAATATTGAGGTATACAAAGAAGAAATTTAAATTTTCACGAAAACAACACTGCACCACCAAGAAATGTAAAAAAGCACAACCAATAATGTGTAGTCACAAATAAATGCCAGTTTGGGACTAAAATCTGAAGTACATCCCTTTATGGTTATGAATACAAAGAAATGTAGGTTACATGCTGTTTATTTGCTATTTGTTTCGAAAAACATAATCATTTAATACTTTGAGTTGAGTGCATGGTGATGCATGCATTGAGAATAGGGATAGACATTATAGAGTTCTCACCAACAGGTTGCCTCAAGGATTCGAAGTCCCATTATAACTATGAGTGCGTGTATAGTAACGATATGTATTTATCCATCGACGGATCGATCAACTTGATTTATCAACATATAACCCAAAACATAAAATGGATTTTTAAACTCTCACATATTGTTTATATCCTTGACACACGATTCAGCATATCAGTACAGAGTGCGCTGGGACCATAAATCACATCTTCAATAATTTCCTTTGAAAATTGCCTCAATCCACTGTTGTTTCAGACAAAAATAAGAGCAAATCAATAGCAGATAAATGGCCAGATTAAATGTACACATGGAAAAGAGAAGAATGAAGTATACCTGATAAGTACGGTGATGTGTTTGAGGCATCAACGATATTTGTGCAGCATGAGGGGCTTGTGCGTGAGAGGAGACTGTTGAGAGCATTCTTCTTATTTTCCAGTTGCATAACAGAAGTAGCACATGTTCTTCTGACTTCTGATCCAGAGCAATACTTCCTAGGGCAGCCATCTCCCTCATTTCTTCTATCAAGAATGGGGCTGAAGCGAGGCTTTCTTTCTTGTCATCCATTTAACTTAGCTTGCACGCGTAGAAATGAACCAGAGCCTGAAAATGAGATCTTAATTGTGGCTTAAAACTTCTTTTGCGAATGATTACCGCCGGGGTTAAAATCATGATGTTCGGTCAGTTGGATAATTTATAGTAGAATTACAAAAATTTAACCAGTTTGGTTCAATATGAATTGTTATAAATGTGACTGGAGAATTGATGCATTGCAGAACCAACAACAATGTCGCCCCGTTCGGTTCACGGGAGAAGTGAAGGAATTTTGTAGGTTTCAATTCCTCTGGAAAGTTTTCCCTTGGTGCCTGGTGGCGTTCGTTTCAAGCATCTTCGGTTTCCCTAGGAAAGTTTTGCTAGCCTGTACTTTTCACAGGAAATGAAACATCCAGCAGAACCTCATGTTTCGCTTGGGCCCGAGGCAAAACTCTACCGATCAGCTAAGTAAGTGGGTCAAGAAAGAGCAATAGTGCAGAATAGACAATGATGACCAGTTGACCACCGTGAAGAACCATACATTGATACATTTAAAAATTCCATTGCAATGGGGTGCTACCGAACACACATCTCTAGGCCCTTTCCTTTGTTTTGCATTCCTCCGGTTTGCTATGATGCATTTCCCTATTCCTTTGCAGTTTTCTGTACCTGTGTTTTCTGTCCCTGTATACCGAACGGGGCCTACATAGGTAAGAAATGGTGCACCGCAGTTCAAACATAAATAGCTCTAGCAAATCAGCTATATAGCTTTCAGAACTACGTAGTTCTGAAAATTCGAAGGTATAAAATCTACTTTAACTTACTCTAGCTATTAACTGCTTCCGCTAGTACTATGGAAATCACAGACCATGCCGACCTGATCGTAATCTTATCCAATATACATGTATGCTAAACCAAACAGGTGCAAACCAAGTCGAAATCGACAAAAGATCTGGCAATGATTATTTAGTGATTAAAAGCTGTAGACGACTGACAAAATCTGTATACCACGCGTTCGTTCCAGTAGATGGAGTGCAGCCTGACCAGCAGGGATTTGGGATGGAGATCAAACGTCTTGACCCGGAGCTTGCAGCGCATGGAGTAAGGGCTGATCACCTGCAGCACAGCCAACGGCGGGCACCTGTTGCTTGCCGGCGACCGACAGCTCATCTGGATCTTGTTGATCGGGAACACAGGGTGGTGCGCTGCATGCCTGGGCTTCCTGGTGGGAGGAACACGTCGCCCTCAAACATCGGCATGCTCTTGACCACGCCGCCGGCGAGCGAAGCGGCCAAGGCCGTGAAGTTTGGTGTTTGGTGGTGGCCCAAGGATTGGAAAGAGAGGACGGGATCACGCGGGGGACAGGCGTCCGGGCGCGTGGTGGCTGTCGTGCGGTGGCGGCGGCCGTGCATATCTCCTGCCGGATGCCGGCTGTCGGCCGACGGGTGCGTCGGGCGGGTCGTCAGGCAGGCGGCGGCGTTCTTTGTGATTTATTGTTTTGACGTGGCATTGTTTGCAGTAAGAAAAGAGGAGATCGGAGATCATGTTCCGTTCCCGTTTGATCTTGCAATACTTCTGTTAGGTGGTGGCAATTCTTGGTAATTACCCACAAAATGAAAAGGTGTGTTGAGTTGTCAAACATTGGAGCGATCTGGACCGTTGGCCAAATATTGTAGGGCACAGATTTAATGTATCAACACAAGTTTGCTCTTTTAATAGTAGTATAGAAAAGAGCAAACTTGTGTTGATACATTGAATCTGAGCCTTTCAATATTTGGCCAACGGTCCAGATCGCTCCAATGTTTGACAACTCAACACAAATCCACTTTTACTCGTTTTGCCCTCCCACCAAATCACATAATACTGCTATTGCCACGTACCGTTTCGTTTCTTTTATTCTCCTCTCCCAGACAAGTCGCGCCCTGGTCCGCCCCTGCCCCCGCCTTCCTTCACCGCTCCCCTTCTCCCGTCCCAATCCCTCCTCGCCCTTACGCGCCTCGCCTCCGCCGTCTCCAACCCTGTGCTCGCCCCAATCCAGCCCTCCCCCTCCCCACCACCTCCAGCTATGAACAGAGCCAAGTCGGGCGGCCGCATGGTCACCTCGCACGGATGCGCGCTCCTCCGGCGATTCCGCGGCCACCGTGCGACGCCTCGATCCCCGCCGCCGTGGTGCGACCTCCGGCGATTCTTCCGCCGCCTCTCGAGTCCGGACCACCTTCATCGTCGTCCGCCCAGGCGCCTCTCAAGCAGCGCCGTCCGTGCCTCCTCCGCGGTGTGCCCCAGTGGAAAGCTACAGAGGCGGCAAGGCCCGTGGCGCCGCCACATCTGGAGAGGGAAAGGCAGGGCGACCAACACCGCGCAGGTTGTGCCTTGGTGAGCAGCTGCCAGGTCGTGAGGTCGATCTGTCGATCCGCTGCCTAAATTTCTCTCTAAAGATGCTTAATTTGGGATTTCTCTTTGCGCACGAGCTTTTGCAGGTTTTGGGGCTAAGGTAGATACGAACTCGATGGCCCCAAGTTCGTCTCCTACGATACGGAGCCTTGCCCTCAAGGTTCAGGGTGCTGGAAACATTGGCATCGGTCTCATCAGGGCCGCTTGATTGGGCCTGAACCCAAGCATATTATATCCAAGGTAAGATAAGGTACCCAACTTCCTTCACTACCACTACCTACGCTCACTGCTATATACTCCTTGGCCTTTCTCTTACTACCCAACCAAACCACACTCTGTCAATTTCTGGAATCCTCTCCCCTTCTACAGTGCTTGAGAGGCGACTGCGGAGGCGACTCGGCGTTTCCCGAAGGCCGCCGGCGTATCTGGGGATTTCCCACCCTCCGCCGGCCGCTCCGGCGGCGGGAGGATGGGGAATCCCCAGATCGGCGCTCCGGCGTGTAGATAAGGAGGTTTTGGGCGGCGCGGCGGAGGCGGGGTGGCCGGCGTCGTCGTTTTGCAGCTCTGTGGCTTCCCCTCCATGGCGTCGTCTTCGACGGCGCTCCCAAGCCGCAGATGCGTCCCTGTTCTGCCGTTGTTCCTTCCGGCGTCGGTGGCAGGCTGGTGACGAGTGGGCTGGTGGCCGGAGGAGGAGGTGCGAGGCGGCTGCTGCGTGGTGGTGTGGCGTGATGGTGGTGGATCTGGCCACCTCCAGTGAGGTGGTGCGGCGCAGGCCCGGATCCAGGGCAGAAGTTGCTTGGGGCGTGCCCCCGGCCGATGGACGACCTTCGTCTTCAGATCCAGCTCGTCGGAGCTGGTGGTTGATGCGGCTCATCAACGCCTTCGGGCAAGGAGCTCTTCTGCTCCATGGGCGCGAGCTCCGGGCGGCTGCTTTCTCCTTCGTCTCCGGCGTTGGAGGTCGACCGTGCTGGAGTTCTTCGTGGTTGAAGACGGCGTGTTGCAGTAGCGACGATCTCTGTATCCTTCTCGTTTTGTTCTTTGCTTGTATCCGGCTTTGTAATCCTCCTTTTTATTTATGAATACAAGTATGAAAAATCAAAAAAGAGTAGGTACATACTTTCTGTACCATGGTATGCTATGCATTTCCTATTTCTTTGTGTTATTTCGATACCATGTTCCGCAATGCAATTTCTGTAGTCTCTTTTTTTCATTTACAAGCTTCAGTCATCCATCTGATTATCAATATATGCATGTCGTTACCAGAGGAGAGGGAAATTTAGATTGAAATTTAAGCAACAGAATTCTCTTATATACATGTTTGGTATGGCCACAATGGAAGTATGTCCATAGACTTATAATTGCATATGCTTTGTGCATGATACACCAGAAGATATGCTGCATTCGCTAGGAGACAGGAGGTCCTGCCTCTGAACTCCTTTTTGTTGTACCACAGCTGGTAAATATATTGGCACACATAGTAAATAGGAATCTGTAAATGCAATGCCTCGGTTTACAGGTCAACTCGATGTTAATATGTAGCATCATTATTTATTTCAAATATTTGATTTACCTTCTCATTTTATTATGCTCTCCAGTACAGAATCTATTATGGTGTGTTCTTTTAGCCGCAAAATTTTACAGAACAACCTTGATGCAGAAAATATTAAGCAGCATACTCACCATGGGTACTGAAAATTTTCATAGGCCTCTTCTCTTCTAATCTGCATTATAGTTTCTCCCTCCGATGCTACACCAGCTAGAGTAAAATTTGTATTGGTAGTGGTAACACCTCACAATATTCTACTCTTGGTTTGCAGGTAAATACTATATAAGCATGGTTTAATCCTCTGCAACTGATTCCTACTTGGCCTATAGTCATCTTCACTCAGTCAAAAAGGTAGCAAACAAATATACTTCCTTCATCTCTCCTGTAACATATCTTTTCTTTCATATTGACCAATTGACCATATGTAAGTCGTTAACCATTGAAGGTCACAAAACATTAGAGGAGCGGATAATATAAAGTCGTTAACCATGGTTTAATGCCAGCAGGCCTGCACTGTTTGCTTCAAGCTGCTAGGATACATGCTGGTCAGCGAGTGGCTCAGTTCCAGGATGATGTTCTCACAGCGGACAGTGCAGTCGTGTTCACTGGTGTAGAGGTGCAACAAGCCGAAGAGGTGACACTAGATATGATGAAGAACTTGCACCTTGTAAATTTCCGTAATGCTTCAGTTGGAAGCTCAATACAAGTGTAATTGTATTGATGCTTCTCTGTCCAGTTCTTTTTTTATTAAAAATCTAAACCTACCCATGTAGTTGATTGTTGATATTTGATTGCCTGAGTAGTATGGTTTGATATGTTGACATGCTTCTGTAAGGCACTGCGGATTTACTATCATCAGTACGCAGTGATAGTAGCTTCAAAATTGAGGAAGGAAAAGGTTTAATTTCTCCAAGTTTTTATAAATTTTTTTGCTGTTTCTAAATGCCCATCTTTTAATCTTCGGCTAATTGTTGTTCACGTCGCTAAGATTCCACATTGGGCCGGGAAAGTTGAACTTAATATTTATTAGATTTATATATGTATTAATCAATTGTAAAAAATGTGTCATCTGAAATTTCAAAAACCATCAACAAAGTATTATGTAACTACAAACAAAACGGATTGCTTTGTCAAAGTAGCCAAAGAAGTTCGTTTTTACTCTTCTATTTTAACTCTGAGACAAGTATACCATGTATTTTGCATGGTTCATAAATGCTTTTGTAAGTGGTTTAAAAATTGGTTAAATACAAAATTCCTTACACACGTATATTTTGCCGCATTATTGTGAAGAATATTTTTCCGCATATTGTGAAGACGTGCGTTGCACGTGCACGTCAACTAGTCAAAGGAAAATAAAAATGTAGTAATAGAACCTATAAGATTGATTGGAATGATGTTGTGCTACTAAGGGCATGGCCAACGCGTAGCCTGAACCTACTGCCCCGCAGGTCCACATCGGCTCGGTTGTCAGGAGCGAGCTTCGGATATTGCCTCGCAGGTGACAGAGACTCCTCTGCAGGAGGCGGGATCTTGGGCAGAAAAGTTTAAGAGCGATGAGAGAGAAGGAGAGAAATCATGTTGCTTTTTTAGGGAGGATGACGGTGGTGGTAGGTCCACCCCATGGTGGTCTCAGCTTTTGGGGTTGGATGGGGAAAAGTAAAACGCATGCCTCATCTTCCCATGCCGATCTGTGAGGTTCGGGAGCAGCAGCTACTACTGCCACCGCGGCACGTGTTCCAGATTGGACTTCTGTGGGTACGGATGAAATAGACCAATTAAGACATGCATGCAGCCACCATGTGGACTTCTTTTTTCGTTTTCGAACTTTAAAACATTTTATCTCTTAAACCGTAATTTAAAATCCACCTCCGTTTTCACGGTTAGTTTTGTTGCGACGAGATCTTCAAAATTAGATCCCATCTTGATATGTTTTGACAACTTTTTTTCTCCGACCTTAGTTGTCAGATTATAGTCACTTGGTTACCATGCATTATCAACTTGGTTACCGGGTTAAAATCAAATGGTTGCCTGGTCTTTTGAACTGCGCTACTCACCGATGTAATCCTTCTGTGACGGTAATCCCATATTTTACGTGTCTAGATTGGATCAAATACTCACACTATGAACATGAACATGTAGATCATGGTTATGCCAAAAAAAACATGTAAAAAGTACCTGGTAACCATGAATTATTTGAGTGGTAACTGCTAACTAGTCATATGGCAACTACAGTATAATAACCTGGCAACTAGCGACGAAAAAAAAAGTTCATCAAAACATATTAAGTTGGAGCTTTTTTTGAAGTGTTCTTCGAGACGAAACCAGCAGTGAAAACGGATCATCAAATGGATTTACAGTTTAAAAGATAATTTATTTTGAATTTTCGGATCATAAAAAGATTCCCCACATGCATGTAGTCATTGGTCCCTTCACACTTATAGAACGACGTGCACGCCGGACCGAATCCCTTGCTAGGCACGTTTGTTTATATTATATGGGATGAGCGATTCTCTTTGATCGTAGCAAAGAAATTTTCCATGAGGTTAGACCTCATGTTTTTTTTCTATATGATTTACACTACAACATTCTTATGAGATTAATTTCTATATGATGTGATCCTATATATGAATCAAACAACTTCTATAGAAAATTTTCTATAGGACTAATCATTCAAAAATCATATGCCATTCTTTGTATCAAAGGGCCATTATTCTCCCCGGCCAATCCTCGTACTTGGATCAGAGAGTTTACACATTGCCTGCAACTTATGATGTTGAATTAGATAATCAGCCTTTCTCTCGGTTCATTTGTCTTAGCTTTTTTAACCATATATTTCTTAGGGTTTAAGATGCTGAAGAGTGTTGTAATCCATCTATTAGCATTGGATGGTAAGCTTCAACGATGGTGATAAGCTTCTTTTATCTTACCAACTACTCCGCAAGTCACAGCCTCGATAATATGCGCGAAAACATGTTCATAAGCCAAAACAAAAGTGTTTTTTATGGGTTTCAGATATGTTTCTTCTTGAAGTTTCAACAATGCCAATTCAATAAGCTTCAGTTCGTGAACCAGTTTAAGTATGTTCAGAAAAATAACAGTCAAGAAACATACTATTTGGATAAACTCAACAAAACATGCAATTCCATAGTTTATACAGCCAAACAGGATTTGGAATTGTATGCTACCCCTTGATTCCAACAGTAAATTACATTCACAACCAAACAGCAAATTTGAATTGGAACCCATTTCCTTTCCCTTTGGAAATGGAATTACTAGTCCAATTCAATTCCCAACAAACTTTCCTACATCCAAACACAGTGTAAGAAAAAAGTTTCAATGCGCAACATGGAGCACAAAAAAGGTAAACTGGGATTAAATGGAACCAAATTTTGATCGCTTGTTCCACCAATTAAATAGCTCCACTATAATTCAAAATCCACAAACTTTGAAATTGCCAGCGGCGCCCCACTTTGTTGTCATCTGGGTTGTCCGTATCACCCTGCTCTTGAATGACCCTCGACCTTGTCTGACCCATCAACGACCCAACTCGCTCACGTTCTCAGCCCATATACACAACCAGATCTCTCTACAAGTTCGGACTTATGTCAAGCTCAGCCTTGTCATCGCACTCGCTCGTTGCATTCCTTCTTCCATTCCTTCATCGATGTGCTCATCAGAGGGATCTTGTGATGGACTCATACCGACATGGTTGTTCCTTCAAGTTGGACGATGCAACTAGTCGGGCATCTTCAAGAGGATGATGATGGAGCATTAAGCGTCGCTATTTTCTTTGTATCATACGGGATGTGAACCAGTTCAAGGTTGATTTTGCAGGAAATAGAAGGTTTAGGATAAAAAATAAACTTTCTCAAGAGTTCAGGAACAAAAGTGGGCTTTGTATTCTTTGAAACTGGGGCTTTATGAGAATTCATCACAACTCACTATGACAGCTACGACTCTCTAGTTGGGTTTTCAAAGTGGGGGCGACAAACCCTCAACAGCATATGTATTGGTAGTTCTACAACGGGTCATGTAGCTTTCGGTGTGCACCTTGGTCATGTGGTTGGAGACGTTGACAACATCAAGATGTACTTAAACGGGTTTGTTGGTCCGAGTCCTTACCCAGATCTTGACTTTATTTCTTGCTTGTGGGTTCAGAAGCTGGCAACCTTTAGGGAACTGAGTCTACCTGGCACAAAGGTTGTTTCAATAGGGTGGATTACATTGTGTACAATTGTCATTATAAGATTATTGCCCACTACTGTGAAAATTTTAAAACTAACATTAAGTAAGCAAATCGGACATATTATCGAATTTGCACGGTGTCCTTGCATTGGAAAATAGAGTAATGACACAAAACTTTTGTTAAACAAAAGGCAATTACACTTTTTATGTAGCTGATTAAACAAACTCATCATAACGTATTTTGTTGACTTCTAGAATCTTTAATTAAACTTAGGACGGAGACCCGTCATCAACGTCAATGATTGAGAGAAATAATCAAAGGGTAAATACTATGTATCTGAGGGCATGTACAATGGTAGACAAGGCAATTCCTCTCTTAGCACTCCACGTCATTTAGAGAAGGAAATAAATACTAGTCGTACAATGCGTTATCTCTTATTGTCATCTCTAGCAATTAATGAAAATTGATTAAAAATAACTTAAGGGAAGTCATATTGTACAAATGGAGAAAATAACCTTCTCTTAATTTTAAGAGATCATCCCTTAGCTAAGGGAAGACAACCCCTCTCTCTTTGTTCTCTCTGCTCCAACTAAGCAAAAATCCTACGTGGCATCTCTAAGAGAAGGCTGACGTCATCCCATTGTACATGCCCTGAGGCCGATGGGAAACAAATCATCGGCCCACTCCCTCACCATTAGGCATGTACAATGGGGTGACGTCAACCTTCTCTTAGCGTCGACACATAGGATATTTGTCTAGTTGGAGGAGAGAGAATGAAGAAAATGAGACTGTCTTCCTTAGCTAAGAGATGATCTCTTACCAAATAAGGGAAGGCTAATTTCACCATTGTACCATTTGTCTTCCCTTAGAAATACAATTTCCTACTAAATATAATTAATTTTTATTAATTGCTACAGATGACAATAAGAGATAATGCATTGTACAACTTATAATTTTGTCTTCTCTATATGACGTGGATGGTTAAGAGAAGGCGCGCCTTCCCTACCATTGTACATGCCCTTAATCGCAGATCGATCTAACGTACCTCGTTTCTTTCCTTTTTCCCGTCATGAACGGCAATCCCGGGTTTGACGAGGCAGTTACCAAAAAATTCCCAAATTCCCTCCCCAAAACGCAATCAACGCATTCCCCACCCGTGGCTCTCTTGATTTTGCGTCGCCCCCACGTGATCGACCGCGTCTCGCTCGTCATCGCGGTGCGCCTCCTCGACCCACTCGCCGATGCATCCTCCTCCACCTGGTTCGATTCGCTCGCCAACACGCACGCATGAAGCTCCGCTGCGGGGAGGCGTTGGAGGGGCTTCAGTTACCGGCCGTCGGCGCTGTTGGTGTCAGAGGCGGCTAGATCCTGTCAAGAATTCACTCCGGCATGCTAGGACTCATATGCTTGTACCGCTCATGGTCACTGTCTCCGCCCCTAGACGACTACACCATTCTAGTTGAAGGTAATACCAATGTCTGAATATCTCTTATTTTATTTTTTTAACACTCAATCTGCCGTCGACCTCCAGCATTTGGATTTGTGATATCTAATTTAGGATCCGATTCATTTAACCTTTTGTTACCAATTCATGCTTCTGTAGATTTTACTGCTTCCATTCACTGTACTGTTACTCTAGGTAAGAGTGACATTCATGCTTCACGCTTTGCATGCTTCCCAAGATTCACACACACGTCCCGGTGTTGGCCATATCATGTTAAGGATTGTAGGTTCGACACTTCTAGATAGTATCAGCCATGCTTCTGTTACTCTGGTGTATGCTTCAACTGTATAGAAGTTTTGCTTCGTATGCTTCCGATTATGATCTTTTTTCTCACATATTTCTATCGTATGCCAGACAATCTCCGTCATGGTCGTTGGCCGTATGGTGGAAGCACGGCAAGGAGCCGCGATATCTTCCCATGACAAGGAGATAGACCAAGACATGTCGTCATCGGCCGTGCTATAGTTCCGAGGCTTCCACCATTGTTTGGAAAGTGAACGTCAAGAGACATGTGTGGTGTAGCCTTGCCATTCGAGGGCGTCCCTGAATAAAACTGCACTGAGCTTGTGTTGCGTCGCTTGGTTGTTCAACCGCCGCGAAGACGATGACCGGCTTCTCCTACGCGCAATTGTAATGTTCTATGTAGGAAGCATATAGCACGAACAATGAAAACCCACGTTGTTACCAGTTTGTTCATGCAAGCAAGTTCTCGATTTTGGAAGAGAAATTTTCCGAAACATTACCCAGTTTGTTTAAAGCGTGGTCTAAATATCGATGATTATATTGATCGACATGGAAATTGTCTGACGAAATAGGCCGTAGCCCCGCTATAATAATAGCAAACATCCGGTACAACCAACTTGCAATGCTGGGGCGGCAGCAAACATACACCCAAAGAAAAAAAGAAGAAACAAAATGGAGACATAGGCGGATCGACTAAACGAGGTGACCCGCAACCGCTGCGCCCTCTCCAACAGAGTACCACCACGCTCCTAGCACCGAATCGACAAGTACCAAGCAGCACCTTCAAGAAGGGACGCCATGCTGCTGCCCGGACCAGGGCACTGGTCCTAGGGTTTCCCCCGGCACGGAGGGAAGCGAAGGGTAGCCTCGACGCCCTTCAGGAAGGATGGGTGCCACCCGGAGGCGGCACCGCGTCGGTGTCGAACTAATCGACAAGGATTTCTCCCGAAACCCCTTCCACAACCCCAGACGAACGGTAACATAGAAGCCCCGCGAGGACGAGCCTCGAAACCACCAGACTAGCCGCCCACCAATCATGCGCCAGACGATCCCGAAGCCACCAACGTCGTCTCACCGAAGTAGCCGCCACGTGGTCTGCAAGACGGATGTGAGGGGAAGAGTGAACCGAGGTCAGCAGCACAGCGGCCGCGCGGGAGGGAACAACCTCCACCGCCGGAGGCGGTAGTCGACCGGACACGGCAACAGAGCACACCAGTCCCCGTCAGATCCGGCCGGGCCCGCGGGCCCATAAAGCCCCCACGGGGGCACACCAGTTCTAATAGGGTCCGGCCGAGCCCGAACGGGCCCGTGAAGCTCGCCGCCATGCTGCAACAGGCCGGCCACCGTCGCCGCCATCCCCTGCACCTTCTCCGTCACCACCATCCGCAGAACGAGCTTCAGATCAGGCCGGCCCGCCCAAACCCAGATGGGGCCCGGCGGGCCCAGATCTGGGCCGCCAGGGCTGGCCAGCCCACTCTGCGTCTCGTCGACACCCGCTGCACCGCGTCGCCCCGCTTGCAGGCAAGCGTCACCGCCGCCACGCCACTCCTCGACCACGGCCGGACCGCCGCCGCCCAAACAGCACCACCGCCAAGAGGGGAGAGCCCCGTCTCCGCCGCCGCCGCCGGCGCCGCCCGGGGCTCGCCCGGCGGACCTTGCCGACGGCGGCGACGGGGAAGAACGGAGGAGGGAGGGGTTGGAAGGACGGTGCGGGGGGTCGCGCGCCGCCGCACGGGGGCGACGGCCACGCGAGCGGAAGGAAGGGGAGAGGGAGTGGGGAGAGGCGGCTGCGAGGAACCCTAGCCGGGTCGCCTGTCTGTTCGCGAGAGGAAGAAAGGTCGAGAGAGGAAGAGCAGCTCCAGATCTATATCGGAAATTGTCTCAATTGGATGGAAGCAATTTTGTAGTCACTGGAAGCAAAATCGTGATGCTTTTGAAACAATATCCCTTACATAAGAACACATATTTATGTTAAGTGGAAGCAAACTTAAGTCACCTTGAAGCAAGTTCTTTGGAAACAAAAGTGTGCTTCAGAGGGCAGTAAAGTATGTGAATATTTGTGTCACATATAAGTTTTTCTGAAATTTTCTTGCATTGAAGCAAATTCTTTGTATAGAAATAATACTTTCATGTGTTTGAAGCAAATTTTGGTAGCGTATGAAGCAAGTTGACTAACTATGAGAATATCTTAAACTGGAGCATGGAAGCAAAATTTTGTTGTGTTTGAAGCAAACTTTAGTTCGGAAAGATGCAAAGTAAAATAACCTTGAAAATTATGCGTGCTTCGTAAGGCAACCGAGCTAAAATAATTAGTTGCTTTCCTTTAAATCGAGCATAAGTTTCCTAAAAGCAAGCAATTTGTTTCCTAAAAATCAGCAATTAGGAGTAGTTAGAGGAGGAAGTCAACCCCACGTAATTAACTGATTGCTTTTTTCGGAAACTCTCGCGTGAGATTGGCAGCATACGTGCATCCGACGTCCAGCCTGTTTCCAATCGTGCCGTTAGAATCTGGTCCGATGGAAAGCCACATACATCGGACGCCGATTCCTAGCAGCGCCCCAATCAAAGATATACCAGTAGCGTGAGAAAAGAAACAAGTTCCCAGGTTTGGAGGAGTTCCACGGCACTGGATCCGCCCATGATCAGCATCAGAGACTGGAAGAAGGTATCAAACCGGAAGAAGCCTGGTAACTGGTAAGCTATATCTCACACGAGAAACAACAGAAGATTTGGAGAAAGAAAGCGGCGAGAAGATGAGAAAGGAGCCGTCAGAACCATGCGTACTCCCCGCACGAGCGCTTGGCCGTTTCTTCATCAGATCGCAAAACGTAGTCCGTTAGCGTTGTCTCGCTCGCACTGACTCCTTAGTTAGGACTAGTCAAAACACCTCAACTTGCTTACCATCGCTTTCAGCAGCTACCAGCTACTACCTTTTCTCAATCCATCACCACACATTGGCCCGATCCATCCTGTACCCCACTTGTCATTCTTTTTTCAACATTATCACCGGTATCTTGCGACCTGCAGAGAATAGTTCTCCGCTGCAAAATCTCAGTTTTAAGTCTCGTGACCTGAGGATAGTTTATAAAGACTCCCCAAGAGGTTAGCAAAAGCAAAAAGTGCAAAACACACTAGAGCTTGCTCCTTTTCGGCGTGGAAAAGTGGTCAGAAAATCAAGAACATTGCCAGGCGCACACAGTACGTGGTCGATCAACCAAAACTCATGGCCAGGAATGGCGTCAAGGTCACCTACATAGAGACGCAGTTCGTCACCTCCGACGCCGCGAGCTTCAAGGCGCTCGTGCAGCGCCTCACCGGCAAGTCCGCCGAACCCACCGAGCCCACGCGTCAGCTACACCGGCCGCTCCCCCGCCGTGCGGGCGCCGACGGGAGGAACACCATTACTGGAGCACAAAGCTATTGCATGTCCACCTCTGCGCCTGCGGGGTTGGCTGGTACAGCTGAGCGGAACGCTGGCGCCTCGCAGCCGTGCCTGGATGAAATGCACGGGCTTTGCGATTATCCTGAGCTGTTGTACGTCGTCGGCGCCAGCGAACGGCAACGTGCCAGTGGTTATAGTGATTTACTCTATTGAAGTGTAAATATTTGATTTTGAGTACCTGGTTACGATGTAGTATATTCAAGTAATTTTTTTGTATGCTCTGTACTTCCAGTCAACTGATGCTCCTGATGTGGGAGCAAATGCAAAGCTATTAGTACTTCTGTACAACGAGAAACAGATTAGACACGAACGGATCATTTGAAAATGTTCAGCTGTGCGTAAGAGAAACTTTAGAAGATGCTCTAAAATGCATCTACTATAATGGTTTTAGATGATCTCGCTGAAAACATTTCGGAGGATATATGTAGGCACCTTTGTTCTCATGCCGAAAAACTAATCCTCTACGTCTACTTGTTCTCTATTTCTCATATAGATGCGCACATAAACTATAATTGACCCGCAATTCCACATCTAATTATATCATGACTCGGAATTTAGTTTTTTTTTAAAATATTGTTGTGAGGTCAGGTCAGGTTGAGAACAACTATATCAAGAGTTAAGAGTATATTCACATTCTGTAAACGCATCTAACATATAGTTTGATAGTGATACATTATATGTGCAATATATATAGGGAAAATACAAGAAAGGAAATTTTGTTCCGTCTGATAAATTTAGAAGAACTTGGACCCTCCAAGATACCACCTTGTTTCTCCAGCTTAAAAGTTTTGCTTTTGCCCATGACAACTTGATTGTTTCTGCAGCTCAGCTGTTATTGATGCTCAATGAATATGTCCCCTTCCAAATTTAGAACATTGAGCTTGCTTCTTGCAGTCGTCCTCACTTTTAAACAATACCCAAGCAGGTAAGGTCTTTGGTCGCTTCCTCTGCGGACAAAAAGTTCTTTCTTCTGTCCACATGATGTGCTTGAAGGCAACATTTTTCTGTTTCCTCTGCTAGTTTGTATTTCTTAGGGTTTCATCTGCATCTTTTACTCCGACGAAAGCATGTTGGTCCAAAGCATATCATGACTAATGACTTCCGTTCTGGTTGGTAGACAAATACCAGCGTCCTATATGAGACTCAGTGGGTGCTTTGGTGGTGTCGTAGAACGCTATGACTGAGTGGGATCAGACACTTCAGTTCTTTTGTCCGTTTTCATCCTTTTTATACTAGATCCTCTTTTCTTGATATTGCTCTTGAAAGACGACGCTTTTCTTGGAATAGAACGCTGTAGGATCCGGATCGGTATTCCCCCGATGTTGAAATCTTCCTTGAGAGATTTTGTCAAGAACCTGATATCTGTATCAGATAGCTGGGTCTTCCCACTCATAAAGGCGACAAATGTTGGTGGCCTCGCTTTCACCTGAGTGAAGTACTTAACTTTTGGTTGTGTAGCAGAATCTTTCCATGAATGTCTACTCATAACCTGTCAAAGAGAATTGGACGTAACAGTTCAGTAATGTAAATTTCTGTGACAAGAAAATTAAAAAAACTCAGAAGAATGAACTCAGTAGTAACAAATATAAACAAGATATAGTTACAGACTCAAAGCAGAGGAATGATACAAAACCAAACATTTCAAACAATAACTAGTCCTAAGGAAATTGAGAAGCTGCAGCCCATTCTAGGTGGCTTATGTCACGACCAGTACCAGATTTCAGATAATAGTCGTGGTGAACTACCGTTACTGTTACTTTTGTAAGGGGCGGCTTCGGCTGGCAGCCACACCGACGGCTAGCCGTGGTAGGATGCAGGGGTGTTTAGCATAGCAACCGCACAGGAGAAAGGCTCTGAGGTAGGAGAGAAGCACGATGTAGTAGACAGATTGATAAATCTATTCCTTGCCTTCTCATTGATCACGATCCTCTCCTTATAAAGGAGCTAAGGCCACGAGACAGACTCGGACTGGACTCCAAACCTTTCCTAATTAAACTATTTTCCTAACACAATTCAGACTTCAAACGTAAATCAAACTACTACCTAATTAATGCCTACAGAAGCTGGACGTACACGTCTCTTGTAAAGTTGTAATGCAGTCTGACCATGACAGCTTAGATCAAGCACTAAAAACTGCTAACATTTGGCAAAAAAAACAAAACAAAAACGTTCTACTATGCACTCATGCAATTCCACCTGTGAACTGTGTCACTCTAGATTGAATATAGTATTGAATGGTAGTTCCTACTTGGCACCATTGTTCAGGAATTCGTTAACTGGTAACGGCTCGCTCGGCCACTGAATAGCGAATAATCGGCCTATTCGCCAGTTAATCGGCCGATTAATCGGGTAATCGGCATTTATCGGCTATTCAGTAACCCACTGAATAGCGATTACTCGGCCAGTTAATCGGTGATTCGGCCGAATTTTAGAACAATGCTTGGCACACACCCTAGCATGCAAATGAAGTAACAGTAATGTAAGCAGGACGTTTACCTTGCGCAACCAACGGTTCAGGCGCGAGGTTGACAATCTAAAACACCATTTCTCATAAGTTTCTATAACCTGGTGCATAACAGCAAGCCTCCCCCTGCCTTCCAATGCTGACACGAACACAACTGGTATCCCTGTAACCTGTCAACATGAAGATAAAAGATATTCCCATGTGATGTGCCTTACGAAGCAAGCTAAAAGGTCCGTGATATGGTTGTTCCCTCTTTTCGGTGAGAGGGCTTTCAATTTTCAATATACACAAAGGTGTTACAAAAGCAAACATTCAAGCTTTGATATTGATGTGGCATTTGATTCGGAGGTTGGTACACTTGTATGGGTAGCTCACCGGACGCCAGGGCTAACGGCGTCGGGCAGGCGTCGGATTAGTGCTGGTACTACAGAATCGTACTGGATTGGAAAAGCATATGTGCAAAAGAATTTTGTTATTGCAAAAGAATTCTCTTGTTCTTTATTAATTGAAAGCAATAGAGGGTTATCCAGTCTTGAAACTCCAAACGAGCCAGTTGCTGTCCTAATAGAAGTTCATGTCGATCCAGCCAAGCCAGTGCCATCATTAGAAAGTCCGGCCATTTTAGTTTCAGCCAGTTCAAGTTAGGGCAAGGAGGAAAGGAAGAGAGTGGTGCTGAAGACGAGACATCGCTTTTGAAAGTGTTAACTAAGAATTGGAAATGCACAGTCTAAATTCCACTCCGTACTTTTTATCTTTTCATAGTGTGTAGCATATCTGCTAATAGTAATATCTGCCGTTGATGATTATTGGGGTCAGCAGTTGGTTACCGCTTCCAGTTGAACTTGGATGCGGAGGCAAGAGCCTGTTGCAACAGGAAGTCACGCTCCCAAGTCCTAGTAGGCTTCGAGCCCAGATAAATGAATTCAGCAGGAGCAGCTGTCTCAGAAACTGATTGATTCTTAACGGGACTGAACGGAATAGCCAGTCACGTTCTATCATGCTTAGCTGATCTACCAAAGTGGACCATGATCGATATATTCTCATTAAGTTCAAATAACACCAAATGGGAAAAGGACGGTTAAACTAAAACGCAAGGGTCCAATATATCGTAATTTTTCTTGATTAAATCTTACTCCCTCACGTTCCTAAATATAAGATGTTTTAGCATTTGTCCACATTCACATATATATAGATGTATGTAGACATATTTTAGTGTGTATGCACACTCATTTTAGTATGCACCTAGACAACATGTTGAAGAGCTAAAACGTCTTATATATTGGAACGGAGGGAGTAGAAGGGAACCTCCTATGAAATTTACTTCAAGAAGCACCTCCTACAGACTAAAGTTACCACTTACTACCAGTAGTCATGTTATGAGTATCTTATTGACCTTTTGACAGTTTCCATTTTATAGAGATAATATTGTACCCATCCTCTTAAAAAAGTACACCATACTGATGGATGATCATAAGTATTTCTTTAATGTTGAAGAAAATTATAGTATAAAGTATAAACTAGTAACAAAATAATTAGAAAACGAACCTGAGGAATAACTGTCTGGATTTCTTTAGGAACAGCTTCTAACACTTTGTCTAACAATCGTTGGTTTTCTCGAAGGAGATCCATTTTATTGACAATCACAACAAGTCCACGGCCTTCTTCGATTGCTTGCCGTGCTATCACAACTTCTGGATGATTCATACTACTCTTCGACTTTGCGATCTACATTTCCATAGAGCCTTATCATGGCATTTTACATTTAGAATTAAAATTACATGAAACATTCATTATTCATTAAGACATACGCGACTAGTGGACATTAAGGGTGTTGCCTCTAATGCATACTAATGTGTGCATGGGACTAACAATAGAGCATTGACCTTGTTAGCCATGGCAAGGAATTAGTTAAGTACTACATGATAGAATATATGATGGACTACAATTAGATAATTAAATTTACACAAACTTAAATCAAGAGGTATTGACATGCTCTCACTAAAAGTGGAAAACACAAATTGTAAACCAGATCGAGGATCTGATTTACAAGCACTCATTAGTCCGCTATATCAGTGCTGACTCAAGATTCGTGAAATCCAGTTTTTAGCAGAGCATAACAGAGTAAAATGGTTAGAAAAACTAATGATGCAATGTGGTCTGTAGCTCTTTATTAGCACAAAATCAATTCAAGAAAATCAATGCAATTGTATAAACCAAGTTCAGGAACAGAGAAATCATGTGAAGTCAAATTAAAAGCATACGTTGAGCAAAGAGGAAGAGACGAAGAGTTACATAAGCTACTTCCAGTCATTTACACAAGAAACCCATAGTACAAAATTGTTGATTGGGACTCTTTTATAACAGAAAGCGCAGAAGATTTCCAATTCATAGGTTCTTCAAAATTCTGGAAACCAATCGTGAAGTGGAAGAGGAATATGGTGGGACCCACCTGTCAGTGTGTTAGATAAACAGACTCGGATCAGCCCCGACACTACCTGTCATTGTTCCGGGAACCTTGTGCTCAACGCCATGTTACTCGCCTATCCTCCATGATTGTGTACACCGTTTGGTGGTGCTTCACGCTTTCTGGTCAGATCTAGGAAGCCCCCAGTGGCTGTCAACAGCTTCGTGGGTCAACATAGTCTCTCAATGGTATTAATTCAAAAACAGTATAACTTTGAGGTCATCCTTGTGCTTTGGTAGGGATCGTGCGGTGATGTGCACCATGCTTTGTTTCAAAGAGGAGGTGAGCAGCATGGAAGAGGTCGAGCACGAACTTGCCGGCATAATCATGGCAAGAATCAGCCACGTGGAAGTTGTGGGGAACTGGACAAGTGGAGATGGAGAGGAAATGGTTGCACGGATGTGAAGCTCTTAACAAGTAGAGGAGCATGATGCCCATCTTACCGAGCGAACAAGGTGAAAACATCAGGTCAACACCATGGCCCTTCAGCCAACAAGCAAGCATGGAGAAAACAGCCCTGTAGGTTCACTCTTACACAAAAACACGTAGAAGAGCAGCAACTTCCCCTCTTACACAAAAACATGTAGGTTCACCTTATCTCTTCACCCGAAATCCTCTAACTTATATTTGTTTTTTGCAATGACTGAAATCTTCTAACTTAGATTGAAGAATTTTGAAGAACCTCAAAAAATGGAAATTTCATGAAAAAACTAAAATAGAGAATTCCTACTTAATGGACTACTTAGTTACTCGCCACAATGCATGCATAATCAGTAGAATCAACTCATCGTATCAACAAGACCTTTTTTTCTGGAATATGTAATCTAAAAGACCTCAAAAGTACAAAGTACAAACAGGATGATTATTGAAAATATTTCCTCTCAACCAGATAAAAGGGAGGATACTAGTTAGAATTTTAGGTCATAGGTTACATCCGAATGAATGTAAGTACCTTTTCTGCATCAAGCACAAGAGCTACAATATGAGCTCTCATCAGGTTTTTTCTTGATTGTACCACACTTAATGATGCTGGCCCTTTCTCCTTTCCTGATCTTTCCATCCAACCAGCAGTATCCACCTGCATCACCAAAAAAGGAAGACTGTCAATTCATTAAGATGGAGACAGCCTGAACGAACGTTCTGTCATGAGCTCTTACACCGCACCTATAGCCATATAAAAAAATGAGGTTCCAAAGAAAATAGTAAACTCACACATAACAAGTTAACTTACCAAATATACACTTCGGTTGTCAAACTGAAACTTGGCCCGAATGGAGTCCCTTGTTAAGCCTGACTCTGGACCGACCAGAACTCTATTTTCTTGTAACAAGGTATTAAGCAAGGTAGACTTCCCAACATTAGGACGTCCCACGATTGCTAACTGCAAAGGTAACTTGCTTTCATCGCCTTCATTGGCCTCCGCCTCAGAGGTAGGGTCATCTTGATCTAATCCATCTGTTATATGTGCAAGAAAAGCAATACTAAAATGTTCATAGGTTGACAGCATGGTTTTTCCTCCCAGATAAATAATGCTAGAGGAACTTATTGCTTGAAAAAATGGAGCATGCTGTTTCAAAAGTTCAATAGGTGTGGTGGTGGTTAGTTGGTCACTGATTTATAAACTATAATGATCAAATCCCTCCAGTTCTAATTGAACAGAACCAACATGGAGACATAATTAGCAGATGGAGATATGGCAATTTTAAAGCAATCCATACCTAGCTGAAACCCTACTATTTTGTTCATGCAAATTCGTCACACTTATTAGTAGTGTATTAGTTTAATCATTCTCTGCAGTACTGAGAGAAAGCACTAAGCAAAAAATCATTCACGCGCAAGCTTACTGTTTGGAAGCTGAAACATGTATTCCTCAAACAGCGGCCTTAGTATCTCATAAAGCTCTGCCATCCCCAGGCCTGTCTCTGCAGATATTGCAACTGGGTCACCAAAACCCAACCTGTGGGCTTCTCCAGCAGCCGAGGTCAAAACTCCATGCTCATCAAGTGCCTCAGACTTGTTCATTGCGACAATGGTATGTATCCCAGATGCATGTTTCCTCAGCCATTGCCCAACCTCAAGATCCAGCGGTTGTAGGCCATCCCTAAGAAGGCCATTACACTTTTACTAGGCAACGAGTATCAACTTTTGACCTGAATGCAGTAATAATAGGTTGATAACAGGCCAAAGCCCACTCACCTCACATCAATCAAGAAAATGGCGAATTGAGATCTGGCCAACACATTCCCTGTCATGTCAGCTGTACGAGCGAGAATGCTCCCAGATGTTGCTGCAGTCTCAAGTCCAGCAGAGTCAAGCACGCGGAAACGGAGATCTCCAAGCTTGGCAACTCCTTCCCGGATGTCGCGGGTGACATGGTCCCCAGGTGTATTATACACCAAAGCCTCCCTCCTCCGTATTAATCTAAATACAATCATCAGAATTTTTTAGTACAAAGGAAAAAATATCTATTGAACGACTTAAGCTGTAGATACCACTAAAATAATACAACGCCCATAACATTTGACATTTTTCATTGTTCTAACTAGGAAACCCAGATGCTGTCAAGGTGTATGTGGCACGAAAGACCTAGAAGATAGTATAAGAGTGTCAAAGGACATGATAACGGAGACCTATGCGTCTAAATGAAGGGGACTGCTCCAGCGTGAACGTGCACACAATGGTGCAGATGCGTGACACATCCAACACTGTCAGTGACGTCACGTGGGCACACGGCTCCATACAACACGCTTCAGGTCGCTCGATCTGACGACTGGCGGCAAGTCGTGCGGGGGAGTTTCACCTCCTTTGCACACCCTGTACGATTCCCGCCACATGAAAGCTCACAGAGGGCTGCCTGAGGAAATATGCCATATGCAGCTACAACAACTAAGATGACAGCAACCGTTTTACGCAGATGTTATACAACATTGCGTGTTTAATTGTCTGAATGCAATCCGTAGAAAGTGTAATCGCGAAAATATGTACATGCAAACTGAAAGGTGTAGAAGGAAAATGCATAACTGACGTGTATTACCATCAAGATATTCGCGGCCAGCAAGTACTGTGCCAACGCGGCTGCAATCATGCAGATAGTTATCGGGGATGCAACACAAAGGATGGAACGTGGTTGCTAGCTAGAAAGAGCACTAAACAAAGTAGGATTACCCCCGGAAGTGTGTGCGGAGTGGAAGATGTGGGGACTGGAAGGTGCTTGTGAAAATGGCTCCCCCATGGAGCTACACGGGAACGAGGTGTGTGTCGTCTCTCACCTGTTGAAGAGCGCAGACTTGCCGACGTTGGGCCGGCCGACGAGGATGATGGTGGGGAGAAGCGCCGCGTCCACCTTGGTGAAGTCGACGCGGGACTGCTTCATGGGGCTCCTCCTGGACTTGCCTTTGGTCCTCGCGGGGGCCTCCGGCTCCTCTGCGACGGTGGAGTACCCAAATCCGGCGGGGAATGGAAGGCGCGGGAGGAGAGGTAAAGCACGGCCTGCGTTGGGGAGCTTGACGGTGAGACGAGGAGGGTTTAAGGATTTATTGTGGGAGAGGAGAGGGATCTTACCGATAGGAGGGGCGGGTAGGGAACCGGCGAGGAACGAAAGGTGCGGGGAGGAGGAGAGCTGCCGCGGCGGGGCGGCTCCGGCGGAGGGCGGCGCGAAGGAGGGCGGCGGCGGCGCCCATTTTTTTGAAGGAAGTGGGTAACAGCCGTAGGCGGCGAGGTTTTAAGCTGGGCCGGACCCGAGAATCCGAGATTGATGCCCCCGTTTTGTTCGTTTTGTTTTGTTCTGCAGCACCAGTGCACCACCAAACGCCCTTTGTGATGCAAAAAAAAAAAAAAAAAACCAAACGCCCTTTGTTTCTCCATGCCAATTTGGCTCGCGAGGGGTTCAAAAAAAAAAGTTTTCACCGCTCGGACGTATTAGAGCATCTCGATGCAAAATAGGGCTCGTGTCCAAAAACTGCTTTTTACATATACCAAACAGTAAAATCGTAACTCTAAGAGATGATGTATGTATCTCTATGGCGATGCAAAAAAATTGGGTAAGCCCCCAAATTTTTAGTTTTTGATGATGCAAATATATATCACCAATAGGGCTGCCTAAAAACGCAGTTCGCTGCCGCGCGTAGTCCAAGTGCCGACCTGAAGTTCCCTTTCTCATCCTGCCATCGGCGACCAAACTCCACCGCCACCCCGCTCTGCCCCAACCCCTCGCCGTCTTCCGCGGCCGATTTCCAACGTCACAGCTAGCGGGATCAATGTCGTCTTCCTCGCGGCTGGTGAAGCTCTGTCGCGCTCGTATTCGACCTCCACTGCTCCCTCCGACCATCACACTGCGTCCAGGGTGAGCAACCGGTCCTCCAAGACATCTCCTACCTCTCCCTCGTGCTCTGTTTTGACGTCGCGCAGATCACCACAGTGCGCCGCCGCGGGAAAGGCCATTGGTGCCGCTCCAGTGACCATTTGGTTCTGGCGCCGCCGCCAATCGACGCGCTGCGATGAGATGTGTCGAACACGCTAGGTCTCACCCTCTTGCGCGTCCTCCTTCGTCGTGAATCTCCGTCGGCCGTCGCGCTGATGTCATGCTGGCGTGTCGGTGGGACCCGTCCGTCAGAATTTGATATTGTTTGTGCAATTTGTTGATTCATATGTATGCATTTTGTAAAATGAAAATGTATTTTCGTGCCCTATTTTACATCATCTTGTGGAGCTCACAATTTTCAGGTGCCCTAAAATACATCATCCGTCGGAGCAAAACAAGTTTTGGTGGCCTATAACCAAAATGTTGTATTCTATTTTGATTTTTGCATCTTCTATTGGAGATGCTGAAAGGATCGGTATGGCCACCTAGAGGGGGTGAATAGGTGCTACTCAATTTTTAGCTCTTTTTCGAGTTTAGGCTTGACACAAAGGTAAATTCTCTAGATATACAACTACGGTGAATTTACCTATATGACAAGTTAACACAAGACTAAGCAAGTTACAAGTAAGAGCTAACGAGTAAGGAGTAACCAAACGGGAAGCACGCGGAGACAAGCATGTATTCCGAGTTCCTCCTTTTTAGGGGAGTACATCTCGTTGGAGGGGTGTGAGTTTCAAACTCAAATGCCACAAATGGCCTCACCTATTCTCCGATGAACCTAGCCCAAAAGCTCGGTTCACCTTCCACTATCGGAATCCTTCAAGGCGGAATCCGAGCCCTTACAACAAACTTGAGGCTCAACCCACAAAAAGATTGGGGGCTCCCAAGCACCACAACACCTGCCACACAAAAGTAGCAAGCAAGTAATACAACAAGATGCCTAGGTTTTCCTAGTGGAAACCCTAGGTCAAATCCCTCAAGTGAATGAGGGGGAAATGAAGAACGCTTTGGTGAAGATGTAGATCGGGGTCTTCTCCTTCAGATCTCCGAGTATGAGCTTGATTGGTTGGTGGAGTAGGGAGATCTAGGAGCTTGAAGCTTTGCTTTAATGGAGGAGAGAGAATCTGAAGCTTAAACTTGCTGGAGGTAGGTGGAGGGGTATTTATACCCCCTCCCGAAAATCTGCCCGTTGACGCTTCCAGGGGGCGGATATTTCCGGACTAAGTACCAGAAATTTCCGGTCGGGGGCCGGATATTTCCGGAGGGAAGGCCGGATATCTCCGGTGGGCGGAAAATTCCACCACTATCTCCGGCCTGAAGTCGCCCAAAAAGACAGGAGCAAATCTCCTTAATGTCTTAGCCGTTTTTCCACCGTCCAGAAATCTCCGGTCCACAGACCGGAAATTCCGGTCAGCAGACCAGGATTTCTAATCCTTCCCAAAAACTGCTTTGAGCAACTTTTCGCCTCTCTCTTCCTTTTTCCTTTTAGATCTTCTAACCGAGATGTTGTACTAATAGCTGGAATCTGAAATAACTTAGCACACGGTTAGCAAACTAGTTGTGTTGTCATTAGTCACCAAAACGAGGTAGAATATATATGCTCTTTCATATGCTCGACGGGCATGTATAATGCAAGGTGCTTAGGAGGTGCTTACAAAAATAAATCCTGCCTAGTTAAGCATCTGTCCTATAGAAATAGGCACTGGTTGTTCAGAAAATTTGATTTAATTTTCTAAGTATATCCCCAAACAACTTACATTGTACGTGCCCTTAGGAAAACAGCATAAGATTGTCCCCTATTTATCTTCTCTGTGTCGGATCGAAGGAGAGAAATTGAGAGAGTAAATCAGAGAGAAGGATAGGGCTAGAGGCAGTGGAGTCCACCAACGCGGAGACGGGCCGATGCGGCGCATTGATGGTGCCAGACTTAGGGGTAGGGGTGGGGATCTCCAGACCGTAGAAAAAGTGAGGGGTTAGAAGGAAGGTCGCGAGCGGCGGAGGACCGGCGGTGGAAGAGCTTGGGAGCACGAGGCGGCGAGGCGTCGCGGCAGCACACTGACTGTGGGTGGCAAAGCTGACAGATCAGTCGGTGATCAGCAACGTGGTTATGTTCTTCCCCTTCATCATTTTACGTGCTTCTCTCCTCCCTCTAGTGGTCGAAATTTGATTCGTGCGGGACAAGTGGCCGTCGGTTAGCCTTCCCCTGGGAATGTCTCCAGAACAACTACTACCTCCAATCCAAATAAGTGTCACGGTTTTGATTTCAAAACTACGACACTTATTTTGAATCGAAGGGAGTAGACAATTCAGCTTCTATGTGACAAGAAATCAAGCAAAGAATATATGAGCAATATATTAAAAGGTCTCTCTGAATCCTAAGCATGTTAGAAGCATCTCCAATAGATGATATATAATAGGGATTAACCTTTTTAGGTCATACGGAGGCAAAAACAGGCCTACAACAGCTGCCCTTAATATAATTTTTCCCAAAAATCCTTACATCGCAATGTAAAATACATCATTGGTGATGCAAATATACATCACTTGGGGTTGTGCCCGAAAACCCAAACCGCCGCGCGGAACTTTCCCGCGCGCGACCGAAAGCCGCCCACACCATCCAGCGGCGGAGCTGCTTGTTGTTTATGATGTCAAGCGACATCATATAAATTTGGTTAGCGTCATCATATAAGCTATGCATACACAGCTTTTGACCCAGATAGTACTAGATATTGACCTCACCGGCACCATCTATCACTCATTTTGGACTTTTGACATCACTCAACGCCAATCCTAGCTCCGCCACTGACACCATCACCGCCCCTCTGTCGCCTCCATCCCCTCCTCCCGGGCACTAGCTCGACCCCGCCGCCACCCCTGGCCTTACCGACAGCCATTGGCGCCCCCGATTTAGCGATCACCGGTTCCGTCGATTCCATCGATTCGCCAAATACGTATTAACGTATTGCCGAATACAAATGTCGAATAGTTCGGATTATCCGCTACCAATTCCCACCCCTAACTGTTGGAGATGGTCTTTTTATTGCCAAACAAAACAACCCATTTTAGTGATGTAAATTTTACATCAGCCTGTTTTTGGTGTCCTAAAATACATGACCTATTGGAGATGCTCTTAGGAAATAATTAACTCTGGCTACGCATTAGTATGGCTTACACGCACCAAAGGAATGTTTAACGTATCTGTAATTCTGTATACGAAACGCCCGTCGACTCCCACGTTTAGCTTTGTCCTGCCTCCATTCATCCCCAGAACTCACGGGCACAGCAGAGCCGGCTCTTGGAGACCAGACGTCAGCTACCACTTCCTGCAGGCTGCAGCGAACGCCAATGGCTCTGCGATGTGCTCTTCTGCTCTAGTCCACCACCGCCCATAGTTTCGATATTGTAGTATCATGCAAACAAAAAATGCAGCAATGCCATAGAAAAAAGCTGGCACATATTGCATAGCTTCAACTTTCCAGGAAAACTTTGTTAAGGCATTACTCCTTGATATTATAAAGGTTAATTAAATACTAGTAGTACATAATTTAGTTCTCTCGCCCCGTATCTTACAGAGAAATGCCGGGGCAAAGTTACACTGTTCGCTGTCCCACTCTTACAATGTCCTGAGCAGCACATAAAACAATTAGACGGGTACAAAGCTTCAAGAGGCATTACAAGGTTAGCAGCCTAGGATGATCACAACATCAGACAGCACCTATCTTCTCTTCGCTATCCCCCCAACTGTGTTGTCAGAAACTAACGTACTACACCGGTACCTAGGCCCCCTATCCATAATTACAAGACATGTAAATACAGATAGATACATGAGATACATAGATTAGAACGGCTGTTAATCTATGTCAGACTCCTCCAAAAGAGAAACCTAAAGGGGGACTAGTCCGAATCGCTGTCATGCTCCAGAAAGCGATACTCCCTTGGCCCGCCTAGTCGTAGTACTATGGTTCCAGAATTTCCTTCATGCCATTCAATGCCTTCCTTCTCCACAAGCTCGATAACCTATTAACGCCATATCACAACATTCAAGAGCATGGCATGTGAAGTCAAGGATATTAACCTATTATGGTGAACTGAAATACAGAATAAAGCAAGGCATGTATGTATCCTGTGAATCGTGCAAATGTGAATACTTCCAGCCTCGGCCAAAGGATCCAAGATGTAAGGCCCGGATAGGAGCTTGGATGCCCCCTCAAAGCACTTAGCAGCCATTTTTTGGAAGTTTTCACATTTGCACCAAATTGATATTTTCATATTTGATCCCAAACACCACCTAGAGCTGCACAGTAACATTCTACCTTACTGAAACATATGGCCACAAGGCTAAAACCCAACCAAATGCAATTCAGGAGAGCAGTTCATGTGATTTGCTATAAATTTACTGCAGGGACTAAATTTAGAAGCACAGCCACATAAGCAGCATATAGAGGTGGCAAGCACATGCACAAGAATTATTTACTTAGACAAGTACGTACCGATCGCTTTATCTTTCCCTTCCCTGTACCTTCACTACCACAACCAGTAATTACTCTAAGAAGGGTAGCTGTTTAAGAAAGAGAAACAATAAGACAGGATATGGACGAGAAAACACTAAAATCAAGACCAGTGAAGCTGAATAAACTTTGGTGTTGCAGTGGCAATGATTACATCATCCAAATATATGTGAACACTCACATGGCATGCATACACAAACCAACATGTGGACTTTCAGGAGCTTCATAGCTTGCTTGACGTGTTGACCATGCAAGTCAATAGTCACCGTGTTCGTTATATGTTTGTTTCTGCCAACAGAAGATATTTAGCATCAAGAGATTCAAAAAGTATCTCCCTGGCTATCAGAAGAATGCAATTACCTGGCTTCAAATATCTCCCTGCTGGCCTTCTCATCTTCCTTGCGACCCAATTCCCTATAATGTTTTCCCTAAAGAAAATAAACATTGGATTATGGAGATGCAAAGGCAACATAATAGCAGCTACAAGCATGCTGACAAAAAGTGTTCACAAACGACGGAATCTTAGAATGCTATAACAGGACGAACATCCATTCACTAAATTTATGCGCTGTAAGATAAGAAACACAACAGCAGCACGTCACTTAGAGCTCTCTCCATCATTCAACCTTTAAGGATGAAAGATCAAGAGATTCGGCCTTTTTCTTTATTTTTTAATTCTGTCGTACTTCTCAGCCTTAACATCCTAAAATTGAAGTCTGACCTCCTCCGCAAGGTACGAGGCATAAGATTTTTCTCCTTTGGAATATGCCAGGGCAGCCTGCATGGGAAAATAATAGACAAAAATAAGAAATTCAAAAGAAGATCTGGTGCAAGGAAAATTCTCATGATAATAATTCTTACTTTCTGATAGTATCCTTTCATATTATGATAATGCCCAGCAGCAACACCACGGAACTCTTGATACCCATCCCCTTAACGTGGAGAAATTACAGTTATTTAATTTGCAGCAGTGCCATATACAATAATTACAAAGCACAATAAGTGAAACAAGGCCAGTTGAATGCATAACTGTAAGCAAATCAATCAAAAGTAGTTTCATGGTATATATTAGAAAACATGTCTAATATGGATGTACATAGAAGCATTATGTGAATGTATCGATGAAAACTATAATTAAATCAAGGAACTGAGAAGTAGCAATTTCACTTCTAAGATTAAACCAAAATTGCTTAGACAAGGGAGCTATTGACCTAATGGTAAGAAAAACGGTCGAAAAGAAAACCTCTGGAGTAAGAAAAGAAAAGTGAGAAATTGGTTTACCACAATGAAAATAAAAGTGATAAGAAACACAAATCAACCCATGCATGACTGGCAAGCACGGTGATAAGAAACAGGATATACCATTTTTTTGTCTTCCTTGGTTGTTTGGTGTGATGGGATGATTGAATGATTGCAGCTTCTTCACAATCTTTTTCCAGTCCATTTTACTTGGATCATGTGTGCCATGAACCTGCTCAGGTACTTTGAACAGTGACTCCAGGACTTGTCGTGGCATCTTGGAATCCACCACGGTTGATCTTGAAGGCGGCGGCGGTGAGTGTTGCACCTCGCAAACAGCCTTCATGTAGCTATTGAATCAAAGACCAATCATATCATAAACCAAGAACCGCTGGCATGAAAGTGCAAGCACATAGTGCGATTACTGATATCATTGTACAGCCAAGTACTGTTGAAGTCTGTGCGATTACTGATATCCGTGATGCCTAGGAGATGACTAACTGCACAGCCAGTACTGTTAAAGTCGATAATACTAAAGCCTTTAAATTGAACTAGTGCATTTCATAAAGCCATAACTCAGTTGACTAAAATAAAATAAAAGCTATCTCAGAAACAACATTGTTAGCATGTGGCACACGCTTCGCGTGCATAACATAAGATTTTATTAAAGTTAAATTGTCTAGACAATCAAGGATGTTATATATCCTTAGCCGATCACATATACTATGCAGCTTCTGAACTACTAATACGTGCAAAAAAAACGTGAGAAAGAACTCATTTAACAGCCGCTATATAATGTTATACTAAATACCAAAGGAAAAGCATATAAGGTTCACCTGCTCCGCTGTTCACCCCAGAATAACTCATGTTGTCTTTCAGAATGATTGTATGACATACCAGGTGTTTCTTCTGGGAACTGAATAAACAAAATGTTAGAATATAATATTTTGCAAGGAAACAGGTGAGAAGTACTACATGTAATCCTTTTTTACTGTAATGTAATAGGGAACTAGACATTTGTTTAGGTTTAGTTGACTACCACATTTATGCCAATGAGATGAAAATAGCAAGGGAAATCAACAATGTTCGCTTCTCACATCATCTTATTTGCCGTTAGACTTGTTGGCAACAACTTCTATGACAAGAAAACTAGGTCACAGAATACACCAATCGCAAACTGGGAACAGTTCGTGCTTTGAAAGAAACCTAAACTGCCCTGTCTAATCGACACATCACATGCTGGCAAGTAAGAAGCGATGATACTACATGCACTAAGCACTAACAAACAATATATGTTCCCATGCTATTTTTAGGACAATATATTTATTAATGAACTTTGTAGCTGCTAATGCGTAAGTCAACAAAGATTAACTGAAATTTCTAAGCCAAAATTGTAACTACGTGATGGTACTACCTGGCATGGACTTTGTCCAATCCCTGCAGTAGGATTTTCTTCATATAGTCCATATCCTTGGAAGATATCTGGAGAGTTTGTGCTATTCTCTTCAGCATTAGAAATGCACCATCCCATACCAGAGATATCGAGTAATGCGTCCAGAGCCTGAAAGTACCTGGTAGTTAAAATTCTCAATAAATTGCTGCTAAGTTTCAATACAACATCCATTCAGTAGAAAAGCCAGCAGTCTAATGTCACAATTGAGTATGTAAATTTCTCCATGTTTACGTCTATCAGAGAGTGTCCCTGGTAACTGCCACCAAACGACTGCACGAAGAAGGCCCATGTTGTTGCAAACTGTTTACTCCTATATGGTAAACGATGACTAGGTGACGTGAAAACATAAGCACACATAAATTTTGACAGAAGCAGCTTTTAAGTTTAACTGCATGTGTTCCCCATATGTCAATAATGACATCTTAACGTTTTGCGAATAGGATCACAGAACTAGAGAAATTTCCCAAAACCATGTGTATACATACAGAAATGTTTTTCCGTTCAAATATAAAAGTAAAGCAGGGCAGACAGATCGCTCATACTACCAAGAACAGGCAAGACTCTAGCTCCAATCGATCAACGATACTTTAGTGAAATGCGGAACTTTGTACACAGACAAGAGATTAAGTGCGTTTACCTTCTCAACATCGTATCCATACTGACCTGCAAAATGTAAGAAATACAGCATAAGGAACACTTTCAGAGAAGCTAAGCATCATGTCCAACTGGCTTACCAAATGGAATAGCAATGTTAGATTCGAATCTCAACGCATTATAATTCAAGCAAAATTTACATTAAGTATCTTCCAAATGAATAAGACTAAATATGATTGAATTTTTAAATCAGCCATTCAAACGCCAGGTTGTATATAATATTTTAGATTGGTTACATAACATGTACTTTTCAGGAGGTGTACACAATCTATCCATAAATCCGTTCTGCATACAAACAGTGTCCAACAAAAACTGTGGCTCGGTTTTAACTGCACAACATTAGAGTATTGTGCAATCTGTAAGCAACCTACCATCCAATATATCATTTGCACCGAAAGAAGAGAAGTCAGTCTACAGTTGACTGTGATATCTCCAATTTCGACATGTACTAAGCACATATCACAGAGCAAAAAATTACGAGCAACAATCTCCTTAACATCCCAATATTTAAGCTAAGAGAACAGTCAGACATCCACTTGACTGCTCAGACATGAATTTTGCTCTAATTACTCTGGGCTTCTATATCCTTGCACATGATAAGCTCAAATGTCAATTCTCTGACTTGACTTTTCGGAAGGACTTCAGCCCAAAGCCCTCAGTACTGCCTTGCTCACTGCACACATCACTCTGTAAGTGCCATAAATAAGACCACCAAGCATTTGAAAGGAGCCAATTTGATATCCTAACACTAACACTCTTTAATTTCCAAACGGTTGTTTTAAAAGCATGCTATGCAGAGAATATTGATACTAGAATGGGAAAATAGGATCAAAAGTTACTTTGATATCTACGGCTGCAGAAGCGAAAACTAGAGACTACAAACATATTTGAAGGACAATCAAACAAGACTGGCTTACGGATCACATGAATGTTATGAATGCCTTATGTATTCTTTTTTCCCATTTTGGCACATCACTAAAATGTGAAACCACTCTTCCGTTCACTAATTGGTGTATTTTGAACTAAGACACCTTCAGGCCCTGTTTGGATGGTGCGTAGTTCCTTGGAAAGGTTTGGTACCAACAATCAAAGCATTCGAAATAAATGCCATTGAACAAACTAAATACCAAAACTTTCCATAAAAAGACTACATTTTTCTCCAAACAAGCCTTTATTTAAACTATTGCAATTCGACTTGGCTATGACTTCCAACAGTATAAAGAAACGATAACACAGGTAAAGCACTTGGATATGAAAACCACAGCAACAGGGCCTCACCTAGCACGTCTCTGACCACACCCATGCTGAGCTCAGAAGTATCTCCAAGCATGGAGCATAGGAACTGTTCGGCCTCCTCAACATTATACGCGAGATCAGCACACGGGCCATCTCTTTCCCCATTTCTGTCATCGTTCCAGCCATCCTTATCCTTCTTCCAGCCAGTGGTGACGGTTACGGGCGGAGTGGCCGGCCGCGAGTAGCCCTTGCCAATCACGTCGGCGACCATGCCAGACGCGGCCACGGCAAGCTTCCTGGGCCTGCGAGCGGCCTTCCTCCCAGCAGATCCCGCCCGGGGGGAGGGATCTGGCGGCGGAGGGGGCAGCGGAGGGGGCTGCTGGTCTTGGTGGAGCCGAGGATGCCGGCGGCGAGGAAGGGGTCGCCGCCGGCCTCGCGGTAGGCGGAGTCGACCTGGTCGATGGTGGCGCTGCCGAAGGCCTCGAGCAGCCAGGCGAGGTCCCGGCGCTCGTCGCCCGCGGCCGACGAGGAGGCGGTGGAGGCGGACGAGGAGGCGGCGTAGAATGAGAGGTGGAGGCGGTCCGAGAGCTGGAGCTGGGGGTGAAGGCGCGCGTGTACGCCGACACGTCCCCGCCGCTGCTGCTGCCCGATTCCGCCTCGGAGACCGCGGCGGCGGCGGCGGCTAGGGTTAGGGTTTCCGGGAGCGGCGAGCACGGGGAGCCGTGGGGCGGCGCCGCCCCAGACGCCGGAGGGATCGCCGCCGGCGAGGGCTTCTTCTTCTTCTTGGATTTCTTCTTGGTGCTGGAGGGCCGCATCTCGGCAAATGGCCGCCGCTTTTTTTTCCCCTCTGCTTTCCTCTCCCTCCTCCCGGGTTTTGACTTGTTCCTGATTTTTTCTGCCTGGGAGAGAGAAGGCGAATGGAGGAAGAACTACAGTAGAAGGCGACGAGTCACGCGGTGGGAGGAGGCGTGGTGGGCCCGCCTCGGAATATTCTACTCCCAATTGCATGTGGGTCACGCCATCCGCGGGTCCCACATGTCATGTTGAAAGCATGGTGGCTGGTGAGGATGGACGGAGAAGGGTAGAGCCGTAGAGGTTGAGGCGAGCTGATACTTATTTTGGACTGGGTGGTTCACTACCCCGTTTGACTGGTGGATGGGGTCGGCCATGAGAGTGTGGCCCCACCTTCGCCCACCAGATAGGTACGGAATGGTTTGCGCGCGGGAATCAGGGGAGGACAGGGTGGAGATCTTTTTCAAGCAAGATTGTGAGGTGTAGAACGAAGGCGTTGGATAAGATTTTGAAGTAGTATAAATTCGATATGGTATGTATCAATTCAATCTCAACCGAAATGCGCTGGGCAAACTGCTAAATTGTAGGGGATTTTCATAATCAAGATTATTTTTCCATTCTAAGAGGGTAGGTCATCTATGGAAGGAACTCATAACTACTACCGTATGCAAACTCGTTGACTCGAAAATAGAGCGATATAAAAGAGGGAGAAAAGAACAATTTGCTTGGTTGGAGGGAGTGCCGGAGGCAAGGACCAGCAGGGGCCAGGATCCCTCCTCAACACGCAAATTTTGTTTACTACACACTGATTTCTTACCTCTAGACATGTGTATTTTACCTAGAGTGCCTTCGGTTACAAATGAACAACAACACTAAGGGCATCTCCAGCCGTTGTGCCCTCCAGGCCGAAAAACGACGCTATTTTGGTCCGGCTGGGGGCCAACGGCGCTATTCGGCTTGCTGGGGCGGCGATTTCTCAGTCGTCGAACCCAGGCCGCCCCCCAGCCGGCGATTTCGCCCAAATTTGACATACAAAAATTACACAAACATTTCGGCATACAAATGCACACACAAATAGTTCAACATACAAAACAAACATTTCGGCATACAAATAGTTTAACATACAAATGCACACACAAATAGTTCAACAATGCAAGCAAATAGAACAAATAAAACTAGGCATCGACATTGCCATTGCCTTTGCGTCTCCACAAGTGCTCCACCAGATCATTCTGCAGTTGTGTATGCATCACCGGGTCTCGAATCTCCTGACGCATAGCGAGGAAGGTTGCCCATGTTGCCGGCACCTGGTGATCTACATCTGCAAGAGGACCCTGGCGGTAGTATGGCTCAGTACCATCCATCGGATCATTCCGCTCGCTCTCAATGATCATGTTGTGCAAGATCACACAACAGTTCATCAACTCAGACATATTGGCCTTGGACCAAATCAGAGCTGGGTACCGGACAACAGCGAATTGAGACTGCAGCGCACCAAATTCCCGCTCAACATCCTTCCTGCAAGCCTCCTGGCACTTGGAAAACCAAGCTTTCGCGCTTCCTGGCACAGGGTTGGAGATAGTCTTCACAAATGTTGACAACTTTGGGTAGATACCATCTGCAAGATAGTAGCCCTTGGTGTACTGGTGCCCATTGATCTCATAATTCACCGGGGGAGCATGACCCTCAACAAGCTTGGCAAAGACATCCGAGCACTGCAGAACATTGATGTCATTATGAGTTCCTGGCATGCCAAAGAAGGCATGCCAAATCCATAGATCATGTGTAGCCAAAGCCTCAAGAATCACACTGCAATCTCCTTTGTGGCCTTTGTACATCCCCTGCCAAGCAAATGGACAGCTCTTCCATGCCCAATACATGCATTCGATGCTTCCAAGCATTCCAGGCAAGCCTCTTGCTTCATTGGTGGCAAGGATCCGGGCAGTGTCTTCCGCATTGGGTGATCGCAAGTATGTTGGCCCAAACACTGCCACCACTGCCCTGCACAACTTGTTTAAGCAATCAATGGCACTGGACTCGGACATGCGCAGATAATCATCCTGCGAATCAGCGGGAGCACCATATGCAAGCAATCTCATCGCCACTGTGCAATTCTGAATGGAGGTAAAGCCTACCGTGCTGGTGCAATCCGTCTTCAACTTGAAGTAGGTGTCGAACTCCCGGATGGCATGCATAATGTCGAGGAAGAGCTTCCGTTTCATCCTGAAACGGCGCCGAAACACCTTCTCATCCTGCAGGGGATTATCGGCGAAGTAGTCGGAGTAGAGGATGCAGTAGCCTTCGTAGCGCTGCCTCGGCTTGCTCTTGCGGCGACCGGGCTTTGAGCCACCACGCCGCGGCCTCGCCTCGTTTGCGAGCAGGCCGGCAAGACAGGTGAGGATGAGCAAGTGTTCTTCATCATCGATGGCGGCCTCGGCTTCCTCATCAAGCAGTTCGGCGAGCAGCTCCTCATCGTCGGAGTCCATGGCTGGGCGGACAAAACGCCGAACACCTAGCAGGCGAGGTGGGCGCGAGCCTTTCTGAGAGCCTTCCTTGCGGCTAGATCACGATGGAGGGAGGAGGGGCGGCCGGCGGCGTAGATTGGGCGAGATGGGTGGGCTTCCTAGCTGCTTGTATGCGGCGGAGGGGGAGGGGTGGTGCCGGCGGCGACAAGGCGGCGACGCGCCGGGATAGAGGAAAGGGCGAGGCGGGGTGGGGAAATGCGCTGTCTCACCGACAGTGTTGGCTCACATGCGTTTTCACCCCCTAGGCGGAACCCAATGGGTTGGGTCTGGCCTAGGAGCGCCGACGCTAATTTCGGCCGAAACGGCACTATTTGGGTTCCTGGGGGGGAACACCGGCGCGTGCCTTCGTCCCCGACGCGCACCCGAGTCTGGCAAGCTCGGCAAGGCGTGCCGCCTAACTCGTCCACACCAACTCCAGCAACGTCTACCTCAACTACCCCAACAACGGCAACATTGACCACAACTACAACGCCCACAACTCGGCTACATCGACATCGGTATCAAGGGCTATCACCTCGGCTCCCTCTCCAGTTCGTGACTTCGGATTGTGCTCCAGTCAGACCGTCCACGACGCTCCAGCTGTTCGCGTCACTACCGATCCGACTGCGGGGGGTGTTAGAGTATATCACGTATAGGCTAGCTTTGGTAGTTTCGGTTTGTAATCCAAGTCTATCTCTAGTAGGTTTCGTATTCCCCAAGTCTTGTCCCCTTTATATACATTCCACCGTGGCTCATTGTAATCAATCTAGAATCAAGCAATACAACAAAAATATTCCGCAATCTTACACTTCTATGCATGCACTACCTGTATCCTCTTCTTCCCGAGCTTTGATGGTTCGTGACAACGAATGGTGGTATAATCATTGAAAAACTGCATTTTGCTACTACCGTTGGGTAGCTTGTTAAGGGCGAGAACGTATCTCATGCACCCATCAAACTGGTGCATCCCGTGCACCCACCCACATCAAACTACACGCACCCCGTGCACCCACCCAATAAAATTCCACGTAAATCTTTCGAATCATTTTAGGTCAGAGAGAACATATAGGCGAAAGAACGCCGGGAGGTGAGCCCCGAGGCACCGGCGCGGTAGGCCCTCGCGTCCAGGGGTGAGCCACACCCTCACCCCGTGCCGACACCTGGTGGCTCTCCTCCGGTCCATCTTCTAGATCATGTCTTCTTTCAAAAAAAAAAACAAAAAACTCTTCTTCTTTTTTCTCCGAAAATAACTTTTATCATTTTTCTGGTATTTGTTGAACTTTAGAAAATAGGCATCTCCTATGAGGTAATTTTTGCTCATGTTTCCCTAATGTCTGAAAATTTCCCTTTGCATGTGAATCATGAAAATTAAGGGAGAAATACATTAGATGTAATTAATGTGAAATATATCATCGAACAAGAGTAAAATGTGATAGGAAATAGCGATGAAAAATAGACGTATTAGCTCCCCCAAGTTTAGAGTCCGCTTGTCCCCAACTGAATACCAAACTCTATAAACATGACCAAATATTTTATGTGGTGAGGTGAAGATAATAAAGATACAGACATGCAACATCTTTATTTACTCGCCATCATTAAAATATTATAATAACAACATCATAATACTTCTCATGAAAAAGTAATGAGCAGTCTACATGTTAAGGTTCATCGGATAAAAACCTCTTGAGTTTCAGCAAACTGTGTTATTAGTTAGTAAACAAATACATCTCATCCTTATAATTTCAGAAGTGGCTATATCAAGTGGCTATATCAGAGCTGTAAGTTCTGCAGATACCACATGCTCAACTATCTCATAGTCTTTAAATGATCAATTAGCTCTCAAGAGTACATTTTTAGAACAGAAATGTTCAGGCCAGACACAAAAGGAAGATGAAGGTTTAGCAATGCTCAACTTTCAACCTTATTTACATCATGGGTAATGTTAGTATGTATCATGATCATGCATACTATCTGGATATCAGTGATCGTATATTCCTTCGAAACACAATGTTGCCAGTTGGAGAATAAAAGAGGTTGGAAAAAGGAGGTTGACTCAATACAAGAGTAAAAAACAGGCCCTTTGCAGAGGAAAACGGTGGTTGTCTGAACTTTTGAAGTTGGACGGTGAGAGTTTAGTGGAAAGGCATATGACTTTAGTATGGCCCCTTTTGATGATGCCCATTTGTTTTCTTTTTTCGTTTGCTTTATGGTTTGCCTCCCATCACAAGTTCGTACAAAGTCTATTACATTTCCAATAAAATTTCATACATCTCTAGATGCAGTTTATTGCCTGCGCTGATGAAAACTTACTTGGAAGGTGTTTCTCAACCAATAGGTTGGTATGGTGAACACTTATGAAGATGACTTGGCTCAGGTTTATGGATGCACAAACAACATTTCCACTTGGTATACAGGTTTTAGGTTAGCAAAGGTTTTCACGGCTTTGAAAAGTGTTCATATATTATACAATAAAAAACCATGTGCTTCTTTTATAAAAAAGAAATAAAAATAAAAAGGGAGAATAAAAATCCAGTGAAAAAGGAAAGAAAAAAAGGCTTACCATACTGAGCTGGGCCGCCAGAGCGAAGAAGGTGGGTGTCGCCGCCCTAACGAATGCTTAGCCCGCTGGGATTTCGTCGGCTCGGCCCGAGCAGTCCAACAAGCCTACTCAGCCCATCCTGGATCCCCATCTCCACCTTCATCCCACCACGAACCCTAACTGGCTCGCCGCCCAACTCCTCTGCTCCGTCGTTCTCGAACGCCAACACGCATCCACGGCGCTAGACGCGCTCCTCCGAAATCGTCAACCGGCGCCCCTTCTGCGTCCGACAAGTACGCCTTGCGTGAGGGAGGAGGATGAGGAAGCTCAAGTTCCACGAGAAGAAGCTGCTGAAGAAGGTCAACTTCCTCGAGTTCAAGCAGAAGCGCCGACACCGCAAGGCCACCGTCACGCAGCGCTCCAGCCTCGTCGAGAGGGATGACTACAAGAAGTAACATACGCTTTCACCAAATAAATCCCCTCCTGTTCCAGTTCCAACTGCTTATGAACCATCAGCCAATTTTGATTCAGCGTGTAGTCGCGGTTGTGGTTTGGTTACTGCCTTGTACGAGTAATTAATCCTGATAGTTGTGCGCCGGCAGGTATAATGCGATCTGCTGTATGGCGCAGAAGCTCGTCAACATTATAAGGCAAATGGATCCGAGGGACCCTTTCAGAATAGAGATGACTGACATGCTGATTGATCTACATCTAGATTAATCTACACTAACTTTGTCTATCGACACTTCTACACTAACATAAAACGACCCAGAGGTGCTGATCCAAACATTGGCCCCACCATCGAATGCGTCTAACATTCCAAAACTCTCCAATAATGTATCATACCCCCAAATAATAACCCTTGATAATGTAAATCTTACGATCACAATTAGCCCAATGATGTACTCACTTTGTTCAGAAAGTATTTACTAGACATGTATATGTACTAAAATATATTTTTTCTGAATTGATTGAGATTTAAAAATGCGGTTTCTGATTTTTTTTTAAATGGCTATAGGGAGCCCGGGCTCAAATAGCACTTCTGGCTGAAACCATCTCCTTTTGCCCAAATCGTGCATTTCTCGCTTGATTTTCCTTCCCACTTCCATTTTTTCCTTGATAACTGGCCTGCTCATTTGTAGTGTCATGAAATCTTCTCAAATTTCAGGCATAATATGGGTGTAGTTCCAACAAAGAAGAGCTTGGTCAAATGTGAGAATGTTTCATTGAGCGCCTTCTGCAGGTCCCTACCTCTCCCTGAGTTATAGCAACAGTTTCCCCTTCAATCATTTTTAGCTTCATTAAATGGTGCATTTTATTTTAAAAGTGTTTTATAGCCATGAATCACTCAGTAACCATAGTAGATACGTTTTAGGAAGCAATGTGACATATCGTATTCTACTTATCATACTGGTTGCTAAACTATGTAGGCAGAGACTTGCAACAGTAATGGTGAAGCTCAAGTTTGCGAAACACCTTAAAGAGGCTGTCACCCACATTGAGCAAGGGCATGTGCGTGTAGGCCCAGAAACGGTCACAGATCCAGCGTTTCTTGTAACGAGGAACATGGAGGACTTCATCACCTGGGTGGATACCTCGAAGATCAAGAAGAAAGTATAATGGTGCATTGGATGATTATGATGCCATGATTTGAGGATGTAGTTGAGTAGAGATTTTAGGACCATCAGTGATTCGGTGTAGATACTCTTGTGATATTTTTGAAACCTGAATCCGATGCTACTTTCCCTCGTAGTGTTATGTGATGAAGCTAAACGGTTATAAAGTGCAAATGCCTAATGAGAAGTACTTTGCCCATTTTTTTCACATTGTACGTGTTGACATCATCATACAAAAATTGTGATGTTGAGCGTCGTATCTATATTTGTGTTCTACTTTCAGCAAGTTTATCGAATTGCTATATCAGCAAGTTCATGCTGCTAAGTATTCGGACCTGTGAAACTTTTTTTTGATCAACCTCATAATATCACCCTGTGTTTGTTTTCCTGTCAATAATTTACTACTTAATTTTTATTGGATGAATATTCAAGTGTGCAGATATTTTTGAGCATTGGGTCTTGATTTCAGATTGAGATGAAACTCATGCAGTTCAGTTTGAGATGAAACTTACGTAATCAACTTTGAAACTTCAGTTATGCATAACAAGTGCCGTATGCATAACCAAAATATTGATAACTGAACCCTCGTCATGTATTTGTACATTATATTTCCTTAAATGAGGCCAAGTGTAACTAGAAATCATCATGTGCATAACAAATATTGCAGTGCAGTATAATTTCCAGTCAAAACCCAGGGTAGTTGGCTTGCTTATGCGATCAGAAAGTTGTGAATGTCTGGAACAGTATGGAGAGTCCAGACTTCCATCTTTTTTTATAGGAGCGACCAAGTGAGAGCGAAGACACCGAATCCCCTTCCGACTCCTCATCTTGTCAACTTCTCAAAAACATGCACATGCGGCGTCTATGATTCCGACTCGAGTTGAACTTCTTAACGAGCTTAACAAGCAGCTCGTAAGTGCTCGGAAGCATATAATGAACCGAACCAATCCTCATTTTTAGCTTGTAAAGGCTAATGAGCTTAGCGATTGGAGCCTTAACGATCATGAGTCATAACGAGCTGAGTCTTACCGATCCGAGCAGCTGGTTAGTCCTGCCCCATAGAATTCACACCAAGATCATGGCCAAGTTCACATCGATTTACATGTCAGTGCGCAACCAACAAACATCTTCTGCGTGCTATTAGCAGATGCTTCGTTGCTACGTGAAAATCCATCTATTTCAAATTTTGACTACTACATATACAGTCACTACAAATGGACACTTCGCAGAGTACCCCATACAACCAAAAACCACAATGAACACTCAGCCCACGCATCTGAAACTTCTGTAAAATGGTTTTGAAGCCCGGGTCATTCATCTGAAAACTTAACATCTGTCAGAAACACAAACTATGAACTCTGAGTTTCTGACTCATCAGGTAAAGTTTGAGATTAAGGGCGTGTTTGGTTGCTTGCATCGTTTTTGGGCCAATTACATCTATGACCCAGCAGGGTCTGGCTCTGGGAAACGAGTTAGAAACCATGTTTGTGCAGCCCGTTTGGTTGCCTGAATACGATTTTTCTCATTTTTATTACCTGGTGTTTGGTGAGTTGTACAAAACGTTTGGAGAGTGATTAAATGCACTACGCAGGGGGTTGGTTGTCTGCTGGCCTTGTGCTGTACTCACTCCTATGAAAATGGTGATCTTACCACCTCTATTGTAACTCATTAATTAAGCACATTCAATCACAACATCAGCACATTCAAACACACATCATTAGCAGTAAACATAGTAGCATACTGGTTATCGGGTTCATTAACTCCTACCAAAGTACATACAAGGGTAATGCACAAAGTGCATAGTTAAGCAACAACATGCAATTACCATCAGGGGCTCACACATCGTGATCAAAACAAGTTTTTGGGCATCCCGGATTAACAACTAATATGGGCATCCCATGCCCTTAATCAAAATGCATCAGCAAATCAATATATACACTAACTTACCATGTTGCAGTTAGCCGCGGTAAGGACACCTATATCCCCTCGTCGTGGAGGTGGCGCTCTTGTAGATGGTGATCTGGAAACTAGTGGAAGTGAGATTAAAGACGACGACGTTGTGTTCCTCCAAACCATACTTGAGCACGACGTCTGGCCAGTTTCTTCTGAGCACCACCTTGCCGCTGTGCGTGCTCACCTGCACTCGTCGCATAACCTGTAGGCCGACACTGGCATGCAATGCGGGAGCGGGATCTAAAGCCAGTACCTCAGCGACCAAAGAATAGCATGTAGAGGTTCACGATGGGATTGGTCCGGGTCGACCCACTAGGTCACTGACCCGGCCCAAAATTTCGAGGCCGTTGGGGCGCACGGGTCGACCTTGATTCACAATCGGGTCAACGGAGTCGGCTCCGTGTGACCCGACGGATCACACGGGTCGACCCAGCGCTCGACCTAAGGGAGGAGGCGGGGAGCGATGTCGCCGCCGCCGGTCGCCCGCATGACCTAGTCGCCGCCGCCGGCCGTCCCCGTAGCCATCAAACTCTCCCCTTCTTGCTCCCCGTCGCCATCAAGGTCGCCGGCTCCGTTGCCATCAAGCTCTCCCGTTCTTGGTCCTCGTCGCCATCAAGGTCGCCGGTCCCGTTCTTGCACGCGCTCGCCGGCCTCAACTCCGTCGTCCACCTCTTCTACCCGGAGATCTCCACCAGCATCCCCACCATGTGAGCCTCCCTCTGCTCCCTCCCCTCCCCTCTCTCGTGAAGATGATTAACTGCTACATTTGCTGCTGCTTGCTGCGTGTGGGATGTTGTATTAGATGAATCTGGTACTACATAATTTCGTTTTGGGTGATTATAAGCTGTAGTATTAGACTAGCTTAGTTGTCGATATTTATAGAGATTAACACGAGCTCATGCCCCGCGTTGCTACTTCTTTCATGTCCAGCATTCATCTTTTTTTCTAGTAGTTAATCAGTTGCTCGAGTCAAAGGCAGCAATTGAAAAGATTCCTATCAATATCTAAAGGAAAATTAGTAGATCAAATATTATTAGACTTCTGCCCATCAGGATCAGTCACAAAACTGTATGTACAGATTAACCTGAGCCCAAATTAGTAGAAAAATGTGTCTCAAAGGAAGTTGACTGGTCTGCTTGAGGCTACTTCTAGATGATTATCTGCACGAAGACATTAACCTCAACACGCTGCAAGCTAGCCCAAAAAAAATCTACATAGTAGAATCAATCGTACCTGGAAGTGTTCAGGTTGCTTGTGAGATAAACAACAAAGTTATTGTCTCATGTTGACCAGAAACATTTTGTTCATTTCTCATTCCTCATATCATTTTGTTCATTTCTCATTCCTTATATCATTAATGTTTCCCTATGACCAGAAACATGGAAGAGGATGAAGCATACCAAAGTGGTAGCTCACTATTGACCAGAAACATGTCAAGGCCTCCACCAGTGCTGTCTCCTTCTTCGATAAACATTTGCAGCGCTTATCATGGTGAGCCTATGTGTTTTTATGTTTCTTTTCCAGTAATGCAACTTATAAGCTCTAGTCGAATGCAATGCTAACTCTTTTGTCCTCTTTGCAGAACATTCACTTTCACGTGATACTCGAATGGTTGATTTTGAAGAAGATACTGCTGATGAAGATGATGTTGACTATGAAGAAGAGGAAGAAGAAGATGAGGCTACTAACGAAGAAGATGAGGCTACTTAAGAAGAAGAAGAAGACCATGTTGATGAAGAGGAAGGAGTGGAGGATATTGACATGGGTTCATTCTCTGAACCGGGAAGAAAGTTTTTGTCCAAAGTGTGGAAAGAGTATGAGCCTCTACGTGTTGATGGTGTAGTTGTAGGTGCTGAATGCAAGCACTGCACAAGAAATATTTGTGCTGAGCGTAAACATGGAACAAGTTCACTGCGCAAACACTTGAGGAGATGCATGAAAAGAAAGACAGCTCTTAGAGTTGTTGGTCAACTGAGTACTTCTATCATGAGCCCTGATGGTGTTGCAATAGGACAATGGATCTTTAACCAGGCTGTGGCATGAGTTGGCTTTCTCCTTGGTAGAATATGATGGCTTCAAGAGATTTGTCTCTAGCCTAAATCCAAATTTCAAGCTGGTTTGTAGAAAAACAATAAAGAATGACTGCCTGAAAGCATTCAAGGAAGAGAAGTGCAGTCTCCATAGGATGTTCAGGAACTCCAAGTCCAAAATATCGCTGACTTCGGACATGTGGACATCCAATCGAACAGTTGGGTATATCTGCATTACTGCCCATTTCATTGATGAGGATTGGAAGCCGCAGAAAAGGATAGTGAAGTTCACCGCCATGGAGACTCCACACACGGGAGTTGCTATGTTCAACGTGATGGTGAATTTCATTAGGGAGTGGCACATAGAAGACAAACTCTTTGCAATGACACTTGACAACGCATCAAACAACTTTGCCATGATCAAGTTATTGAAGACTCATTTGCTGAACAAGAATATGGTGCTTGGTGGTGGCAAGTTGTTCCATCAGCGGTGTGCTGCTCATGTCATCAATTTTAATCATGTTTTGTAGCTAATACCGAGCGCAGCGTGGCTTCAGTCCATGACATCATTTTGGAGTTGGAAGGTATCTCACATTCCTCTGTATTGTCATTTTTCATCATGGTTCTTCACCATAAAATGCATGATCAGACCTGTCCTGTTTCTAAATATACTCTAAATAGTACCATCTGGACTCGAATGTTGGAGTTTGTCTACTGCTAGGTCTTGTTACGCAACCTCACATGCTGACATGAAACTGCATCCTGTCGTTATTTTAGTACCACTAGTTCTGCTACTGTAGTGTATAAATGCTGCTATTTCACTTCAGAAACTGTAGTGTACCAATACTTTTTATTTCTAAACTGATTATTGCATATGTATACACATGTGGATCTAAAGGTGTAAAAAAATATTGTAAGATAATGCGATTGGATGCCCTCCACTTTTATTGGAGGATTCATTCGTAAATTCTGGGAAGTGTAAACAGGCTTTTAACAATACACTTCTTGTCACAAAATTTCTCTTCATTCGTGCTTCAAGTTCAATTGTTTTTGGGCAGTACACTTCTCTTAATTCGAAGTTAAATTCCTGTAAAAATAGCTGCAATCAAGTACAATATTTGTATCCATTTTATTGTTTGATCAATCTTAAAGTTTGGTTGATCTTTTCTCGTCCTAGAAAGCTAATTATATTCTGATATTGCTGTGTTAAATTAATGCAGATGACGAGGAACCTGAAACAAGTGGGATCAATGCACATTAACTTTGAAAGCCAAGAACGAGCCCTTCGATGCTGGATCGTGTTATCATCTCTTTGCTTGCTTGCTGCTTGTAAATAATTTCCGTAGCTGTAACATGATGGATCGGGTTATCATTTCTTTGCATGCTTGCTGCTTGTAACTTTCCTCTAAATCTTACTATTGTGGAGGAGGATTTACATGATGGATCGTGTTATCATTTCCTCATTTACTGCTGTAAATTTCCTTGTCGAAGTAGTTTTATCATTTTCTATCATTTACATTCCTGATGCTTGCTTGCTGCTTGTAAATAATTTCCGTAACTGTAACAAGTCTGAAAAAAACATTTCACACTCAGATTTCGGGCCGGCCTGAATTGCCCATTGGGCCATGCCAATTGCAAGAGGCGGCAAAGAATTTCCTGCACCTCTTGACCTTATTCGAAATTACCTGAATTTTTTTATATTTCGTATACCTTATGGCTTCTATCAGAGCATGCACTCTAATATTGAGTTATTTGAACATGGCAGTGGATCTGTTTGGATACCCTGCTTGTGATATTCTCATGTACTCGGTATTAGGAAAGCTACAACGTTACCTTCTATATTTATGTATTTATTTTTGTGGGTAGGGTTGCCTTCTATAATTCTATATATTGTATTGTACTGTTGGTTCATTGTGCCATCTAACCCATCTTATTAGAAGCATCTGACTGAAACCATTTCCTTTTGTCCAAATCATGCATTTCTCGCTTGATTTTTCTTTTCTGCTTCCATTTTTCACTTGATACTTTTACTCCCCGTTCATTTGTACAGTGTAAAGAAATTCTTCTTAAATTTCAGGTATAATATGGGTGTAATTCCAACAAAGAAGAACTTGCTCAAATGCGAGAAACTTTCAGTGAGCGCCTTCTGCAGGTCCGTATCTCTCCCTGAAACATTTTTCCCCTTCAATCATTTTTAGCTTCATTAAATGGTGCATTTTATTTGTCAGTTTTATTTTAAAAGTGTTTTATTGCCATGAAACACTCAGTAACAATAGTGGCTACATTGTAGGAAGCAATGTGGCATATTGTATTCTACTTATCATACTGGTTGCTAAACTATTGTAGGCGGAGACTTGCAACAGTTATGGTGAAGCTTAAGTTTGCGGAACACCTTAAAGAAGCTGTCACCTACATTGAGCAAGGGCATGTGCGTGTAGGCCCAGAAACGGTCACAGATCCAGCTTTTCTTGTAACCAGGAACATGGAGGATTTCATCACCTGGGTGGATACCTCGAAGATCAAGAAGAAGGTCATGGAGTATAATGGTGCATTGGATGATTATGATGCCATGATTTGAGGATGTAGCTGAGTAGAGATTTTGGGACCATCAGTGATTCGATGTAGCTACTCTTGTGATATTTTGAAACCTAAATCTGTGGCTACCACATATGTTGAGGTACTATATGTTGCAAAGCTACTTTCTCTCAGTGTTGTTTGATGAAGCTAAATCGGTATACCGTGCAAATGCCTAATGGTTTAGTACTTGACCCATTTCTTTTCGAATTGCACATGCCGATATATAGCATCATACAGAAATTGTGATGTTGAGAGTGGTATCTATACTTTGTGTTCTACTTTCAGCAGGTTTATCGCATGTTGCTAAGCATTTGATTGTGATACTTTTAGATCAATCATACTATCACTCAGTTTTTTAATTTCTGCATTTTCCTGTCAATGGTTTACGATTTAATTTTTGCTGGATGGATATTCATGGCTGCAGTTATTTTTGAGTTTTTGATCTTGATTTCAGATTTGAGATTAAACTGATGCAGTTCATTTGAGATGAAGCATGTGCAATAATTCACTCGGAGGCTGAAGTTATGCATAACATGTGCCGTATGCATAACCAAAATTTTAAGAAGTGAACCCTCGTTGTGTATTTGTGCATTATATTTCATTCAATGAGGCCAAATATATCTGGAAATCATGTGCATAACAACTGTTACAGTGTAGTAAAACTTCTAGGCAAATCGCAGGATAGCTGGCTTGCTTATGCGAACAGAGTTTTGAATGAGTAATCTCGTACAGTATGGAGGGAAGAGCCCGCACAAGAACACTTAGTATCCATAGAACGCACATCAAGATCATGGCCAAATTCACATCGATTTACATGTTAGTGCGCAGCCAACAAACATCTGCAATGGTTATTAGTTAGCAAACGCTGCGTTGCTGCCTGAAAATTCCTCTTTTCCATTTTTTTTTGAAATGGGGCAAAACATTTGCTCCAATCTATTAATTAATAAGAAGATAGTTGGCCGGTTAATTAATGGAAAACCGGGCGAAAACCGATATAATAAAATCACAACCCAAGCGAACAACTCTCAAGCAAACAATCACCCGACCGCCAACAAACTCGCCAAACCTCCTACAACCACGAACTGACAACACGACAACCTGAAATAGGCCAAACAATCAAGTAACGGCGGTAGTTTTCCTTGTGACGCCCAAGCTTCTTTCTTGCCGTCTGGAGAGACTTCTCCACCTTCATGATTACACCGTCTGACGTTGTCCGCGCCAAAACGCAAGCAATATCTTTGCCATATCTAGGACAAGCCACCTCCAAATCGACGAGCAAGTCACAAACCTCTTTGTCAATCAGAGTCTCGGAGTTAGGCTACTACATATACAATCACTATGACCGTACACTGCACAGATTACTCTATCCAGCCAGAAAACACCATGAACACTCAACCCACACATCTGGACATCTGTAAAATGGTTTTGAAGCCCAGGTCATTCAACTGGAAATATGAGCTCTGAAGTAACTGAACATCAATTTGGATACCAATTAGAGACTTACCTAGTATGCTGTCAGCAACACTAATTATGAATCCTGAGTTTATGAATCATCCGGTAGAGTTTGAGAATATCTACTGCATTTTGATTCCTACATCTCCACCTCAACAACAATCACGTCTTTATGCTTCCCTTTTTGTTTAGATCGTTCTTACCTTTTTCTTTTTTGTATGGCTCGTAACTCGTATCTGTAAGAAAACACAAGAAGTTTTGAATATGTGGATGCGGTGAATAACCCATGATAGAGGAAAACGAGACTATCCGCACGGAATTGACAGCCGTTGACGTGGCCTTAACGGCACATTTCACACGTGGTCCAATCAAATGGATGCACGCACATTCTGGAAGCATCGTTCGTCGATCGGCACCCCACTAGCCGGTTATCAGTTATCCCAACTGAACGTGAACGTGGTTATCAGTTATCACAAGGCTACCACAAGATTATCCGATTGTTGGCTCATCTTATTCGCCTCCTTCTCTAGTTGGGCAGCTAGTGTCGTACATATAGGTTATCGTAAGTAGAGGCGTAGCAGGACACGGTGAGCATGATGGGGGAGGCAGATATCATGGGCCACGTATCATCGAGTGGTGCCTGTATAGTTTGTACGCAAGATTATTTCCTTTTTTTCTCCTGAAAATAGGTCGAGTGTACATTTAGGACTGTCTTCATTGGAGTACCACGCATGGTCCGCAAACTGCATATACAGTAGCATAGTAGTACATGTCTTGCTGAGTGGAGCGCTGTAGATTGATTGCGGCAAGTCCCAGAGTGCAACGTTTCGTACGGCAGCTCTAGCCAGCAATATTTATGTGGTCTGTTGCCATCGCTCGGGACGTAATATCTGTGTCCGTCGATAGGGGACGTCAATCATATATACACGTCAATCATATGACTATTCATAATCGCAAATAATCACTGTCTAGATATTATTGTTTGTGCATCTTAAGAAAGTTGCGATCACCGTCTAGATATTATTCTAGGAGGTGCACATGTTCTTCGGGCTTATCAAAATCATTCGTGTGGGATGCCCATTCTTTCCCGTTCTGTACATTCATGTTGTGCAAAATTACACAACAAGTTATCACTTGTCATAGTTTTTTTGGATCCCACACTCCAAGAACAATATTCGACAAGTTTGGAGCACTACAAATGACCTCTCAACATGTTTCCTAACATGTTTTTGCATAGTGGAAAATTGACATTTTTTATGACCCTGAGGATTGGTTAAGGAAGATACCTTCGGTAAAGACAGTATCCCATGTTGGTGGTGTATTGGTGTATCATGTTTGTTAAGAGCATCTCCAACAGACGCGCTTAACAAGCCACGCGCCGAAAAACCCGTCAATATAGCGCACGCGACCGAAATGAGCGCTCCAGCAGCCGCGCTATAATCCCGCGCGCGGTTAAAAGGGGCCCGCGTGCTGGAAAAAAGCGGGATCGAACGCTGCGTATTTCGTGCGTCCGCTCCAGCGCGCGGGACGAAGGAAATTCGCGCGCGAGAGAGCAATTGCCACCATGAAATCTCCGGCTGCGCCCGCCCTCGCCCCGCGCCGCTGCTGGCGAAATTCGTGCGATGGATGGCAGATCCGACATCCCCCCGACCCCTCCCTACACCCGCGACCCCTCGGCCGCCGGCGCCGCCGCAAACCCTAGCGCGGGGTTGACCACCTCCGCCGCCGGCGCCACACCAACTCCTAGCATCGGTCTCGCGCGCGGGCTCTTCATGGCGCCCGAGCGAACTCCGTCGGATGCGTCACGCGTGCTGCATTTTACCGCGCCTGGTAAAGCGCGACAGTGACACGCTAAATTATAGCGCATCTGCTGAAGAAAAACAACCGCCCAGCAAGCTAAAACGCTATTTCGGCGCTGAAAAAAAAAATTAATGCGCGGCGCTAGCATTTGTTGGAGATGCTCTAACATGTAGTTGCTTATAAGCTGGATATGAAAGTTACTGGACAATCCGAACATTTGGACTGAGTTTGGTAGGTCTGATTGAATGAGTGATTTCTGTCTGGACCGTGTCCGGACCGTCCCCGTGAACAGTATCTGCAGAAGTTGTGTCCGGCTGGAGATGCTCAGATTTATCCAGGTACTGGACTAGACATGGAACGCGAGCAATACTTTTGTACTCGTAGGGAGTAAATCAGTTGTTAACCAATACTCGTACGGAATAAACTGCAAACATCAGTAGGCCGTGATACGGGAAAGGGTTGTAATCATCCGGGAGATCGCACGCGACGCATCCCCGGGTCGAACGAGCGACACGTGTCCAGCCTTATTCCCTCCTCCTTCTTCTCAACCACACATTCGTCTCACCGCTTCTCTGCTTTTTGCTCCTTCCTATTTCTCGCCACACTCCGGCAGGGTTGTGCCGCCGCGCCCCGGTGTGCTCCCGCTGCCGTGCGCCCCCCTAGGCTCCCGCCGCCGCGTGCCCCTAGGCTCCATGGAGAACCGTCGTGGCGTGGAGAAGGAGGTGCCGGCGTCGAGGGGGTCTAGATCGGCGAGGAGGTGGAGCAGCTCGAGTCACTGCGTGGCGGCGCCGCCGCCGAGATAGATGACATGGTCGATCTTCTCGGATTCCATGGCCTCGAAGCACAGCCTGGTTGGCGGCGGCGCCGGCGAGGCGGCATAACGGGCTGAGGTCGACGAAGTGCCAGCGCGCGACATCGACCTCGGCCTGCGTGGGCTCCGCACAGGGCAGCAGCAGCGCCCTGGCCATGGGCGCCGTTCGGGGCAGCAGCAGCGCGAAGACCGCGGCCAGGCTGTGTACTTTACTGCTCCTTCGTACATCGCTGCACTGTCCTGAGCTGTTCGTCTTTAGCTTGTACCACTATTAGCCTCTTACTAGTACGCGATGTATTAGATTAAGAAACGGGTCGATCTATAAGTGTTTGGAAATATCGTAGCAAACAATATTCCCGCTTGGAATTTTTTTTGCTGCAATAGTTTTATAGTTTTGCTAAAATAGCATAATGTTTTTGCTACGAGGTTTTGTCCATGTCTGAATTTTTGTACCATATGTTCTGTGAATTTCATTATAAGATGCTACAATTTGTTTCTGTTATTTGCATAATAAGTCTCATCGGAGAACCTCGTCGCAGGAATTTTTGCTACGATGTTGCAATATAATATTTTTTTTGCTAGTATTGTTATGTGGTTTTGCTACAATAGATGTTGTCGACGTTGGTCGGTGATGCTGATATGTTGGGCAATGCTGCTAGGATTTTGCATCACAGATTTTTTTCCCTACAATATAATTTTTTTTTGCTATATGTGGTGCAAATTCTTGTATGATTTGTAGCAATTTTATTTCTCCTTCTACGCAAATCCGTAAAATGATTGTAGCAATTGTCCCCTCAGATGATGTATTTTTTTTTAACGTGATGCAAAATTTTGAAAGATTTGTAGCAAAAAAGTTCCTCTTTTAATGCAAGTTCACATAATTATTGTAGCAAATTTCTTTTTTCACATTATGCAGCTTTTTCTTTACAAGATGTTGCAAATTTCCAGTGTGGTGCAAATTTTGAAAAGAGCTGTAGCAAAAAATTTGTTGCTATGAGATCTCCAGTGAGTTCTCCGGTGCTACCACAGCAAAGGTCGGGTGCTGCGATGGAGCGACGACGCGTTATCATCGGCGACGGCGGTGATGCTGCAAGCGGATGCTACCGACTTCTCGCAACGTTGTTATCGACGAGCCGACGGCGCATGCCATTGCTACCGACAATTCCGTTGCAAATCCACATAAAAAAGGTTGTAGCATAGATTTCTAGAGCTTTCAATGCATGGCGGCAATGCTACCGACGATGCATGGCATTGCTACCGACGATGCTACCGGCACGCGTTGTTGCTACCGACGGCACGCCGCGATGCTACCGATGGAGCTCGCCGTTGCTACCGATAAGCCATGATGCTACTGACGGTATCCGGCAATGCTACGAGCGGATGCTACCGACGTCTTGTGACGTTGCTACCGACGAGCCGACGATACTTCCGACGGCGCATGACATTGTTACCGACGAGCCGGCGATGCTACCGGGGACGCGCGACGTTGCTACCGATGACACGCAACAATGTTGCCGACGGCGCACGTTTTGCTCCATAAAAGCATCTCCAATGGTGCGAGCGAGCGATGCCTCGCCGAAGCTCTAGAGGAAGATGCTACCTTGGAAGTTGGACCATACACGTTGCTGCAAGCACCTACCATGGCACGGCTGCATCGGCGACGTTGCGTCGGGGTGTTCTCCAATGTTACCAGCGAGGTCTCATCGGATTTGCTACAATAGCAAAAAATTGGTACATAATTTTTTTTCCATACAAGCATTTGCTACAAGCAGCACAAAAAAATGCTATGAATGAAACTTTTTGCTTCGTAGAACAATTTTGTGAGATTTGAGAAGAAAATGGACTTTTACTACAATAGTACAAAATTCTTATTATAAACGAAACTTTTTTGCTTCATAGAAGCATTTGCGGGATTTTTGTGGAAATTAGAAATTTTGCTACAATAGAACATATTACAAACGAAACTTTTTTGTGTGTCTGTAGGAGGACCCGGGGGATTTTTCCCCGGATGCCCCGAGGGACACCTAGTTCTGTCCATAGGATTTTGTTATTGTAATAGTTTGTGATATTCGTTTGTAATTATGGTGGTTTTGTTGCAAATTTGTATGCAGCAAAAAAATTGTTGTTTAATCATTTTTTGTACCATCTTTTTCTTAAAACGTTGTCCAGAAAGTCATATGGACGTAGAGAGAGAAAATTCACATGGTAGCATAGCACACGACCACCACATACAAGGCAATGCAGCAACGGAGAAAGCTGGCAGCAGAAGCGATAGCGACGGCCACCACATGCAAGGATTGCCCGGATTCATGCAAGAAGCAATGCAGAAAGTTGGCAGTAGACAGCGACGTGAGGGATTTCCATCCGTCCGTGCCTGGGCGACACGCGGGCGTGGACGGGGTCAAGGAAAGCGACGTTTTCATCCTTTCTGCATGCGACGCGCGCCGGGCGGATCCAATGGTCACAGATTTTCCATCGAACGGCTCTCCACCCGGAGGATGGAACGGAAAGATCCCGGGGACGCCTAACACCATCCCCGTGATACGTTGGTACTAGGACGTCATGGGCGCATCGACCTGGCCACGACGCAAGCCGCAACAAATGCTCCACTCCGCTAGCAAAGCAGAGCAGCAGCTAGCGTGCGTATTCAGGCAAGGGCAGCCAGCCCCCAGCTAGCGGCGCGCTCGGGAACAGAACGCGTGTCCGTTTCTTCATGCTCACAAATACCGCCACCGCCATCCCTCTCCATCCTCCAGTGCTTCTTCCCCTCTTCTCCACCGAACCAGTGCCGCTCGTCTCGTGTCCTGCCAGTCCACCCACGCCAAAAGCGTTCGCCATTCGCGCCGTCTGGCCGTCCGTACCGTATCTCCGCAGAGCAGCACGGGGTCCGTGCGGATAAAGAGCCATTTTTGGAGAGCCGCTTTTGGAATCGGCACAGAAAGGGAAACGGGAGATCCGGCCGCCCTTTTTGGCCGATCGTTCTGCCGGCATATAGTACGACCCCATCTTTCCTCGGCGCGTCGCGCGCGTGAGGCCGAGAGAGCGGCAATTCAAGGGAGGGGGGAGGGGACGTTCTTGGATGGTCGTTGCAGCTCGGCCGGACAGCTTCGATCGATGGAGTTCTGGCCGGAGTTCCTGGCGACCAGCGGCGGGCACGAGTTCGTGGCGGGAGGCGTCGGCGGCATGGCCGGCGTGCTGGCGGGCCACCCGCTGGACACGCTCCGCATCCGCCTGCAGCAGCCGCCGCCGCCCGTCAGCCCCGGGATCACCGCCGCGCGGCTAGGGCGGCGACCTCCCTCCGCCGTCGCGCTGCTGCGCGGCATCGTCCGCGCCGAGGGCCCCTCCGCGCTCTACCGCGGCATGGCCGCGCCCCTCGCTTCCGTCGCCTTCCAGGTCAGCGAGTTTCTCCATGCCCCTCGTGTGTTCCCAGTGTAAAATGTCTGAAGCGATTAGATCAGCGTACGTGTGCATTTCCAGGAGCTCGTAGATTCTTTGGTTACGTTTTCCTTTTCCGATTATAGTTTGCTTAAATGTCACTTTCGAGAAGAAAGTTTGCGCAAACATGACTAACTAAATGAACAAGTAAGCTACTATAGGACGGCGCTACATCGTACGCAACTTGCTAGAAATGATCATCTCTTCTCCCCTTGCTTTTGGCGTTTGAAATAAGTTTGAATGCCTGCTCTGCCTTTGCTGCTTTCTCTGTTTCCGTAAGATAGCACAAGAGTAAAATGTAAGAGAAAAACAGGTGTTCAAAAGGTTCAGTGCACTCATTCGCGTGAGATTCAGTTTGCCCTCCAATGATCTGACGTGTTGCAAGCTTCCAGGTCAGGTGTTTGCTTCAGTGTACTGTTGTTTCGCGTCACTCCCATTCTGGTTGTTCACATGGTGTGGCCGTATGGTCTGTGCAGTCGTTCTCCCCAATAAGCTAGTAACGCACACGTTTCGTTTTTGTTTATGATTAGGCTTGCCACGTAACGTACTATGCTGCCTTCATCTTTGTTCTCTAGTTGTAAAGCCTGAGGATGACAGTACGCCGTTGCATTTCACTTGGGAGATTTCACATTCTTCGGTCTACGATCTACTATCATCTATGAATCCACAAGACTGCAATACATTTCTGGCTCTACTCATATTATACCTCCCTTGACCAGGACTGTCTGGCACGCGCTCTGCACTTGAACACTGTAACTAAACAACGGCGATGCTGTATTAGTTTACAGTACAATCATGTCACAAACTGACCTCCAAATATTTTCTGTTGCAGAATGCAATGGTCTTTCAAGTCTACGCGATCCTATCGCGGTCGCTGGATCCACGGACGTCCACCTCCGTTCCTCCCTCCTACACAAGCGTGGCACTCGCCGGTGTCGGCACCGGAGCATTGCAGACGCTGATCTTATCCCCGGTCGAGCTCGTCAAGATCAGGCTGCAGCTGGAGGCCGAGGGGCTGAGGCACCGCGGTCCGGTGGACATGGCCCGGGACATCCTCCGGAGGGAGGGCGTCCGCGGCATATACCGGGGGCTCGCGGTCACCGCGCTCCGGGACGCGCCGGCGCACGGCGTCTACTTCTGGACGTACGAGTACGCGCGGGAGCGGCTGCACCCGGGCTGCCGCCGCACGGCGCAGGAGAGCCTCTCGACGATGCTTGTGTCCGGCGGCCTCGCCGGCGTCACCAGCTGGGTGTGCTGCTACCCGCTGGACGTGGTGAAGTCGCGGCTGCAGGCGCAGACGCAGACGCACCCGAGGTACCGCGGCGTCGTCGACTGCTTCCGGAAAAGCGTTCGGGAGGAAGGGTTCCCGGTGCTGTGGCGTGGCCTCGGCACGGCCGTCGCGCGGGCGTTCGTCGTCAACGGCGCCATCTTCTCGGCCTACGAGCTGGCCCTGCGGTTCTTGGTCCGCAACAACGGGGCAGACTATGCAGGTCATGGAGGAGAATTGAGCTGTCGAGATCATTGATGCGACTCCATCATCCCTTTGCAAGATTGGAGGTGCTCGCGACGCCATGCGCCCGGGTTGTTGTGTACTTGTGTTGTACATAGGCTAGTATTCATTGGAAGTGGCTATGGGGGTCATACAATTACAACAAGGTGTGATTGTCAGAGAGTGTTGTTCGTAGCTGCAGGATTCACACAAATTTGCACTATAGGTGCGCTTCTTGATGACGACGATCAGTTCTCCTAATGCTCGGGGAAATTGTAGCATATATACAGCAAAACAATTCAACATCATGAGTCAGTGACCAGTTGCAGGATCAATGAACTTCGATGAGGGTTCCTGTCTCATATGGTGTTATGTTGACCTTGTTGGCAGCAGATTTACTAAAAAGAGGCACTTCTACTTGTTCTGCTTGCATTAATCACTGCATTAGAGCATGTCCAATAGGTGATGCAAACTAATAAATAACAACCTTTTACATCACAAGGGACCAAAAAGTGGTCCCAACAGCAGCTCGTGATGTAAATTTCGACAAAATTGTTTTATGGCATGATGTAAAAATTGGTTCAGGTGATGCAAATATACATCACCGAGGGTTGTGCCCTAAACCACATGCAGCCGTGCACGCGACTCCAACCACTGAGAGCATCTCTAGCAGAACCCGCAAAACGCGAACCCGCAAAACAGTTTTGCAGTTCGCGCAACTCGCGGTTTTTTGCTCAGAACGCCGCGCGGCGGAGCAGAACCCGCAAAACAGATCCGCAAAACAGAATATTTGCGGATCTGCTTTGCGGGTTCTGCTCCGCCGCGCGGCGTTCTGAAACTGCATATGCAAAACAGCAAGATAGGCATGAATATCATAAAATGTCAAATTGCTTACAAATTCGACATTAATATAGCAAATTAAGTAGTTTCTTGAATCTAAAGACGGCCATTAACTAGTTTTCCATCCGTGTGACCAAAAAATGCCTCCAAAACACCATCCGCATCGTCGAAAGGCCCTACACCGTGCTAGCATCACCAACTCCACCATTGCCGGCAGCTCCACCACCAACACCTCCACCACCGCCGAGACCTCCACCACCACCGCTAGCTTTTAGCATCGCTTGTTTCCTTCGATGCAATATCTCCTTCCTTGCGATGTCATGCCACTCCAAGGTGACTTCGTCCATGTCACTTCGGTTCATCATCATGATATTGTTCTCTTCGGCCAAGAGCTTGGCCACGGACTTGTTCTCCTCCGCCGAGGCTCTTTTGGCCTCAATCTCGATCTTCCGCTTCCCTTCTTCACGAAGCACCTCCCACTTTTCTTTCTTCTCTTGAAATACCATCGACGCCACCGTCGAACTCGTTGTAGCTGTAGTTGCCGAGCGGAGGCGAGTCGATGTCTACCGACCCAAGCATGTCCATGAACGCTTGCGTGCTGCAAGATGAACGAATTCAGCTCGCCGGGGACGGGCGCGGTGAACAGAGCTCAATTTTGAGTTCGAAAGTTCATACCTTTCGATCCCGACGCCGGGGACGGGCGCGGTGGATGCAGCAGCGGCGGCGGCGCTGGCCCTGATTTTCCTCCCCGCCTGCCTCTTCGGCTTCACGGCGGCGGGAGGCTTCGCGGCGGCGGGAGTACCCGCGGCAGCCGCGGCAAGGGCCGCGCCTGCGGTGCCCAATCTTCTCCGCTTCGGCACCGCCAATGGAGCAGCAGCGGTGTCGGCGGCGGCGACGCTCCGAGCTCTCCGCGGCCCGCTGGATCTGACGATGGCGCGTCCCCGACGCGGACGGTCACCAGGGACGGGTCGGCGGTGCTCATGGCCGGTCCGGGGCAGGGCGCACGGTGGCCGGAGTGGGGGAAGAGAAAGAGGTTGCGGCGGCGGCGGGGACGGGCGCGCTGAAGGTTCCCTCGCGCCAACGACACTAGAGGATGAGGTTCCGGCTGCGGGTCGGGGGAGGAAACCTAGCTTTCTCGGTTCGGAGGCGCGGATTCACGGGGCCCTGCAAAATCTTTTGCGGGTTGGGCAAATTTGCGGATTCTGTTCTCCGCCCTTTTGCGGTTTTCAATCCGCATCGGGCGGTTATTATGCGGGTTTGCCCCTTTTGCGGGTTCTGCTAGAGATGCTCTGAACGAAAGCTTCCGCCCCGCCCCCTCGCCTCCCGCGATCCGCTGCGCGCCGGCGATCCACGGCGATGTCGACGCCGCCGACCGTCCCCGCGGGTGCGGCGGCCCTCACCGGTTCCATTCCCGCAGTTAGCGCATCCGACCCCTCACATCCCACCGCCCCCACCCCCTCCGGCCGTGGAAGAGGAGGCGGATTTCTCCTCCACGGCCTGCCGCCGCCATCGGGGAGGCGAAGAAGAAAGCCTCCACCGGTCGTGGATGTGGAAGAGCCGCCGCGAAGGCTGCGCGGAACACCCTTGGCCAGAAACCGCCTAGGTCTAGGAAGGCGATCGCGGCGGTGTCTGCTCCACCTCCTCCTGTTGCGGCCGCTGTTCAACCTCCTCCTGTTGTTGAGGCTACCCCACGCCGTCGGCCGTAGAATAATTGTCGCCGATGGCACCGACGGCAAATGATCACTTCAATGTTGGAGAAGGGTAAATTTCTTTGTTCATGTTTAAAATTAGAATGTTTAGTTTATATGATTTAGTTGTTCATTATTTAATTTAGTTAAGGATTACAATGTATAGTTGAGGATGAATCATTTTTACAATACACAAATGTTGCCAATCAAGATTTTCCATCTCAAGATTATTTAACTCAAGATTTTGAAGCACGTGATGATGAAGATAATCTTGACATGGATGATGAGGGTTTTGTTAATCCGAGGGGTAGAGCTAGGAATTATTGTAATGAAGAGGATGTGTTGATTTGTACGGCATGTAAGAGAGTTTCCCTTGATGCGGTTGTTGGAACCGATCAAGTGTCCAACACATATTGGTTGAGGATGAAGGAATTTTTTGATGAGCGAAACACTAGTGGAGTTGTAAGATCGGCTGTTTCCCTCCGTCACCGATGGAACACGATAAATAGTGAATGTCAAAAGTGGTCTTCTTGTTTGTCAAATGTGGAAAAAATGAATCCAAGTGGTTGTAACTACGAAGATAAGGTGATTTTACTTGCTTCCTATTTTATCTTTATATTTTACTTGCTTCCTATTTTATGTGACAAAGAAGTACGAGTAATGTTCAACACATCTGTATCGTCCATATACCTGGGGTTCTCCTCTCTCCACTGATCCGAGGGACCGGGGCCTCAAATCAGCGCCTGATCCTTTCTGGAATCAGAATATACACATGTTTGGCTGTAATAAACGAAAGGAATTTTCCACAAGTGGTGCAAGATTGCAGCCAAATGGAGTCCCTTACCGTCCACAAGTGCTCTGTAGAAAAGCTAATCCGTTTTGCTCTCCTCCTGTCGCTCTTTCGAAACAACTGATGAAAACAACACGTTTTCCTCATCAGTGAGAGCTACTAAGAAAAACCTGCATCTCCTTCTTTTATGAATGATAATTCTGCATTTCCATGCATCACTCGAACTGTAGACCTGTAGCATTCACTAATTAGTAGAACGCGTAGAAGTGCCTCACATAAGAGCATCTCCAATAGGTGCCCTAAAATAGTAGCCAAAAAATAGGGTGACGTATGAATCACCAAAAGCGTGATTTTTAGGGCACCGAAAGTGTCCAACTCCAACAGGTGATGTATTTTAGAGCACGAGGTTCACAGTAGGTGATGTAAAATATAAGGCAGCCGCGCGCGCAGGCGCACCAACTTTGCACAAAATATATATAAATCAACACTGAATGCATATTTGAACCACAAATAAAGTGCATGACACCAAAATAATCCACTCAAACATAGTGCTTAAAAGTACTTTAAAAAAGTGCGTATTTAAAAATATACATAAATAAAAGTCACTCAAACTTCATCATTCACCTTCTTGTTCGTCGGTCTTCTCCTTGTCACCATTGTTTTCCTTCTCTTTTTCGACGGTCTTCGAACCATCCATTGCGGTAGCAACATTGGTAGTCACATTGCCACCCATATGTCCACCATAGCTGCTGCTTCCACCATAGGCTCCTCCTATACCACCATAGACGCTCATGTATCCCCCATACCGGCATTCATACCTCCTCCCATTATGTTCATGTATCCTCCCATACCGGCACTCATACCTCCACCCATTTGTGCACCATAGGCTCCTCCCATCATGTTCATCATATGCTCATTTGTTTCTTCGCAAACATTTGATCACGACAAAGATCGATATATGCTTTCTGCTTCGCATCCATACCACTTGTATCCATGAACATAAACTTTTGCTCTCTTTCCTCCTCCAGTTTGCGCTCCTCGGCCGCCAACTTCCTCCCTTCTAGCTCCACCTTGCACTCCTCGGCGGCGGCCCTCCTCTCATCTGCTGCAATATTCCTCTCCTCGGTCGCACTCCTCACCTCTATTTCTTGTAACTTCAGCATCCTTTTCTCTTCGGCATACTCCTTGTGTGCCATCACTATTGTTTCAAACCCTTCTTTGAGATCACTATCTCCTGCTTTTGAGCCCTTTTCTTTTTTCCTTCCATCCGGCCTCTTTGTTTTGGCACTTCATTTACAAACGTTCTCTTCACCACTTCCATCATTCTCATCATCATCAACCGCCCACGCCTTTCTCTTGTTTGGAATTTCATACAAATCCATGTTCTTCCACTTTATCCTCATGTTCAAGTTCACTCCAACAATGATGTAAAGTGAATGATTTCCCTTTCTTCTTCTTTTCTCCTTTCTTCCCTTTTCCTTGTAATAAACCTTGAGCAATAACAAGATGAATCCAAGCCTGGCCAACGGCAGCGTCAGGGTCTCTTCGTCCCTCGCGTGGGGAGGTCTCCGCAAGCAGGCGATCTCAGGCTAGAGCGGGGCTCGACCATCGGAGCCTCGGCATGGTGGCGATCTGGCGTCAGGGAGCTGTGACGCACAACGGCTGGAGGGTGGTGGTGGCAAGGGAAAGCTCCCTGATCGGCCAACGGCGGTGGTTGCATCCATGGTCGGAGGGTCAGAGGATGGTGGCGGCCATAGATCTGATCCTCGCTCAGATCTGTCGTGGGTTGGCCCTTGGCGCCCGACGGTGCGTGGAGGGGTCGGTGAGGGGCGGCCGGAGGTCCTCTGCCGAGGTCCCGGTGGCGGCGTGCGTGTCACGATGCGGCTCCGCGCGGATCGGGTGGCGCGACCGTCGATGAAAACCGCGCCGTCTTCGGTCATGGCTGACGATGGCGACGTCTTTGACGTTGTTTCCTTGTCAAGCATCGTCATTGCAGGTTGTGTCACCTCACTCGGGCTGCTCCATGGGAAACCCTAGATCTGTATCTCCTGGATCGGATGATGGTGGCGCCTCCGGTGTTGCTCTCCCTCCTGGGGACATAGTTTTGGAGCATACGCTGGCCAGAGGAACCTGAAGGTGGAAGCGGTGTTTCATTTGCTGCATCGACGATGTCTGGTCTCGGCGGCGTGGCGGTGCGGTGTCCTGCCGATGGACGCGTGCAGGGCGGTTGCGCTGTCTGGTGTCGTGGTGGCTTCAACGGTAGGCCTAGCAAGGTCATTGCATTGATCACTTCTGAAGATGGATCGTGGAAGACGACGGCGGCGGAGTATCAACGTGCTTATGTGGTGCGCGTTGGGTGTCTGCTGAACCGGTTTGTGCTTTCGGCTAGCCGTTGGGTGGCTTGGTTGAGGCCTCTGAATTTAGATGATGTGCGTAAGTGTGTGAGGTGAGAGCACTTGGTTCCGATCAGGTCATCTCCCTTCATCAAACTTGTAGGTGTAGCAATTTATTACCTGGACGATGGCTTCTGGCCAATTGGTCTATTTCTTTGTAAGGTCTGGTGGTTTCTTTCTTCAATTATTAATAAGAAAAAAACACTATTTCTATCCTGAAACGTAGGTATATTGCTATTTTTTATACATTTCTTCTAGATATTGTTTTTATCATTTTACTTAATTAGTTAATATTGTTAGATAATCTCTTATAGAAATCTCAAGTGTGCAGTCCTTACAAAATATTATTTAGTGGGAAACTTGGAAATGCCATCAATATGACCAGGGTTATACGTAGCAATTAAAGGGAAAGTAGCAGGGAGATAAGGTAGAAACTTAAAGGGAAATTAGCAGGGTTATACCATTATCTATGTTTGTCATATATAAATTCTAATTATCGATCGGTAGAAATTTCCGACTCTCACATAGTGGGTCATTATTCAAAGGGTTTTCATATATAGGTAAACTCGATGATTGGAATTTTTGGAAAATTTCTTATGCGGGATATTTGCTTTGTATGATTATCCTATGATGTTGTTACAAGGTTCCTTGTCATTACATTATTTGATAAGAAACTTTCCATCCTACTTAGCCTCTTGAAGAAATTGATTTGTCTCTATACGGTTAAATCAAACAAATTTATGTAAAACAAAATCATCTAGGTACCAACTCGACACGACATTCTGACAATGTATTTTCTAATTCGATGCACAAAATGACCAATATGAATAGAGATGCAAATCCACATGGAGGAGCACACGATAATTGATCTACCATATGGTACCGAGAAAAATAGTTCATGCCGTTAGATTTGTGTAAAAGAATGTTTCATTTTTTATATAGTTATTATATAACATGGACGGAGCCAGATGAGTACATGCATGGGTATACAAATGCACACCATTATTTTTGGCAAAAGTTTGTATATCCATGTCTTCATGAATAGAGGAATGTACCCCATCGCTTATACGCCGGCTTCGCCACTGTTATATAACATATACCGAAATCAAAGGTCAAAGCTACAGCTTCAACAATTTATTCCACATATAAAGTATGTATATATTGGAATGAAAGGAATAAATAAGAGAAACAAATATGTGGACGATAAAAATAAATAATTATCACTTCTAAAACGATAGGGCTATTAATAAGCCGTCATGGACAAATTGGTGGTCCGATAGGATTGTAAAGATTATTGTGAGCACATGCAGTAAATTGACGACTCATTCAAACAGTGTACCATTTAATTCTCTTATTTAACTTCACTAATTTACATGGTACTATGTGCCATCTAAAAAGTCGTGTAGTCATTGCTACATCTCACACAAAATATAACTAAGAGAGAGAGAGAGAGTAGAACACCATGATTGAAGTGCGGACGATAGTAGGAAGAGAGTAAAAATATATCGAAATAATAGTACTTGGGTTTCAAAATAGAGTACGTTCAAGAATATATAGTAATAATAGTATGTTTTTTTTTGCAAATCCCATAACTGCCACAAATTAAAACGATTCAAAATATTACCCACGCATGAACCTAACATGATATTTGTGGCACCTAAAGAATCCTATGATTTACAATTACATGTTTCCAAAATCTTTAAACCATAAATTTATTTCGTGAACATACTTAACACACTAAAGACGATGCACCCTCATTTGCGAGGGTCACCACGCTAGTTTTAAAGAAAGTAAAATATCAATTTTGAGATTCAGAACTTTTAATGGGCCGTGTCAGATGCCGACTTTGTGGAAGCCCTTCAGGCGTGAGTGCCCTATTTGACGCGCTGTGAGGAAAAGGGCTGCTAACCCATCTTTTTCTGCATGGGCCGGTAGTTAGTTTCCTAAGCAATGCCCAGAGAAAATTTCGGTCCCTCCCTTCCTTTCGTCAGCAATTTCAACCCAAAGACACTCCCAATTAATCTGCAATGCCCCCGATCGAGTAATCCTAGGCATTGGCAGTGCCTGCCCCATAGTGCCAAGTCCCAAGTGACTGTAAGTACAGAAGGTACGATAATCTGCTATCGCACAATCGGATAGCAGATGACAGTTTGTCAATCTGTGAATACAAAGGGTTGCCGATTTGATACATCTTCTCCGCAAGCTCTCGCGATCTCTGAATACTCAATCATTCCGACTCTACTGGTGTCTGGTGACGATGCAGAGCAATGCTCGCAAACATCTCAGTGTTCGTTAAACGTACACCCCGCCCGGCCACCACCACCACCACTAGGAACGGCGATCCAACGACGTGACTGACGCATCTCGCGACACTTGCTGATGAAATGATGAGCGTCTGAAATGATTTCGACGCACCCACACGGATGTCGCAGGGAACCGGCCGGCCGCCAGAACGCGACAATTGGCATATTGAGCTCCTAAAAATGGCATTATTGACACGAAGTCACGATCCGCAAAGGGTTCATGATCTTTTCTTCCAGGTGACGCTGGCGGGCAGTGCTGCCCTTTTTCATCATTCCAGGTGCTGCGATCGCATCAACATCAACTGCCCGACCATCCCGGCCCCCGGCCGAGACGGACGCACTCACGCGCGCATACAATAACGCCGCCCCGGTGATCTGGAATTCAGGACACACCATGCCAATCGGTGGGATTTCCATTGCACTCGCTGCTGGCCACTACTACTGCTGCCCTGGATCTGCATGTTGGGTTTCTCCTCCGTGTGCTTGGAATCTTACCGGAATCTAACTGAGATGGTTGCTGTCTAATGGCCAGTGATCTCTCTGCTGCACCATTGCTTCATCAGAACCAACCAACTTGTAGGTTGTAGCTGATGTAGCACTCCAGCATTGCAGCAACCAGGGGCAATGGTAGTTGCTGGATACTACATCACAGGCATCGCCGCACCCCGCACCGGCCGGTCAACGCACGAACATCACAGGACAGTCTTTTCAGAATCAAGCCGTGGGTAAATTATATCGCCGGTGCTTCCTCCAGCAGGTTACTGGAATGATTAGTGCGTGAAGACGCACAACCTTTTTTTCCTCGAGATTGTGCACAACTTTTTTAACCACGCGTGATTGATCAATTGAATACATGTAAAGCTGCGACGTAACCTGCGGCTAGACATGCACGCGCGCGCACGTTGTGCTTTTAACCCTGCACACAGCGAACCAAGCTTAAGCTATCTGGCACCCAGGCATATCAGGATTCAGGATGTGGGCATGGTCATGCAAGCAGCTACCTTGGCCTGCACTACTGATGTGGAAATCGTTCTCCAGGACCAGGCAACTCCGAGGCCCTCATCATTATCTGATGCGCCAAACGCAGAGGAAAAGGTGAAAGAAATGACAAAGCTCCATCCAGCACACACATGACATGAAACGAAGAACCTCACTAGTACGTGTTCTTTTGTCCATCCTGGATGGATGTGCACATCGTTGCACCTGCATCGATCAGGCCGTCGGATCGCGCGAGGTGGACGCCGGAGAGCACAAGTGTCGTCCGTGCGCGCCACCGGCGGTGGCAATGTCAGGTCGGCGCGTTCCCGCCTCGGTTGCATCGCGTTGCCGGTGCCGTTCCCTCATTTCCCTCTTCTCCCGGCCGCGCGCTAGCTGTACATGCATGTCATCACGCTGCTCGGGACCGCGCACTACGCATGATATCGATCGGCATGCAACTTGCCCCCATGCACGATCGATGCTTCTTTGCTCAATCATTCGAGCTCCGATTCTTACATAAATGGATATAGATTCCGGAGAGCTTCGTACTCTCGCCCGGGTCAATCATTCGGCAACTTTGCCAGGTGGGTGGGATGGCTTCGTTCTCACCCGGCTGGCCGGCTCCAGTTGCTCACCTCCTCCCACCCAGATAGCGATGGCGCAGGTCAACTTTTAACTTACACTAGCTTGGTCGAATTCATTCTGATCCCTTCATGGAAATGCAGCTCGTTGTCACTTCAGAATCCAGTGTTCATGTTTGCCCATTCCTTCTCCTAGTGCCAATCTAAATCCTGGATGTATTCCTGAAAGCTACTAGCTAGCAAGCATGCAAGTATGTGTACAGGAGCTACACACTTCTCGGATATTCCACTCTTGATTGGATTCGTTGGTCAAGTTGATAGTGATAAGAATATAAGATCCTCTGAGAATTAGAATATAAGATGGCTGCCAATGGTGCGTGCCTCCCCAAAATTAAGTTTGTCAGACAGAGTCGACTTGGGTTCCAACTTTGTTCCAGCAGCTTTGCACAAGTAGCAGGTGTGGCCGACCACATCCTCAGTCTTTCAAGGATCGGTTTTGTTATTTCTGAGGTGAATGAGAAATAACTATTTTCTAATTGTAGCTGAGTCCGTGCTCAGAAAAAACCAATCTGAAGTATCCAATTATATAGTGTTATCCCTTTTTTCAAGAACATGCAAGAATGCATGTCATGGCATTAAGAAGAAGAAGGTGTTACAATGTTGTGATACACAGTAACACACGCCGCGCTGTCTAAAATAGCCTGCCTAGACTACGCCTACTCCTCTCTACTGCCTGCACTTCGTCTAGCCTGATATATTGTTATCCTTAAGGTTAAACAACTTTAAATTAGAAAAATTCGAATAAGAAAAATCATTTTTTACAAAAGTATCAGATATAATAAGCATAAATTTTAAATAACAAATATAAATATTATTTTGTTTAGTCTATTGGCTACTTGCATGTGCAAACACACAATTTTGTTCATTTTTCCATATGAGAAAAACTTGCCATCGTAAAAAAAAAAACTTGCATCCATCTTCGATTCTTCATGCAAGATTAGATGGTTGAAAAATCAATTAGGTTTTTATAAAAATAAGTAATCGCCCTAGCTTTTTTTTAACAAAACGGGCAACATTGCCTCATTTATTTTAAAAAGAAGAAGATAATTGTCTGGTTAATTAGCGGGAAGCCGGCCGAAAACCGATACAGACACCCTCGCCGACCGTCATGCAACACGACCGTCTCGAGGGCACACACAACCAACCTGGCTACCAACACAAACTGGAGGACCGTCGTCGAGGTTGCCCACCGGTGTCATCGTCATCACTCCTCCTCGAGTGAGCGACTCCGAGTTTACCGAAAAACGACCATCTAAGAAGCCATCGCCGCAACAGCCTCGTGAAGATTTAGTAGGCAAGGTTAAATATTACTACTCCCTACGGCCATTACAAGTGGCGTTTTACAAAAAAAGTACAGTCAAAACTTTTTAAAACTTAAACTATCATAGAATCGATGAGAAAGCATTCATCAGTCTCCTATTTCACTCATATGCAGGCGATATGGGGTGCTAAAAACCCTAGAAGCAGAGGAGACAACATAAGCACCATCTCTAGTGGGTCATTTTTATTATGATATATGGAGTGCAATGTTGCATAAAATAAAAAAAATCTTACCACACATCACTATGATCTATGCTTACAGATTAGGTCATGATTTACCACTACAAACACAGGTCTAGAACATGATGTAGCATGCCACAGAAGTGCAGTTCAACTCGTCTAATCCCTCAAACAGCTTGCGAATACGACGAACACTTCGTCGAGCCTCACATGTGTAACGCCTCTATAATATCCACACGTTCAGCGGAACATTGGGCGTCAAATTGCTAGATCCATTCACACAACTTAAGCTGATGGTAGATAATGTTTCCAACATTTGGAATCGTGGCTTGACCTTTTCGGTTGTGTCGCCTCCACCTTATATAGGCATATGCTTGGTCGCCCAATAATTGTGTCCTGATCAGACCCTCAAGATTTTTTTTTGGATCAGATTGACTCTTATCCCAATGTCACTCGTGTCCAACCCAATTGGCCAGTTTCAGTCAGATTTCATCTAACCGGTTCCATTCCCCTTAAATGTGTGACATATACATGACCTCTTGGACACGACTTAATTAACTTACCAGAGAACACGTCTATCTTAAGACGATAGTTGGTAACGGCTCCTAGCCGAATGTGTCAATCCCGAGTGACGTTAAGTCAATCCGATGACTCTTGATAACGTGTAATATGTCTATTCCCTTTGCCTCACAGATACGGTGTCTATATCCGTCGTGTGTTTGACATCCTTATGGTAGCTCGAAGTCTTATCGATCCTATCATACATATTTGATCTCTTATCTGAGTTAACTGTTAATTCAAGTCGCACGGCCATGTTTTTTTTAGTTTGATCACTTGAGAGGGCCGAGAGAATATCTTTGCTACTCCCTCCGTTCAGAAAAGGATGTCACAAAAATGATCTATCTATAGTTCATTTTTGTGACATCCTTTTCCGAACGGAGGGAGTAGTAGAGAGGAAAATCCCATCTTGGTCAACTACGTCACAAATTTTTCTTCCCGGCAAATCCGAAGTTTACTTTTGTAACTTGCTAGTTGAGGAGTAGCATTTGATAGACACTAATTAACTCAATCCACAACTCGGCGCATGCGAGGAATTAAGGTCTAAAAACATGGAATATACCTTCTATTTGGGACGATAGGATATTTGGTGTCCCTACAACGCGATCTACGATTATTAGGCTAGAGCTAGCTTGGTGCAACCATTGTGGATAGGGCCCCCTTGTGGATATGTCCCGAAATAGCTTGCGATGTCAAAGTCCTATTTTCGGGAGCGCAAGATGATGCATTTAAATTGACATATTTATTTCTTTTTCTAACGTGCTATGATGGCCATGTCTTGAATGAAATTTGTAAGTACACAAGATATAACATAATGCACGATTTTTTAACTTTTTGTAAACTCAGACCAATCACATCTAAATATTTATAAAGCGAATACAATGATTTCCCCGTACATTAATTAAGAACAAGATTGTTGCTTAGTTAACTATGAAAATCAGACAAACAACAATATAATAAGGGCCCAGACCACCCCAGATACTGAAAGACACAAGGCCAAACCATGTTTCACAAACAACATGCCAAATGCTAGCCACACAAACACATACCAAAGGAAGTCCCCGCTCACCCGAACAAGTCGGCTTTCTGCCACATCCGGAATGAAGAAGTCATGGCTACAATGCAAGAAACAAACTCGGGATTCTTTTCCGCATAGGTGAAGAGGCATGCACTCCACATATCACTACATCGATTTCATCATCCGACACGATGACGGCCAACATAGGAGGTAACCTCTTGGCCCACACGACATGAGCTTAGTCCTCTCGAAGCTTCCTAACACTCATAATTTTATCCTCGATATCTGCCTCTCTGGCATGCCCTGCACACCCAGCTGACAACGTGTCACGGGGCCACTGCCCTTACAAACATAACATTGCTTGCTATGACGCTCAAATTATGCATGACCCAGCTCATGTCGCCTCAGCTGAATAGGGCAACTACTAGCGTACCATCACCGTCACGCCACCTTCGGTATCACCATCCCGAGGGACTGTCCAACTATCCCCATTGTGACACATCAACCGAGCCGACAACACTTCCACCCCACCTCTTGAAGATCCCCGCGCAACCCACATCCTTGCCTCATGGATATGCCGCCACACCTATGACTTAGGCCGCCACCTCGGCACACAGAGAACCAAAAAACCCGGAGTTTGGGTTTTCATTGAGAGAGCCCAAGCACCTCATGAAGGTAGAGGAAAAGGAGATCCGAGACAACACATATAAGGAGGAAACGACACCCACAAGCATTGGCATTTCCAAAATGCTTTCATTTGAGTTCCGCATCTCCCATTGACATGCTTGTTGATGTAGAGCACCTGAAGAATCCAGACCACTGGAACAAAACCTGCTGCGTAAGCGCTCCCCTCCAGAATTGGCATACCTCTCCTCACAATGATCCACCGTAGATCCCCATGCCACAAAAGTGTGGGTACTGCAAGCGTATGATCCAAGCAGATCGCACTGGATCCACCCTCCACAGTCACATCTCAGTTATAGTTACCGATTCAGGGTTGTCGCCTGGTATCCTCGTCCTGCTTCCCACAACCACAACCGATCCCGCCATATCCATTTAGCCCCTGATAACCCCCAAGTGTATGTGATCGTTTGTAGCCTTTTCGATAAGCAAGAGTGTTGAATCCAACGAGGAGTTAAAGGTAGGATTAATAACTCTCTCAAGTTCTATCAACCACTGATACAACTATAAGCACACCGAACGTTTGCTTCATCTAGAAAAAAAAACTAGAACAATTTTGAGGGTATAAGGATATGTTTGCAAGATAATAAAGAACAAGAAAATAAATTTTAGTTGTTGCAGCAACAAAAAAATATAAAATAAAAGAACCTTGCGAGGACGAAGCCTGAAGACCTTGCGGCAGCCGTCAAGACGTAGGAGTGGGGCTCCATACACGGTGCACTGAAGCCGACATCTTCAGAAGCAAGACTTTTGTGAAGTTGTACATCAAGCGTACTAAAACAGAGAAAAACTGGCGGCCGTCTAGTCGCAGGAGCGGCTCCGTCGACGGCGCAGCCAGATTCACCTTGCTTTTTTTCCCTCTAGCTCTCATTAGAAACGGTTGTAAGTTAATCTCCGTACCTGATGTAACAAATTTAACCAACGGTTACATATTATGACCTTTGAGCATATAAGCATAACGGTGCAAAACTCGGTCGCAATTAAGGCCCTTCACATCAGTGACGAGGCTCAGGCAATGTAGCGTCTTTCCGTCGCCGATGAGAGTTTTGACCCCTATCCATAAATTCGTTCTGTACTAATGACAAGTGAGTTATTGATGTACATGCTTTCAGCTCGGATGTACAAAATTTTCAAAGAAATCTAGGATAGACAAAGCATATGTTTGAGGCTTATCCTGGTAGTTTTGCTTCTGTGCCTTCTCTTCAGCTCGTACTTCTTTTATTTCTGAAGTTGCATGCAGACCGTAGTGAAAAACAAAAGGATTGATGGTGGAGGTGTCAGCTATGTGGCCCCCTTCGGATATCATGGTGTCTAAAATGACAAGGTATATTTAAAAGCGTATGCACTGCATAAAGATTTTTTTTTTCCTAAGTCCACAAGTTGCCGAGTTGAACATCTCCAAAACTAAAATGGCACCTAATACTAGAATGTACAACTACCCAGTTTTCGTTGGATGAAGAATTAACCGTCAGAATCACCCAATTAGAAAAGATTTTCCGAACAATCTTTTCTTTCAGGGCAAATATTATAGATCACGGAATCATTACACAACAACTAGAAACTGAGAGAAAACAATAAACAGAGTAAAACCACAAAGCTACCTCCTAAAACTAAAGCAAAGAGTCCTTAGAAGCGTTGGTCTCTTGTTTTTCGATTAGCTCGTATCTTCTCTGCCTTGCCAGTGTAGCAGCGGCAGAAAGAAAGGAACAACATGACTATGTTCACCCAAAAACAGATATTTGAATTTCTGTCAAGGTATTTGAACAAGCAATAAGCACCCTCCTGTGTGGCGAGATCAAATAATCATTGAAGGAGTAAAAATATCAACCACTTATGATATTATACTTAAGAGCTCTATACTTCAAGGTTATATGAACATATATAAAAGAAAGAGCGACACACATCACAATGCAGCGTATGTATCTTTTCATAGGTTTACTAATCTTTGGTGCTTCCCACTCACACATGTACGTACTATACCGGTTCACGAAAGGAATTTAAAAATGGAAAAAGGCAATTATTGGAACAGGTATTTCACATGAAAATAACTATAGGAAAAAAGACCTTCATTGTTTCTTATTCTATCTCGCACAACAATCAAAATAATTATAGCGCCGAAGACTTGTTTTTAAGATAAACGAAAAAATAAAAAATCCAAATTTTTCTATCGAGATAGTCAATCAACATAATAGTTTATATAATGTAGTACACATAAAACTAGACTTGAAACATAAGTTTTGTGTTAACAAAAATAAATAATTGGAAGGTACCCCATAAAATAGTTACACCGACAAATTGTATATCAGTATGAGTAACTGGTTTATAACACTAATAATGTACTACAAAAATAACACAATTAAGTCTGACATACTGAAGTTAACAACTGAGATAATAATCTTGCATGCAATGTTCTGAATAGAAAGACAAGACATGACATAAAAAAAATAAGTCCAATGCTTGTTTATAAATATCACAAGATCTCCCTTTGCTTACAATTAAAATTAATGAGAAAAAAATCTACAATAGAATATACCTATAACTTTTCTATAAAGAAACAAAAATAACCTCTAACAAATAACTATTCTCTCTCAGTTTCGAGTTCTCACAATTTTTTCACTCCTCTAAATCTAGCAAAAAAATTGGATATGTACACATGAGAAAAATTGAAACACGCTAGCCTGATCTAGTTAAATATATATGCATCTACTGATAGATAATCCTACTTTTTGTTTCGTGCATTCTATAAGTCGGACAAAATGTAAACCAGACTAGTACGTGTGTGAATAATTCGATCAAACATGGCAAGCGGCTCTTCGATTCGACATATTTTCTCTCACGTCTTCCATACGCAATCACGCCATTGTTGTACAATGTCCTCGGAGATATTCATGGCATCTATGGATACCCCTAAAATTCCACGCCTTGAGAACCCAACAGCGTATAGGCCATTTTTGCCTTTCCACTCTTTTGATTTTTTCGGGAATCCATCTTTATCTGAGAAAAAATCATTTTCCTGTGTATACGAGGCAAAATAATTTTATTATGGTTTATTTAAATATAAATTTGAATAGGTGAGTAGGTTATGTGTATACCTTCAGCCAATAAGGTACATTACTTCTATAACCGGTGGCAAGGATAACAACATCGAAGTTCTCAATTCTTCCGTCAATAAACTCCACGTCGTGATCATGAAAACGCCGCATCGCAGGGAAAACCTTTATCAAAGAAAAATTAGGATTCTAAAGAGTTTATGGGAGTAGACATAACTAAATTATTAGTAATAAGAAAACATGGAATTACCTGTATATTCCCAGATTTAATCCTGGCTATGGTTCCGACGTCGAGTACTGGTGTTTTTCCAGACACGGCCTTGAGCTCCATTGGGCCAAGGCTGGGTCGAGCGATGCCAAGGCGAGCTGTATCACCTATAATGAGGCGTGCCATCATGAGGAGAATCCGATCCACTGTCTGTACATGGAACCACCTGAGAAGCCACATAGACATCCCAAAAGTTGATCGCCCTAACATCTCTCTGGGTAGTACATGCACCTACAAACAAAATATATTTTATGACACATTGGTACAGAAATCCTTACTTAAATATAGTAATTTGGTACCACAAATGAAGAGCGAAAGAGGAAACAAATTAAATTGACCGTTATTTTAGTTTTGTTCGTGAGACGGACATATATTAGTTAAATGAAGGAAGTCACATAAGAAATGTAAGGCTTGGGCCAAAAATAAGAATTATGACTTGCTGATATCTCATAAGGGCTTAAAAAGGTCCGCGTAGGCAAAGTGTGCTCTCCTACAAATATGGTCACTTCAAATTATTTCCACTATTCATGATTGATGTGTTCACATTCGAATGAGAAACAACGAAATGACAAAATCTGTACAATACATAGATTATATAGAGTCTATTCTCAAAAAGGTCAGGTGACAGGTCAATAGAAGAGGCCTCATAATAGTAGTACTATAAACTACTTAAGTTAGTGCTCATGTTTTAGGATATATAAAATTGAGAATAAAAATAACAAAAGCAACTGTATGGCCTAAGAGGTTAACTTAAAAATGTTTATGCAATTGTGTAATGTGATGGAAACCTAGCTGGATATATTTGTCTTACTTGAAAATCTCAAAATCATATGCCACGGCACAACCTGTCTAAGTGCCATTTACTTAGAAAAGAGAGTCATATTAACTTATACCTTGATATTATAGAAAGCTAAAATACCGTGGGATCACCTAACGATGCTAAATTAGATAAACAACATGTTATATTTCATACTCTAGAGAAACGTGAAAAATGAGAAATGGCCTTATAAAAAGTAAAGTAGATTATAATTTGTACTGTACTACTTAATTAATTGCAGAAAAATTCTCACCGTGTCACGGACAACCATGGACGCACGCGCATTGTGGTTGGAGAGATCGAGAGACACCTCCATTCCAGAGTTGCCACAGCCGACGACAAGCACGCGCTTGTCAGCATAGCCTTCACCGCTGCGGTAGTCGCTGGAGTGCATGAGTTGCCCCTTGAATCTTCCGCTACCCTCGATCTCTGGAACCGCCGGCTCGGCGTTCTCTCCTGTGGCCACTACCAGGCAGTTGCAGCGGTACATAGTTACACCACCGCCGAGCGTTGCCTGCTCACCGCCGCTTGCCGGCGAGACGACCTCCTTTGTTTTAACCCACCAGAAGCCTCCATTGAATTCAGCGCTAACAACTGCGTTCCGGAACTGGGGCCGGACATCGAACCTCGTTGCGTAGGCCTCCAGATACTCGAGAAACTGCTCCCTTGTCGGGTAAGTGGGGAAGCTTGGCGGGAAGGGCATGAGGGGCAGCTCGCAAAACCTCTTGGGGAGATGGAGACATAGCCTGTCGTAGGTGCGGTGCCGCCATAGTGAACCGATGCAGCTGCATCGCTCGAGCAGCACGTACGGCACTCCAGCCAGACCGAGCAGCGCCGCCGTGGCCAAGCCGGCCGGCCCTGCACCAACGATCACCACCAGCGTCGTGATGGTGTTGACGGGGATGCCGGTGGCCGGCGGCGCCTGGGGGTTGCAGTACAAGGGGTCATGTGACCTCTTTCCCTCGGTCTCGGAGAAACAATCCATGTCGTGTGGGGATGCCGGCTAATGGCTGCTGCTGTGTACTGTGTTGAAAAGGAGAGGATTGGGATATATATGGATCATTGCAGCATCGGACTTATTTCTCATCTGAGAAGAAGCATGCAGTGGCCGATGCCATGGAGAGGTGGGGAGGGTGGGTAGCGAAGGGGTTGTTCCTGATTTAGAACCCGGATGGAATCTTGGGCGGATATGCAACCAGTATCTCCCCTCCCGGCTAGTCTCCGGCTCCCGAAAAGTAGGGAGTGGTGGGTGTGTTCAACGGCATTTCGATCTTGGATTGGTATATCTCTTGTGGATATGCATGCATGTCGCTGGGACGGGATCGCGAGTTGCAGGTTAGCCTAGCAGTCAGCACCTGACCACGGTCGATGTTAGATTCATATGGAGGCTGCGCACATAGCTAGGATGTTGGGGGTTGTTCGGATAAGCACGGGCATGTAGCTAGGTATGGATCAGCGATCCTTGGTGGTCGTGGATCAGCACGAGACCAGGAGAAGTTAGAGGGGGAGCTGAGGTTTCGGCGGTTTGCCAGGCGACGATCGGGGGAGGGAGAAGAGAGATGAGAAGACAGAGGAGGCCTGCGATCCAGGAAGCGTTATATTCGGTTCCTTTGTTTGTTCGTTTTGGCTCGGCACGACCTTTGATATCGACTACGGATGCAGGCGGAGGCGGATTCCGCTCGGCCGCTACGTCCGCGCCGCTCCGAACGCCTAAACGGCTCGATGGACAATTAGTTGTTTACGGACGAGGTTGACGGCGTCGGACGCGCCGTGGACCTGTCCGCCTGCATGCTTAATATCGACGTCTACCGTTAGTGGTTCCCGTGTCCACTGCTTTTCCATCCCTATGATTGTTTTGGTACTTGCAATTGTGTTCGCAACCGCGATGGGATGGATCATGGATGACCCTGTTTATGTGTGCAACAACTCTGGACACATTCTCAGGCACCTGAGGATTAGCAAATCCGTTGTTTTAAACAAACCCTGATTAGATGCGGTTGTTGCGGCTATGATCTGTTTGATTTAGTTACTGGATATCGTTCGGGGTGGATCATGATTCAAAGGGTTCGTTCGTCGCCCCGTTCTCAGTAATGCTACACCTACGGGATATAACTCACGGAAAGAGGCTACGCGCTGACGTGGAGCAGTACGTGGAACCCGACGGCCCAGCGATTTAGGAAAAAACTGAGAAGAAAACGGAGGTTTCGGTTTCTCGCCGGTAATCGTGTCTCTTCCGGCGACTCACGGCGTCGCTGCCGACATCGGCCGCTCGTCTTCATTAGCGCCCAACGCCGCCTCCGGCTACTGTCCTCGCCCAGTTGGAAGCCCGCAGGCGAGTTGCTCGCTAGCATGGTCGTTGGCCCCGCAAATGAGCTCCGTCCGATTTGTGATGAACAGCGAGTAGTTGAAATCGTCAAGCTTGCGCTGTGCGCACGGCGCACCTGAGCGAGGTGCTCCAATACCTGCTCGTGTCCATGCCTCCGACTGATTAGGGCAGGGAGCCAGGGAGGCCGGCCGGTCCGCCGGTGGACGCTCGACAGCAGCAAGAACGAGAAGCGGACAGCCGCAAGTATTTGACGCTTTAGATCGACGCGGCTGTAGGTGGTCGTGCGATGGTTGGCGGCTTGCCGGCGACAAAGAGCTTGACGCACAGGGGAGCTCGCTGTGGCCGCTGGCGTCGCGTCGTCCTCGGAGAGAAGGATGGGGAATTGAAGATTTTCTATTTCCAATCTAGCGACTTTGGATTCCACGTAGTGTCCCACGTCAGCGCGTAGCCCTCTTTCCGTAGGTTGTATCGCGTAGGTGTATTCGAGTTCATTGGATAAGGATTAATAACCATCTGTAACAAAACACGCCATGCTTTGTTTTTTCCCCTGAAAAACGAACTTCTGCTCGCCAAACTGAACAACATGTATAGCTCGCAAAAAACAACTACACACGTACGGAGTACCAAGTCCCACCAACTTAATGAACTCGAATAGTACTCTAGAAAGCATCAGAAACAAACCTGAGACGGCGTTCATTCGTTAACACAAAGGGTATACCTGAGCGTGATGTGCCAGTGGATCTCGATACGCTCTACCAAACACGATCGAGTCGCGCGTGTATCGCTGTATCAGGTCTTGATCTTGTCGGAGTCCAAAATATGACAAACTTAATCATCATCTCGTATGATAAACCTCCTGGTTCAAAAGGCTCTTCCATATGGCGATGTGTCGAAATCAGCAAGGTGTATCGGCATCATTGCCCCTCAAATACTAAAATCTATCTGTCTCTAGAGAATAAGATGCTAAACTATATCTAAGAACTTTTAGACCTCCCCACAATAAAGAGTGTATATACAAGGACGATCGCTAATACTCAATTAAGCAAGCACTAAGTAGCTAGTAGCAAGGTTCCCTATGGGGTGATAGGAGGATTCCTCGTGTGGAGTATATAGTCGATTAGTGTGTGCATGCTGAGATCCCTATAGCTTCCATGACAATTAAAGCATCATTGGTTTTAAAATAAAACTCTTTAAGTAAATCATTTCGCTTTGGAAAATTTTGTAGGGAAAGTGAAACGGATGAGACGGTTGCAAGTGCTCTGTACCGAACGTGAACATCCTATGACAGGAGATCATTGTCGTCGGCATTTTAGAATAATCCACCACTTCATCTCAAAAGAAGTAATAACCATGCATCAATGGTATGAGGCGACACTGCCATCTCGCCAACATTAAGCACACTTTGACTTGTCACAACATTCGTCATGCCTTTGCAACTGACAGGAATTGAAGTACCTCCTTGGTTGCTAATTAACTCAAAGTTTGAGACGGCTGAATGAGATTCTTATCTTTCATTTGCATGCCCAGATTAATTAACTAAAGACAGAAAAGGTCATTCCACTTACACTCTAGCTTTTTATTACACGCAGGGAACAATCCGGACCTCTGTTCGCTCTTTCGGCCTCTACATACATCACTCTACTTGTGATCGGTGGGAACTTTGCTCTTTTAGACAAAGAGGAATAATGCCCCGCGCTTGCTAGGTTGACAAGATATGCATATGTGGTAAGGCTAGCCACAGTGTGAGTAACTTAGTTTAGTAACATCACACATCTCAAGACAAGTTTGCTTATGTGACATATAGTTAATGAGGAGAGAATTGCTTGTGGTAATATAAGACTGCTTATAGGCATACAAGTATATAACGGGGTATAGCGGGGAGCGGGATACCTTCTAATCCCCATACTCATATTTAGTGACGGGGTCAAATTTCTCCAAACTCACCCCTAATAGATGAATTCCCCCAATGATTTACGGGGAATGGTACCCCATTGCCATTCCTAGTTGTGGCTACATAATACTCACAAGAACATGTCAAAATCTTTGATCTACTCGCCGTAATTAAAAAATTGCTGACGTTTTGAATATTGACATGGTCTTCAAGATACTTCTAACACCAATTTCTACAACAATACATGTATAAAACTTAATAATGTACGGTTCTGGAACTACTTTTCGAGAGAAATATCTATACATATGATTTTCAAGATTTTGATTTAGATATTTAAAACTATTTTGACTTTGAAAGTATTAAACTTTTGCCTGAATATATGCCCAAAAATATCACTTATTTGTGAACCGGAGGAAGTATATGGTTAAGGAAGCAATGAGCTTATTCGTTTACTTTGAGGAAAGTGTCTGATAGCTTTTTTCTTTTGCTTAAAACATGCACACATGTAGACTTTACTAAGTATTTTCTTATAATAGAAAACTTTATGAAGTATGTAAATTCAGAAGTGAACTAGTACAAGGGATAAAGCACATATTTTGCAGTTCCACGGGCAAGTTATTCCAAATTTTGTTAAAGAACTAAAACCTACGCTCAGAAACTGGAAAAGGGCCAAAAGGCTATAAGCCTATACCATGCATGCACGTTAGGTCTATAGGCTTTGGCATGATCTGCCCAAAAGCAAACTGAATTAACCAACATAAAGGTGTATATCCATTTTTATTTAGGTTTACAAAGGACGGCAACTCTCTGCTCCATTTCCAAGAAAACAAAATAAATGGGCACTCTGGCCACCTCTTAGCGTGGATCAATGTGTTAGACCTTTCATAGTGGGGCAACATATATTAGGGAGGTAGTACCATAGACTGAAAGAATGCATAGGCTGAAAGAATTGTTCTCTTCTATGCCCAGAGCGTGGGGACGTCAGACGTGAGAGTAGAGGGTGAAAACTAAAGAGAGCTGATGACCGCTGGCTCAGCTTACGGGGGAAGAGCTACGCTGTCATACCTTCAAGAACATCCCGAGGAGAGCAAGAACATCCACGTGGTGATGTGATGGGAGGTGGCGAGTCTTCTGCCCCTGTTGGAGAAGAAGCTGGACCGAAGATGAGGTGCGAAAGGAGCTGATGACCGTTCTGGTAGTGTCCTGGGTTAGTTGTAGTTGCTCTTTCCCGCAGTTTTCGGAGTGCTTTTGCTGCACTGTGCTCCTGGCAGTGCTGGGGCTGATGCCCAGGCTGCAGTCAGCTTTGCTTCTCTTGAGTTGGCTGTAATAGCTTAGTTTGAAACTTTCGTTCCTAGTTTATTTTGCTATGGACCTATGCGATATGCAAGGATGTAAAAGACGCTGATGGTTTCGTTATGAGTAATGGAGCCGGGGGGCGTCCCCTGTTAGTCTAAAAAAAAAACTAAAGAGAGCTGACTCAAATTTCTCAAACTTTTTTGAATTTTGAGGAGAAATGATCTTTGTTTTTTGAATTTACAAAAGAGCTCCCCTACTCAAACTTTCTGCCTCCACACTGGGAAAAAAATCTTGGCCACCCTTGCGTGAGAGAGCTTCTAGAGTGCCCCGGTTGTAATGTTATAAATTTTCTAGTTGGCAGAGGCAAAATACTCTTCAGAATTTGTGAGCCTCTATAGACTCCGATGCAAATTCTCACGAGTAAGTGCTTTCTATGTTGCTGAAAAAGAATTAATTAATCCCGAGAAGCTGGACCATCTATTGAATTTTGCTTCCTCGGAAAGTGCCCATGGAAGGAAAAAAAATGCTGCCAGATAACCATGGAGATTCTGTAATGTGCGGCCGTACAAATAATCATTCATCATCTTGTGCTAAATTAAGCCTGGAGGAGAATTTGCAATGAGTGGGTTAGGCGTAGAGCAGCATGCAACCTTCTCCAAGGGTGCAACTATGGCGCCCGCCCGCACGGAAAGATGTTCATTCTGTTCGAACAAAAATCGAAGACATTCGTTGGCCTAATATGCAATGTCGAGTCATTGATTTTTTTTTCCTGAAGTGGTCAAAACACGGAGGGAATAATGATCAGTTCATAAATAAATAAATGTTTGCCAACTTCGGTAAACTGGCAAACACAAGCTTCAACAGAATGTTAGCTACCCAGGGAAACAAAAAACTTGAATGCCATCAAGAAAGATTCGTTGGCTCGTACGTTTCTGCCGAAATACATTTGTTTTGGTTCTCAGACCTTCCTTGTTGCGAGCGCGATCTGACCCAAGTGCCCAACCATCTATCGCTAATTGTTCGTCTGTTACATATGATGCCTTTTATCCTTTTCCATAGGAAAAACATTATCTTTCCCTTTGTTATCATATCGATCCCCACTGTAGATCGCGTAATATATTGCTTTTCTCCCACTACAACGACATCATTATTGTTTCAGATAATCACAAGAGGGATTTGGGAGCACTTGTTAGCACGAGAAAGTATTTGTTCAGGGGCCCTTTACTGCTTTGATCCATAGAAACCATCCAACATCACTAAAGGGGACAAATAAATTTATTGGACCCTTACTCCTTTGATTCATGCAACCATCCATCTAGCAACACCAGAAAGTTTTGATAAAAGTTTCTGCTTAGCGCAAGGATACGAAATTCAGGAGCCTACAGTGGTCACTCGATTTATTCAGGAGACAAAGGACTGCCATTCTAGCACCTCAACTATTGACTAAGCATATACTTTTTTTCTCTAAACTAAGAATTTGTATTTAATTACATTGTATAATTTCTCCACCATTGCAAGGGGTTCTCGATATCAGATTGGACATTTGCACAAATGGCCACTAGTACAGATCGGACCATTTAATGACCCAATCATATACGGATGGTACGATCAGTGTTCACTGCAACAGATCGCTTACGGTACAATTTTAAAGGCGTCATCAGGTCCTCTAGCCTTGTAGGAAGTCTAGGACATTGCACAAGGTTTGTACTCCTTCTGTTTTTTAATATAAGATGTTTTAGCTTTTGTCCACATTCACATGCACACAAATATATGTAGACACATTTTACTTTATATGTCCACTCATTTTAGTATGCATGTAGACAACATGTGTAACATCTAAAACATCTTATATTAAAAAATAGAGTGAGTAACTTTTAAACGTGTGTGCTATATCGTGCATGGTTAACACAAAGCAATCATCAGTCAAATTTTCTCATATCACACACGATTATATAGAACAAAATGTGTGTCATGTTTGATACAATTCGCCCATAATAATCATATGTGACTTTGGAAAACTTCGCAAACGGCAATTTCATATTTTTCGAGATACACCAACTCTGAATCGGTCTCAGATGGCTCTCTTGGCCGTACCATGGACTCGACGAATTCGAGGTCATGGCTTGAGGGCGGCGTCATGGATTGTGATACATTCATTTTGTATCACTATTTTCTATAATATGTTACACTTATTCGATTATATATTTCACATTATAATTCAATTCTAATGTATTTCTCTACTTATTTTGCATGATCTACATGAACAGGGGCAATTGCTGGACGTCTGGAAACAGGAGCAAAAATCATCGGAAGAGAAGGCTACTTTTCAGTGCCCAAAAATGACGAGAAATAAACACAAAACTCTCGGAAGAAAGGAGTCAGGAGTCAGAAGATGGACCAGAGGGGTCTGCCACGCGGAGGCGCGTTAGGGCTTCACGGCCCACCCCCTGGCCGTGAGGTGGGGGCGCGAGTGAGCTCTCCTCCACACACCCTTCATTTATATGCTTCCTTTGAACTAAAAAGTTGGGAGAGCCCTTCGACATGTTTTTCTACCACCAATCTTGGGGGCGGAACGGAGACAGAGAGATAGTGACCTGGGCTGATCCTGTCAGGGATTCTCCCCTATGAGAGGGGGAAATTGAGGGGATCGTCATCGTCATCACATGTGTATCACCGGGATCATCATCTTGATCAACACTTTCATCAGCACTATCTCCACCGCCATTTGTCCATTCTTCAATCCATGAACTGTAACCTCATATATGTCAATGGGATTACTTTTTGGTGTTGATTATGCTTTTTAGTTGATGCTTAGAAGTTTTATTGGTGAAACATTGTTATGTTCAGATTGTTAATCATACCCACCAATCATGATCCATATGATGTCTCATGAGTAGTTTGTTTAGTTTTTTACGACATGGAAAATGCCGTGTTACTAGTAATCATGTGAAGTTAAGTAAAGTTCAATGTTTTGATATTATGTGGTGGTGTTATTTGTGACCATATGACACTTCACCTTTATGGAACTAGGGAAATGCATTATATATTTAGTTTGTTTATTACGGGTTGTCAGAGTGACAAAATACCTTACCCTACTTTACGAACTATTACACGAGGGAATTGATACCTTCGATCCAGATTATCAGATTGCAGTATGTAGCTTTTTCCCCTAAGATACACAGGGTTTATCGAAACCTGAAAGTATTTGCTTGGAAGAAAATGTTATCGAGTTCAAGAAAGTTTTCTTATGGTTTGTTCTACCGAACAAAACTTGTTTGCTTGTGGTTGTTTTATCAATGGTTTAAAATAGGCCAGGGCTTAAGGTTTCAGCTGTAGCAGTGCATGTTATGTATGAGATACATAAGATAAGATGAAGCTCAGTTAGTCATAAATAATTCATATGAGTACAAAATGAATATGAGTAATGCGTCCAAGGGCACCAGTGTCTCATAGATCAGGAGCACAAAGGACTCATCTGTCCACTTCGGCCCTATCTGTCTGGCGCGGGGTTGCCAAGTTAATTAAGTCTTCGTTTACATAGACAGAAAGAAGCAGTAAGTTCTTTGACGTCATTGTTGTTCTCTAGAAAATTGCTTCCAGCTATTGTACAGCTCGTATTGTCACCGAGGTTCTCGCATAGCCTTCCACTTTTTCCTTCCCTTACCTCTACCTTGATCACCCTTCGGGGTCTTGGGTACCTGACAAGTCCTAGGAGCGAGGCATTGACAAGAGATATGCACATGCGTCATATTGTACTCTTTACACTAAAATCCCAATGGTTAGTTTGCACATAGCTGTGAGGCTAGGTCAGCCCTTGCCCGAGTGGACTACTCACACATCGCGATAATATCAGCAATAGAAAACATTGTAGAAAATAAAAGTTGAATGATTGATAATAGTTCTTTACAATGTTGCCAATCGCGATGAGATCTAAATTACAAGTAGTATATGGCTATGGATGATGACTATGGAGATGGAGATGGCTATGGAGTGGAGATGGAGGAAGCACTTTGTGGAGACGGTGATGAATGGCGGCTCTCTCCTGAGGGGGTCTTCTTCCTTCTTATAGCAGTCTGGTAGGATTTCGAGGCGGTTCCGATGCGAAATCATATTTGGGTCCTTCACGAAAGTTGTTTGGTTTGATGATGCGACTCGTTAAGTCTGGTTCACCTGGTTTTGGATCCTCTCAATTTTTGGCAACTCTCCATCCGGATTATATCTTCATATTTCCATCAGAATAGCTTCCTTAACTGCAAGAAAATAAATCACAAGGAGATTTGCAAAGTAATTTGCACATTACTTCCTCCGTGCCAAAATATAAGGCGCGCTATTTTTGTGCTGGTCTTTGGTGATCAACTTTGACCGTTAATATATATTAAATTATGTGGATCTAGAATGTATAAATGATATCGTTAGATTTGTCTTGCAAAATTCTTTCATTTCATATATTTTATAATAATTTTGCGATTATATTATAAACACAAATCATGGTCAAAATTGGACGTCGTTGACCAGCGAAATTAAAGGGCGCCTTGTATTTTGGGATGGAGGGAGTAGTGATTAGTGGCAGGTGTAGAGTGATATAGTGCCATTTTCATGACAAATATACGGTTTGATCATAGATAAAGATGCACATATTTTGGATGCATCAGGAATGTTTTTAGATCCGGACTTTAATGATATGGTTAGATTTTATCTTAATGACCAGTCTTGTATTTGCGGATGCTTTCATGGAGGGTTTAATCATAAGTATGTTTCTTGTCCAAGTAAGGACATTATATTAGCATAGGTTCACCCACACAACACATATCAAAACAATGAAAGCTAATATTATTGGAATTTGGTGAAATTAACTTGGCAATATTCTCATATGTCCTCGGGAGCGATTTAATTCCTATAAAAACACAACCGATTTGTCCTTATCACAATTAAGAATTGGGCACTTGTTGTACATTTACTCTTTTGTTCTTATTTACCTTTTTACAGAGTGTGTCTCCCCACAGTCCTTGCTAAAAGCGGGACTACTTGAGTCGTTGTTGGAGGTGTCATGATTCCATTGCCCTTTTCAAGCGCCAGGAGTTGGTATCCAAGTCCATCGGCCTTCGCCCAGTTCTTCGACCACCTCGCGGGAGGCTTCCTAGAGCTCAAGGAGCGATGGGACCGCAAGCGCGCCGCAGAGAAAGAGAGATGGACCCGAGATGCTGTCGTCAGTCTCCTTTCCAGGCTCCTTCATCAGGAGGCCATGGCTATTGAAGATAGAGTTGACAGAACGAGGATGAAGAAGCCGGCAATGTCGATCGAATTGGGGATGGGTGCATTTTATTGATGCAATTGCAGGTGGTTACAATCCCGAGATAAATCAAGCACATTCAGTTCCACTATTTCAGTTCGGCCATGGGTCCATTCTAAAGATATAACTACACACAAGGTGCCTGATGAAGGAGCCTGGAAAGGACACTGACGACAGCATCCCAAGCATTCTTGAAAATGTGCCAAAAATTTAGCTCCGTTTTGAAGAAAAAAATAAAAATATATGATGCAAATGTGAAAAAATGATTATCTGGCTTAGAGCCCAAATTTTGTGTACTAGTTGGTAGGAAAAATGATAAAGCTCATTTTGGATAAAATTTGAAAAAATAGGCTTCACGAAATGGCCTTTCATATATGAGCTATCTTGGCTAACATGACCAATGTGGTGACCATTATCGTACGATAGTTCACGATAATGTACCCATTATGGCACAAAGTTGCATCTTTTCATGCCAAAAGATTGTGCCAAATTGGTTCCCACCCATTACTAAAAAAGTATTTTCCATTTATTACATAAATAGAACGGGGTTACCTTGTGAAGCAAAATACAAAAGAAATAACATGCAAAATGGCACTTTTACATTTTTTATAATTTTCAATATTTCTTGCTACTTTCCCAGTTCTAGGCTAGAAAACTGTTGAGCTAAGCCCGGATGGGCTCGGCCAAGAATAGTGGCAGGTATCGATCGAATGGCCCGGTCGTCTTGGTAGTCAGACAGCCAAAGGTCGGGCACGTTTCACCGGTGTACATGTTGGCGGTTGGAACGCGCGAGGGAAATACGCGTCCTGGATGATGTTGCCGAATGCAACAGGCCAAATAGGTCATGTCATCGATGTGGTTGATTTATTTATAAAACGGGGCGTAAAGCCTGTTTCAAGAGAGGAGGATAACTCTTGGCCGCCACGTGGAGGTAGACAACACGAGTAAAATTCAACCCTCCACTATTGTGAGAGTGGGAAAAGGTACCGATAATTAGCACTCCCCGTCTTCATAATGTCTGCAAAGTCAAATTTATGCCCACAACAAATTCTGCTATAAACAGGTGTCTAGCCAAGTAATGAAGGCCACTGTTATTCCAGAAAATTCTTGCCTTTTTCTTCACGAAATTGATTGTTAATACAAATTGGATAGGAAGCTTCCTCATGCATAATGAGGGTGAAGCAAATGCTGTTATATTCTATTATGTGTACCTTCCAACATCAGATAAAATGCACGGAATCCTGAACATCATTTAACCCACCTGTTCCATACAAATCTAACTTTTATGTGCCTGCGTGTGACAGATAGAGACTTTGTGCAACAGAGACAGCTGAGCATGGTGATCAGGCCCCATAGAGCTCAGACTTTCTGGGTGTGATCTATAGACCATTAGGCCTTGATGACACATATAGTGCTCCTGCACCATCAATTTCCTTGGTGCGCGGTTTGGCAAAAAGGCTGTGTAGTACAACCAGTACACTTGGGCAAACAATACGCTGATCTGCCGCACGTACTTGTTCGTGCACATGTGTAGATCAGTTTCTAGGTAAGCGGTTAACTAAACTCAGAGCTAGCCTAGCCTAGATGTATAGGCAGGATCAAAATTGTACTTCTGATGAATCACATGTCATGGAATCAGATTAATTATGTACTTTGCATGAATCTTTAGGTTTAACCCCACCAGAGCTCCTATATTAAACTTTATATACTGGTAGTGTGCTATTTCTCAAATTGCACTATGGCATAGGCCCTGAGCTTCGCCTAGCTATATATGTTACTGTAATCAGCTTTGGTAGTACGGCAAACTTCTAAAAGTGGCAAGTAAATGGTGCAGTTGTATCTAATAAATTCAGGCCTTGTACCTGCAAATCTAATAATAATGCAAGAAAAAAAGCAGGGAAGCCTCCTCATGTTTTCAGGCTATAAACTAAGTCAAATCGGGACAGCCTACTGCCTCTTCACCGTCCGAGGAATCAGAGACCAGCGTGGTGCGATCGAAGCTGGGTGCAGATACACATTGCCATGTGAGGTACTATCTGAGATCATCCGCCGATTATGTGCAAACCAAAAAGAAGCTTTTTGGATGGGGTGGAAGGATTTCATAAAAAATTGCACACAAGAGATGCCAACCTACACTTGTCATTGTTTGATAACGATATCCCTCAATAATTACTGCCTTCTTGGTATTGAAATGCTGTTTATTAAGAGCCACGTTGCTGCCTATATATCAAACACCAGGACATATATAACTACCCATTCAGCTATAGGGGGCAAAGGGGAGGGCGATCTCGATCTCCACCGGACCCTCCCCCATCTCCTCCTCCCTCGGCGTCAACGGCGGCTGGGATCACTCGTCCTCTCGCGCGCAAGACTGGCTCGGGCCGGTGATTCGGGCTAGGGCATGGTGCTATCGGACATCATGGCGTGTTCGTCCGCCAGAGGACGTGGCGTTTGGTGTCGCGGGGGTGCGGCGGTCTGCGTGACACTTGCAGGTGGTGGTGGCGGATCCAGGCTGGCACGTTTAGATCCTCTCCCTGCCGGTGACACCTACTCGGGTTGGGTCGGGTCAGATGGATTCAGGTGTGTTCGGATTTGTCTGACACTATGTTAGTTGGAGTCTTTGACAATCCTCTACGCCTCCAGATCTCCGAGTTCGAGGGATTACTCCCGGGGAGAAATTCTTCGCCCGGATCTTCCGTCGCGGATGATGCGGCGATGTCTGTGGGCGCCGCTAACCTCCTTGGAGGGTATCGTCACGGTGACGGTCCGGACAGTGGTGGCATGTGGCGTTGTCAACCTCCTTGGAGGCACTGTTTCGGAGCTCATATTTGCTCATGGGATCTCGAAGGCATGGCAGCGTTGGACCATCACGTAAACTCAGATGAAAGTGTCATTTGCTCCGGGGGAAACCCTAGATCTGGGTCACCCAGATCAGAGATGGTGTCGTCTGGTGTCGCACCCCTCCTAGGGGCATCCGTTTTAGAGCAAGTGCTAGCTCGAGGGGACCTATGGTGGAGCGGTGTCGTATCTACCGTGTCAAAGACGAGTGGTCTCGGCGGCTTGGCGCAGCGGAATCTCGGCGGCGGATGCGTGATGATGGACGCGCGCAGAACGGTGACGCTGTCTGGCATCGTAGCGATGTCGACTGCAGGTCTGATAAGGTCACTGCGTTGATCTATTCTGAAAATGAGTTGGCGGAAGACGGCGGCAACAACTTCTAGTGCATGCATGTGGTGCGTGCTGAGAGTCTGCTGAACCGGTTTGTGCTCCTAGCTCGCCGTTGTGCAGTTTGGTTGAGCCCTCCCGGTTTACATGAGGGCACATGGCTTCGATCAGTTCCACCCCTTATCAGGATTGTAGGTGTTGCGAGAGTTGTGGCCGGGAAGGTCACTTCCGGTTGATCAATATACTTCTTTGTAAATCTTTGTAATTTATTTTAATATTAATAAAAATTGGTGTGTTCATCATTTTGATGCAGAAGTCGGGGGTTTCAACCTCCATTTAAAAAAAGGTCAAATGGACGCAGTCATGTCAACATTTTTCGACCTCAACTCACAAAACCATTTAACTGACACCTTCGACCTCTCAAGCACGTATATTTTTCACCCATGTGTGCGCGAGGAAATCTTCAGCATTGTTAGGTGCCGTGCTACCATGCTACTACCTTTTTGAAACGGTCCATGCTACTACTTTGATACCAAACAAGTAAAACATTGTGATTTTCGTTTTACACACTGATATGAGATGTATGTACAACAGAACAAAATTCACAGTAAAATTGATCGACATTCTCAAGAGATACAACATATATAAATTGTGCTCTGAATTGTGGCTCAGATTGCTACTCGCGACAATTTTTTATTAGCTACTATCCACCATGGAATTCCTTATGTTTGTGTGTGTACATTGAATTTGGATTTAAATTTTGTGCTCTGGATATGTTAATTGCCATTTTTACAGTTTTTCATCATTATTCGCTATATTTTGCTAATCTCATGTGGTAGCACGTGAAGGAGCGGTAGCACTATATAACTCTCTCTCGAGTGGAAATTTGGTGCTCCCGGGCTGTAGTGATATCACTGTCTTTAGAAAATTAAGAAATATATATAGAAGTTAAAAAAAACAAGAAAAACATCATGCATGTCCTCAATGATATATTCTAAAATCGTGAAAAATCTCAAAGCAAAATATTTTACGTTTTGAGTTACACAAAAAAGACAAATGGACAGATCTGATTATAGTGAACAATATGTAGTTTCAAATTTCCAACTTTTGTCATTTTTGTGTAGCTCAAAACGTATTGTATGTTGCATTGAGATTTTGCATGTTTGTACGATATATCATTTAGAACATGCATGATATTTTCAGATATTTTTGACACTTTTAAATCTAGTTTTGATTTTTTTTAAATAGCGAGATCAGTGGAATTCGGGAGCCAAAATTATTATCCGCTCTCTTGTGTGCATATCACCCTTGTTTCCCTTTTTGGGTGCATACTGATTGCACGAGAGCACTAAGAGCATCTCCAGTTGGAGCCCCCTAGGACAATCGCCGGACAAAAAATGACACGTCCTAGGGGCAAAACTGTTCTGCCGGATGAAACATGAACATTCCTAGCCACACCCCCACCCCCACCCCAAACAGCGTGTGCATGTGGTCGAAGCAGCCTGCCGGGGAGGAGCAGGGCCGTGCACGCCGGCGGGGCTGCAAGGAGGCCGAGGGCGGAGGACGGGGCCATCTACATCTGGAGGATGGACCGAGAGCGGCAGCGCTTCGAGGAGGTCGCCGTGCTGGCCAGCGGCCACGACGCCATGGCATCGCTCATGCGGGGGAAGGGCGCGCTCTACTCCGGATTTGCGGACGGTGGCGTCATGGCCTGGGACCGTCAAGGTCTGGATCACAAGGACGGCACCATCTACATCAAGGTCTGGATCACCGAGCGGGTGGTCGCCATGGATGGGAAGCACGACGCGGACGGGAACCCAGTGCTGCTCCTCGCGCGCGGCGATGACATCATCCGCGTCGGCGCGAGAAGAAGAGGGGTGACGAGAGAGGCCGCCGTTGGGGTGGGGGTTGCTCGAGGCGAGTTGCGCGTGGTGTGGGGAAGTGACTGGGTGGGCCCGTAAGGAGGACGCGTGGGCGGAAATTATGGAAAAGCCCTAAGTGATCTGCTCTACAAGAGTATATTAACTCATGTTCGGAGTATTAACACCCAACAGCCCCCCAGCACGCTGGGTTTGGGCTGGGTTTGCCGGTGCTATTTTGAGGTGTTGGGGGGCTATGGGGGCGCGGCTGGGCCGTTTTTCGCTGTCTTTGCATTGCCGGCGTTAAAAAGGGCCTCTGGGGGGCTCTTGGGGGGCTGGCTGGAGATGTCCTAACACTTGAGTGTACTCCTGCACCAGGTCTCCTGTTTAACATTCAAAAGTATTCATTTTGTCTAAAAGTATCAACATTCATAATCTAAATTTGACACGTAAGAATTAGAAAGATAAATCCACCTACGAATAGTGTTACCAGGATGCTATTCACTCAAGATTTCAAGGTGGCTATGTCTGTAGTTTATTTTCTTTTATGCATTTGTTTATCAAATTTAGATCTGAAATTATATGGCATGGTGAATAAGTATCATCCCGATTATCCGTATGCCCAGTTTCAGTTCTTTTAGAAGTTTTAGACATATCTAATGATGTAGTGCACTGTTACACCTCAGAGGTGCATGTTTTCGTACAGACACAGGAGCGAGTTTTTCAGATGATCTCCCAAAGCAAAGGAAGTTTTAATTTTTTACAAAGCAAGTGCATCGGACACAAGCTCAGAAGCTATAGAAAAAAAAAACTAGAACGGCGAGATGAAGCAGGTCTCTAGGGTGGATGTTAGTCATGGGCAGACCCAGAAAAATTAGGAGTGGAAGCTAATCAAGTGACTGGGAGCATTCTTTGTATAAATTTGCATAATCTGAAGAAAAATCTCTAAATACGGACAAATACTCTAGGAAATCAAAATTTTGAGTGGGGGCTACACTTGGGTTCGCCCCTGGTTAGAGTGTTCTAGGTCCCTAGAACCGCCATTTTCTTCGTATCCGATGAGTGAGGCTGCTCATTGATACGTTCCAAACGTGTTCTCTTTTTCGATCACTTTGTTTGAGTTTTTGTCCGGATTTTCACTAATCTTGGAATAAACTGCTGGAACTGATGTTGTTTTTAGCATGGCATGAACACTTATTTTGTATTGTCTAAATATTTGTTTCTCTCACATGCACATTTATTTTAACCTTGCGAACAATTTTTTAAACTTTTGGAATATGTTTTTGAACCACGTGAACCGTCATTAAACCTCACGAACAATTTATTTGAACTGCACTGATATTTTTTTGATCTCCTGAACAATTCTCTAAACCACACACTTTTTGTTTGAACTTTATAAACATTTATTTCTCGAGTTTCTACATATATTATGTTTAAAATATTATTTAATATATAAAAATACATAAAAATGTAATGCTACTGGGCCGCACTAGATGGGGCCACTTTCAGGCGTCGACTCCTAAACCAATTCAAAAAAATGTATTTGGTCCAAAAAAGGGAACGGTTGACAACTTAATTTTTTTTAATCCGAAAAAAGTTTGGACATTCACACAACCTTAATAGATAATGTCACAAAAATGTAAATCTAAATTTGAAACAGAACATCGGATGGGAAAATTACAAATTTGTTATCAATAGTGACAATGAGCAAAATTTTAAGCCCAACATGCATTTGGCACTTCTTGTTGTGGGATTTGTCTATTTTGTTTCTTTGGTTTCTTGATATATGTTGTGAATTCCTATCTGAAATTTTGTGACATGTTAAATATGTATTATGTATGCCCTATTTTTTCGGATTTTAAAAACCATTTTAGGGTATCAACCAAAGTTGGATGCACCGGCACACCAGTTTCTTCACTACACAGGATACTTTCTCTCAGTCGTCCGTCTAGACCCGCTGGCCGCTGGGCTGTTAGCTCGTACAGGTCAGCCGCGGGCGATTCCTGGATAGAAATCGCCTGGGCGAACGCAACCGAGTCGAACCATTTCAGCAGTAAAGGAGTAACAAAACGTTGTTGGTCCAGGCTAAACATTAGCCCAACTTACTTTCATCCAAGCCAGCTCACTCGACCGAGGTCCCAACCCTGCCGCCGCCGCCGCCGCCCCAGCTCCCCTCCCACATCCGACGCCAAACCGGCAAAGATCTTTCGCCGACGGTCGGCAACGACGCTCGAGGATCGTCCACTCCCAATCCCTACTTGCCGTGTCGCCGCCTCCTGCACTACCGGTCGACAGCCGCTTACTTCTGCGGCACCCCGAGCCGAGTAAGAGGATGGTGAAGGGGATGCCGAAGTCAAGACCTATCAAAGCGGCGTCGGAGGTGGTCTTCGACCCGTCGGTCTCTGGCGCCCAGAAGCCCCGCCGCGCCGAGGCACCGTCGTCGACCAGCGAGTACCACCACTTCATGGTTTGTCATCGTGTTCCCTCGCAGTTTCTTTGAGAATTTCATGGAGCACGTATGTTCTGAGGCATCCTGGGTTCCTAATTTCTCTCTGGCCTTTTCCCCTCCAGGGATCGAGTCTTGCGAATATGTACCACAAGCCAGCTCCGGAGAAATCCACTGACATGTCTGACGATGAGCCTGACATTGATATTGAGAAGTTGTTGAAAGATGTCGAGCTTTTCGGTAATTATCTCATACTCTGTATTGTATGGCGCTGTTTGAACTGTCTACTAGTATTTGGGTATCTTTCCTTTTGCTGAATCCAGTGATTTAAATTCGGGAATTTATCATAGCTGCATAATATACCATGTCAAAGAGCACCTTTTGCTTTGTTGTACAGCTATTTGATGGTTCAATGGTGGATACTATGTAATTGTAAACTCCAGATGTTATATTTGTGTAGCAAAGTCTGAAACAATCGGAAATTGTTCTATTATGTGCTTATGCGAAATGTTAGTCCATATTAGTAAGCTCGCTAGTTTGCTAAGACAGGATCATGTGAAGTTTTGTTGAGGAAAACATATATTTAAGTTAGTTTATCTGAGTGTAACTCGTTCACTGATGTGCCTATAGGTGATAGAAATAATGTTGCATTTTGTTCCATAATATAATATTGGTGTGAAGAACCGACAATTTGTTTCTGAAATGTTTTTGAACTACATTTGTGTTCATGTAGATGCTTCAGAAAGTAAGAATAATATAATTGTGACCTAATTGGTAATAGTTAACTTCATTTGACTTGTGTTCTTATATTATGTACTCCCTCCGATCCACAAAAAGTGTCGGGACTTGTACGTATAAATTGTACTGAACGGAACGTTTCTAGCGACACATTTACTGGATCGGAGGGAATACCATTTTATATGTGGATGTTTCTTTTCAAAATTGCAGTTCGTCTATCCATACACCATACACGTGACCTCGGGTTTTTATTCATGTAGAAACATTAACTTGGTGCTATTTTTGCAGGTGCCACTACATGGAAAGACCGGAAGCAAATACAGAATCGCAAAGTGGTTGAAATGGGTGGAAAGGTAATCTCTGTTTCCTTGTATATCCTGTCTTGAAACTTTGCACCACCTCTAAAGTTTTCATTTGTCCGCAACAGGCCATTAAGAAGCAGCGTACACCCTTATCTGTAGCAAAGCCAGCTATGAAGAATCAGCAGAAAAGGGAACAAAAGAAAATTGAAGAGGTATGCTTCTTGATTGCTTAGGTTGTTCTGATTTGCTCTGGAACAATGAGTGACACATTATAACTCTACAGGAAAGACTACTTGGAATATTCAGGAAACGAGACAAGAGCAACAAATCTGAGAAGACTAGGCCAGAAGACCGTGTACTCAAGGCAACCGAAGGGCGCTTCAAGAACGGTATACTCGATGTGAAGCACCTGATGGGGGCACCAAAACCATCTTCATCATACAGGGATGCGCCAGAGCGGGAGATGAGAGGGAAGGGTAAGAAAGGGAAAGGGGGGAAGGGGAAAGGGAAGCAGAAGGGAGGCAGAAGGAACCGGCGTTGAGTGAGCACCTTTGTACTGTTTTGTTGCAGGATACTTTCAAGATATTAAGCCAACACCCTGTAATCCTTTTTGTATCGAGATATGGTCGGTTCTACTACTCCCTCCGATTATATTAATTGTCGTTCAATCGTATTTATCTAGACATGTTTTAGTATGTCGGTTCACTAAATCAGCGACGATTAATATGGATCGGAGGGAGTACTATTATGTACTCGTTCTAACGGATTGATTTGTTCAAATTTCTCTCCTTACAAGCATGTATTTTTTTTCCAGTTGTTTTGCCCCTCTCCTTTACATTACATCTGTCGTTCACAGAACTTCAACCTCACAGAATCTGTTTATTTGGCTGTTGGGTATATTGGCGCCAAACCTGGCAGTCACAGATTGCAGGTGTAATTTCTTTTTCAACCAACCAGCAAGATCACTGCCTATTCATATACTCCGAAAACCAGCTGGGGCAGATTAGGGAAAACCCGCTGAAAACCAGCTGGGGCAGATTATTATTGTCCTAATATATATTGTGTTCTGAATTTCAACTGCTGGAACGGCAGCAGCTCACGCTGTTGCTGAGTTACAGCTCAGATTGTGTGGAGTCAACGGTTGCAGCTTAGAGTGTGTAAGGAGTCAAATTTTAGTTCTCTGTTACCTCTTTACAGAGGTAGTCTGAAGAAAAATCATTGAGCCTGAACTTGAGCATGAGAGCTTTGTTAATTGCAGTTTACATCGCAGAGACAGCATGGATCCAAAACTTCTTATGACGAGAATGATAACATTTTGGCAATTCTACCCTTTATTATAACAGACACGCTCAAACTCCCTTCTGATAAGGTAGGCATGCAACGAAAACCAGCTTTCACCAGAGTGAAACCACAGTTCGGTCAGGAGCCTCAGCTATAGTTGAGATCTACATACGACTGATCTAAGCTCATAGCTCTGATTGCTTTCTGTGGATGATGTGCTTGACAACTTCATATGAAGAGACGACAATGCCCACTGAAGGCCCTGCTCGTGCCATACGAGGGCCTGCGCCTCTGAATAGGCCCTTCATACCTTCATTCCTGCGTCAAACAACACATTACAAGCGTTAAAGGCATTGCATTGTGCCGAAATTGATGTATGCAAGAGATTAAATGTAATGTCGGCAGCATAAAAAACTTAACTGTGCCGAAATTGAAACGAACACATCATTAAGCATGCCTAAAATGTCGTTGCTAAATGCCTCGTTCAGAAGAATTCAGGGAGTAGAAATGAGCAAGAACATAATGAGATCTGCTAGCTCATTAGTGTATCTTGAAAGAATAATTCCAGTCCACGTCATATTGTGAAGAGAATGGTTTCATTATCGTACATGCCATGTCCGTCTATACTATTATTAGTGAGCCTGACTCCTGCTGTCCATTTCTAACCCTGATCACTATCGTATTTCGTTGCTAGTTCTACTGAAAACTTAAGATGGGTATGCTGCAACCAATTTGCCGAGAGAAAATGTAAAATACCTCCAAACCTCAAGCAGTATGCGCCGTGTGTTCATGTTTGATACTCTAGTGGGATCCTTCTGGAATGAGAATGCTAGATTTTGTAAGCAGAGTAATGTGAAGAAAAACAGAAGTATTTCATGTTATTGTTTGCATTTGCCACACCAGGAATGAATGAAAGCAGATGCGTTTAACTAACCAAAATCTAGTAGAGAAAAGTCTTGAGAAACTAGTGATAAGCGTAAGCCAATGGCCCCAAGCTTACCTCTATTTGTCTGCGCGTCTTAGCAACATCCAGAGGACAGGTCGCGCCAGAAGAGATAACTCCAGCAATGAAGCCTGCGGAGAAATTTGCCCCCAGTATAACGGGTACATTTCTTTGCTCACCAACTGATAATCCTAATAAGTGTCTTCTAGTCTGTAAAGAAAGCATTTAGAGGTAGAAAAAATAGTTACCTCTACAGGTTTGGCTGAATTCAATTGTTTAATCAGAATATAATATACAAAACTCGGTAGAGTAGCTCACTGGTTCAAGAACCACCCAACATATAGCTGAAAAGGGTACGTCACGTGCAAATTGTGCTCCCATACCAGTCCATAGAAGGTGGTATCCCCGAGCTGTATTCAAAAGTACATGGCTTAATCGTAACAAATAAGAATGTAAAGCTACAATTATTAGTTTTTTGTACAAATTTATGAGAATAATGTAGCTAGTATGGTTAATTATTGTGCTGACATCATTCTACGATTTGACTTTCTTCACTAGTTAGAGGCTAACAGGCAGTATAGCAGACTTAGTACATACATCTTTCGGGTGGCCGATGCTTTGCCTCGATGAAAGCACGCCTAGTAAAGTTTTCCACATTCCAGGGGGTTTCGCTCCACCACTCGATTCTTTGTAGGCCTATACATGCAGTCAAAAATAAATATATCTAGAGAATGACATAAGAAATAAGTTGCATCCAGAATAAGTTTCGGTTTTTATTTCAACTGTTTCTAGTCCTATGCAGGTACTGGCAATAGTTGTTGAATCACAATTCACAAACTAGTAAATATTTTTACTTTTACTTCTCTAACAGCATCATTTATGATAAGGCTTTGATAATGTATCGCAAAGTTTTTGTCTGCGCTATCTGTGGGTGACAAAGAGTTAAGAGCAGAATTTCACATCGGCACCCCTTCCATTTGTTACTATGTACATTTACATTTTTAATAGCGCTATTTGTAGAGAACAGAGGATTTGATATGCTGACCTGCATTCGCGTTCTTGCCAACTCAATAGGGGAACAAGTTATACATGCCAATGATCGTGCAACAGCGCCAGCAATGAGAGGGGCATATGGCTTAAGTTTGGGATTATCGCGATCAGAATATTCCTCAATCCAATTGCACAATATATCGTAAGAAGGCATATATATCCCAACCTGAAAGACAAAGGATTTCTACTGAGATATGAATCAAAGTACTTCAAAATGTACAGTTCTATCGATCCATGATGTTGATCATAATTTTAATGCAGATCCAAGAGGACACGTAATAATACATTAATATCTAAATCAGTAACAGTGTGGTAGCATTTTATTTTGAAGTATTCCATGTGTCCATTGAAATCTATTGAATGATCAGACACAAAACCTCAAATAAGCATTAACATATCTTTATCACACATTCTGTTTCGACCAGTATCTTAGACACCTCATACTGTATGATAGATCATTGCCGCTACACTATACTCAATATTTTTCATGACAAGGAATTTCCATCCATTATTCCAGTAAATAGCAACCTCTGACCAGACCCACATTATGTATATTGATATGAACTTCACAACCAAATGTTTGTTTTTCTAGTATTTCTTACATTTTACCAAGAGAAATCATGTCAGACTCCACGGGAGGATGGGAAGTTGGTCCTGATTATCAGCATCCCGAGAAAATTATTTGTCATGAAGGTATACAAATGCATATTTATAACTGATGAAATGATACATGGTGATAAATACACTGAGAAAAATACAGAAAATTATGTGCAAGTCGGGGAAAACTCTACGTGGTATAAAATCATAAATAAGCCATTAGTGCAAACAGAATACTAGTCATGGTCAGGTGAAAGGATATACCGTTGGTACAGCTAACGCTAAGCTCGCACCAGTACCTCTCCATAGTCTAAAAATTCCTTCCTGCAGGGGCTCATAAATTGTTGCAGAAGATGATCAATCCAAAACAGGAGAGCACAACAGAGAAAAAAAGGTCAGTATGTGTATTTACCTGTCTAGTGATCTTATTGAACACATCCATTGTTCCTCTGTACTGAAAGCATTCAGGACTGCAGGATGGCCCTAAACCATTTAATTTTAGTCCACCAGGGTTACACGATGGATAGCACCTAAAATCTGACCATATCTGAGCAATGTATTTCAAAGAAAAACAAATAAACAAGCAAGCCATACTTTTATGTAAGAATTAGCAAAAAAAAATCCACACACACTTTTTCATAAGAAAAGGGAACAAAACAAAGAACCATCCAGATTGAAATGTATCTGCTTGTCAGTATGTAACTGTTATCGAATTGGGTTTTGCAGATGGTTTATCCAGTGCAAAAGGTATGCACAGCTAGTAACGTATTTTTTCAAAAATAGATTGGGGCACACATCCCACAACGAAAAATATATGCTCGGAGTATTACAAACAAATAGTTTTCCTTGAAGAAGCTAACCCCTTATCATCTCTTCTGATCAGTACGCTTCTGGGTTTTAGCACATGGTATACAGAAAGAGATCAGCTCATAGTCTATAAATCTAAAAAAAAATCTCTGAATGTGATTTTTATTGTTCATTTCTGATTAAAAGGAGGATTTACAGAAATATTTCTTCTTCTCTTGTCCATGTGGTGGTGTCATCGATCGAGTTCATATATCAGGAAGAAAACAACTTCTTACTTTTCGTCTGTATCGCAATGTAGATGCAGGTCCATTTGGCAGGGGTTTGCAATTGTCACATGGCAGTCTCATACATTAAATTGTGAAACGGCTCTATGTACCAGCCCTTTGTCACTCTATTGCAGTGCTATATCTTATGCTCCTCACGGAGATGTAATAAGAAAGATGGATAAACTTAGTTCCGCTGCGCTTGTCGCTGTAAAACTGGTACCCCAATTTTACTGTAAAACAGGGCTGCAAACCTGCAACTGCAAAGCATCTCAACGAAAAAAGTAACAGTTGTATGTGGGACAGAAGTGTCAAGCTTACCGGATTGTAGACTACTCCAGCGGCTTGTGCCTGTAGTCTCGTCTGCAAGATAAAAACATAGTTCTGCATCAACGCCAACATCCACATGCATTCCAACTTCCTAAATAAGACAGTAACGCCGCGAAGATTTTATCACAAGTCCCGATCAATTTCGCCTGGCAGCAATACAGAGTCAGGTCTCTAGGTATGTTTTTGAGAATCGAAGAGCACGGTGCGTCGGTGCCCATGTTCACCTAGACTAGAAGGCTCGCGACGGCGCTAAATGACGGTTTGCTTCGTTAAGGCGGAGAGACTGGGGCATGTCAATTGCAAATTGGTGCGGAGCGGCGCGGCGCGTACCTTGGCGACGTCGAGGGGGTTGACAAGGACGGCGGAGACGACGGCGGCGCCGGCCGCCGCGACGGCCCGCTCCGGGAATCCCAAGGCCCGCTCGGCCGGTGGCGGCGGCGGAGGGGCGGGCTCCAAGGCTCGCTCGGTGGTGGCCATGGCGAGGAAGGGAAAGGGGAAGGCGGTGCGACCGACCGTGGGAGGCGGCGGGCGAATTGGTTGTTATTCTTGCTGTTGGGCATCCAGAAATCGTGGAGTCGTGGAGAAATTCGGGAGGGAACGGTGGAGGCTGGCTCGCGTCGACACGGCTCTTCTCGCGTACAGCTCCCGAGAGAGATCAAGCCACCAGCGCTACCGCGCCGTGACCACGTGGCGCGCTTAGGGCGACGTGTTTCCTTCTGGGCGTGTCGTCGACTCGTCGTTGCTGTGAGAAATAGTGCTTTGGTCTGAAGACCGAACACGTTTTTTTAATGCTACGTGGAACTAAACATGTTTTAAATTCAATTTAGCACGTAGTCCCTCCATTCCAAATTAATTGACTTGGTTTTGTACAAATATGGATGTATCTATACTTGTATGGTGTCTAGATACATCCATGTGTAACAAAATGTGTGTCAATTAAATCCGAACGGAGGAGTATATGAGAGGGCTCCTGCCACTGCAAAAAAAAATATTTTGAAATATAAAAAGTTTCAAACAAGTCGCCAACTTCTCGACATACATACTGCGTGTGCCTTTGGCGATGATTTCTCCCTCCGTAGGGTCCGGAAATGGGCTACATCACCCGCACGAGGGCTCGTCGGGAGAAGGGTCGCCGCTATGGACAACCTTGCGCCAACGACCAGTAGGGCGCCCCGCGCCATGCCGCCAGCTCCTATGGCCACAAGGAAGGGCTTGCCGCCGCCAGACGGTGAGACCCCGTCGGCGGCGAGGGGGAGGGCTCGGGCGGAGTCTAGTGCTTCGCCCACGATGTGGTACCTACATGAACAACTTAATGAGAATTAGACCTGGTCCAGATTGAAAGAATTATGAACCGCGTGGCACACCGACAAAACTTATAGCAGTAGTACGGTGCATTTTACTCTTGATTTTTTCATTATCCAGTTTCTTGACAAGATTATTCTATGGTTTAATCAAACAACACTCGGTGTATATTCAGTCCTATCAACTCTGTAAGCCTGTAACCTTGCAATCTTGTGTTTTTCGAGTCTTGTGAATGAAGAAAGTGCCTGATCTGTAGGAACACGGCTTCGCATAATACCCGTGACTGAAGGAATATACTTGCCTGCCAGAGGTAGCTAAGACAAGATAAAGAAATATCAGCATATATAAACAGCAGCATCCACTCAGAGTCCAACCTATCTCACTGAACGCCTCAAACCGTATCTGTCCAATTCTTATTTCTTATGATCTGAAATCTTCAAGTTCCGCTTATCGGTGCATCGTGAAATGGAAACTGAAGCAACAGTTCACGTCATTATTTCAGACGCTACAACAAATGATCGTGAATTTTAGATAGACGTCGATATTCGTGCTTCTTAGCAAATTATCATGAACTTTGGAGACGCGTAGCCACCTTGGTGAAACTACATTCATACTTCCCTGCTCAAATTGTGCCAGTTACATATAATATCCAGTAAACAGTATCTTAATCTGAAACAAATTAAAACAACAGATCCAACGGATCACCATGTCCGGCCTAACAAATGTGCTAGAAGTGGCACCAACTTAATATTCGGGGCTTCTATTTGCTTTTCGGGCCTTCAGTGGAGCAGGCAGAGCTTGCTTCAGCCAACGAAAATTTCTTCACCCTCTGCATTTTAACAAAGGAAGGGGTTTAGAGAAATTCAGAAATATAAACAAATACAATTTACAAAATAAAAGGAGTCACCCAAAGGAAAACATGAAACAGGAAGAGCTAAACTCAAGATGGATCAGAGTGCAACAGACGAAATTAGTTGCGGCTTATTTTCTTTATGGAACAAATGGACCACGACTAATGCGATTAATTGGTTATTTTTACTGCATTTTCCCCTAGAGGGTCTAGCTACATCATGGCAAATAAATTTCCATGATCATAGGGGGAAAATACCAGAAACTGAACATGAAAGGGCGTCACAATGTGGCATCCAACTATAGGGGGGAAATAACTTTCCATGATCATAGGACCCTTTTCATTTGAGTGATGCTATCTAACAATATGGCATCACTCGACTAGCGTTAGCAAATATCATACAATCCTAAAAGGAGATAAACTCTTAAAATACGTTGGTATTTCCTCTCTGCTATTCCAAAGGGGAGTTACCTCGGGTACAATAAACTTGATACTAGCTGAGTATAAACAAGTGGTTTATGCCTTTGTAACTCTGAGTACAAACACATGATTTAAACATTTATAACTTCTCAGCCGTAACTAAGCTTTGATCTACAACTACTTAAGGACCATCCAACAAAATTATGTATGTTTTTAGCATTGCTTCGATTGGATAAGGAATTATGTAACGAGCTGCTCATTTTGCTTGAAATTACATGGAGGCATATGATGCAAGCTTTGATACCATGTGCATACAGATGTCCTTAATACTTACATGTTTGGGAGCTATAAAGTTCCTACGATAGTCAATCCAAAAATGAGCTAGGCACTCAAGATCAAGGTTATTCAGTGGTGGGTGGTCTGTTCCTTTATTTAAGGTGGGTATAGATATACCTCCGTGTTACAGGATCACAAATCATAGTCATATCGGCAGCATTAACACAAAAAAGAAAGGTCTGAATAAACCTGATTCAAATCCTATTGTTAAGCTATGGTTATTTGTTTCTCAATTTGTAGATCGAATTTTGATTTAGATTATCTGGCATATTAGATGCATCTTGAGTCATTGTTATCAGATTAGTTTGCATGTCCAGCTAACAGGCAGATTTTTTGATTTGGTTAGCCTAGATTGCACATCCAACTAACAGGCAGTTTTTTTTTGAAAGGCTAATAGGCAGATTTTAGACAAGTTGCTATCCAACAATACGTTGTCACCCGACTAGCGTTAGCAAACATCACAAAATGGAGATAAACGGTTATAAGACTTTGGTGTTTCCTCTTTGCTATTCCAAAGGGGGATTACCTCAGGTCCGAATAACTTGGCACTAGCTGATCACAAAAAGTGGTTTAAACATTTGTAACATTGAGTACAAACAAGTTATTTGAACTTTATAACTTCTTCCCCTTCACCAAGTTTTGATCTACAGTCAGTTAAGTATATATGTCTAACATCCAACAAAGGTATGTATTCTTTTAGAATGCTAGATTGCTTCGACTTGATAAGGAATTATGCGACGTGGTGCTCATTTCTCTTCAAGTAACAAGGAAGTACATGATGCAAGCTTCCATGCCATGTGCATACAGATGTTCTAAGAACTACTCCTACATTAGTTGATCCAAAAATGAGCCAGGCACCTCAAGATCAAGATTATTCAGTGGTGTGTGATTTCTTCCTTCATTTAAGGTAGGGATAGATAGACCTCAGTTACGGGATCACAAATCATAGTTGTATCGGCAACATTAGCACCAACGAGCAAAGTCTGAATAAACCTGATTCAAATCCTATTGTTCTGCTATTATTCATTTCACAATCGATATTTGTTTATCAATGTGTAGATCGAATTTTGATTCAAAATTCTCTGGCATATTAGATGCGTCTTGAGTCAATGTTGTCAGTTTAGTTTGCATGCTCAGATTGCCTTTTGGATATGTGATTTGGCTACCCTTGATTGCACATATCCAGCTAATACAGCAATAAGGCGTCATGCGACTAGCTAGCGAACAACACAAAATGGATAAACTGTTATAACTTATAAGACTTTGGTGTTCCTCTTTGCTACCCAAAAGGGGAATTACCTCAGGTCCAAATAACTTGGCACTAGCTGGGTACAAAAATGTGGTTTAAAAATTTGTAACATTGAGTATAAACAAGTGATTTATATATCTCTACCATCCAATACAAGTATGTATGCTTTTACCATGCTAGATTGATCGATTGGATAAGGAATTATGTGATGGTGCTCATTTTTCTTGAAGTTTCAAGGAAGTATATGATGCAAGCTTTCATAATTCATACCATGTGCATACAGATGTTCTATGAAGTCCTACAATAGTTCATCCAGAAATGAGCTAGGCACTCAAGATCGACGCTATTCAGTGGTGGGTGATTTCTTCCTTTGTTTAAGGTGGGGATAGATAGACCTCCGTTACAGGATCACAAATCAAAGTAGTATCGGTAATAATTAGCCAATAAATCCACGCGGCATAAGGCAAGGTATCTGAGAGTGACTACCTTCTGGGCGATGCACTCCCGAAGTGTGTCAAGGAGGGAGAGGCACTTGTCGCGGTCGTATGGGCTCTCGGCGGCGCAGTTGAGCAGCGCCAGCGCCTCCTGCGCGCACACCGGCCGCGGCGTCGTCGCCTCCTTCCCCATGCCGATCCAATCCAACAAATCAACAGCGCGCGCGAGAGAGAGAGGTGGTTTGGGAAAATTACTACTACCTGGCGACCGTCGAGCTGCTTCCTATTTATTCTTAGGGTCGGCCGCGGCGAGGAAACAGCTGCCGGTTTTGTGCGTCGGCGGCGGCTTGGGCGAGAAGAAAGAAAAACGAGCGGCGCCCGGCGGCCGTCGATGGCGAAAGCTCTCGAGTGTTCTTACGCTTCTTAGCCCAACCCACAAAAGCCCACATTCAAGAAGGGGCCCAAATGCTCGGAAAATTTGGCCCAGAATTTTTTTTTGCGATAGATTAGGCCCAGATTTCAGGAGAGCCATTTTGCTCTCTCTCTCCCTCCAAGCACTTCGGAATCTCGGGACCCAAAGCGGCGGCCAGCCGAACTTCTGGGGCGGCGCTAGGGTTTCGAATGGAGCCCGAGGAGGCGGCGGCCGTGCTGGAGACCATCTGGGACCTCCACGACAAGGTCAGCGACGCCATCCACGCCCTCTCGCGCGCGCATTTCCTGCGCACCGTCCGCAGGCGGCCCACGGGCGTCGTGCACGTCAAGGGCGTCCCCGCGGACGGCGACGAGGAGGCCGACCTGAACGCGGTGGCTAAGGAGGCCAGCAGCCTTCACGCTATCCGCGCCGCCCTCGAGGACATCGAGGACCAGTTCGAGTGCTTTCTTGTGAGCTCTCCTAAACCCATCCCCTTTTCCCCACTCTTGTTATTGTGGTTCGATTTGTCATGCTAGGTTCCATATTTCGCGCTTGCTTTCAATATAATTTTGTAAAGGAAGATTTTAGTGGGTAATTTGGTTGGTAGGATGTTTATGTAGATCGGGGAGGGACTCGCTGTGGCTAGAAATGCCGGTAATTCAAGCGACTGGTTACTGAAGATTGAATGCATGGTCAGGATAGGTACGATTTACAGTGTGAAGTGGTCGATCGGAATGGACTAGTCTCTAGTGTCCACACTGGTTTAGAAGCTCGAAATCACCTTGAACAAAATCTGCAAATATCTCGTTTGTGACAACTTGGCCATGTGTATGCTTACATCCATGTGAGATAAGAACTGCATGATTTTTTTTTCCTTAGAAGATTTTACTCATCTCAAATCAGGCAAAACAACTGAATTTTGCATATTGGTCTCAAAATTCTCATCGACAAGACAAATATTTGTGGTGTGATGCATCAGTTTGAGTCTTCAGACTGAAAAAAGATACTTGATAACTTGCTTTCTGTTTAACAAAAGATACTACGCTGAACCTTTTGTTGAGAAGATTTGAATTTATATATTTGCCTGCAGCATTGATTCAGGCACCGGCATATCCTTGTAAAACTAAGAAGTGCTTGTTTGCACCATAATTAGCTATGTCGATATTTCTGTGGTAGGAAACCATGAGAGGTGTACCATGTTGCATCGCTGAAGAATTATATGTATCACTTCTCACCATGTCAATATCGTATACGTTGTAGTACTGTGAATGGACTGGTAGAATGCAATCCAATTCTGTTCACTCATAGATATTTGAAGATAACAGTTCAGAACCGGTTTTCAGCCAGTTTTCCTTATAAACTGGCTAATTCACTTCTTCTATATCAATGAAAAGGCAAGCCTCTTGCCTGGTTTAAAAAAAAACAGTTCAGAAGTCTTCAACCTTTAAAGGTTGAGGTCTGTTTTTCCTAGAGATCCACTTTGTCGTTGTGCTTTGCTTATTTGGATCTCCCAATTAAGCTGGCTATGAAATTTCATTATGAGCTATGTGTGTTTAACAAGGTGAGCTCTTTGTGATTACCAAGGTACAATGCGGGCATTTAGGTGGGCTCTGTGTTATTAACGAGGTACAACATATGATAGTTCCATGTAGATGGTCGTGAAGTGGAGTACTAAAGCAGCCATTGACTTTTACTCTAGTCAGAGACAGTACTTGTCGTCCAAAGGTAGTCTCACTGAAAGTTTGTCAAATTTGTGTAAGGAGCAAGCTGCCTGCTTGTCAAGATACTTCAATGATATTGTTGACGACCAATTTTGGCTACAAGAAGATATCCTCAAAATCATGAAGGTAATTAACTTCATTTTGTGGGCCATCTTCATCCGACATTATATGTTACTCCTAAAATGCAAATAATGGACGAAACAGAGACTAACTAGTACATGTACTAGTTAAGTTCAGAATTTCGGCCAATTTAGGACGAAACAGAGCCTAACTAGTACATGTACTAGTTAGGTTCGGAATTTCGGCCAGAACTAAGACGTAAGACAGACACCAACTAGTACATGTACTAGTCGCGTTCTGAACAGCCACGAGCTACCTTAAGTCCTGATTGTTAACCAGACCGAACGGCAATTAAGAAAGGTTCGGATGAAAAAACGCATAAAGGAAGAGTTCTTCGTTTTTACGAGGCGAACAACTTTGCTGTTAACGAGTTTTTGATTTAAGGTATTCTACTAGGCCAAATTTGGCAATTACGGACGAATCAAATTTCTATGATTCGGGTCCAATCCGAACAGTTTTATCTACGAGCCCAGATGAGTGGTCAATATAGAGTCGGATGAAGAAACACATAAAAGGAAAGTTCTTCGTTTTTTCAAGACGAACAACTTTGTCTTCTACGAGATTTTGATCCGAGGTCGGCAACTGCCTCAAAAGCGACCCGCGATGTGCAACCAGTTTTTAGACCGAACAGTTTTGGAAAATTCGGGTCAGCTATCCGAATTGGTCCCAAATTAGGGTTTTGGACGTGGATCCAAGTCGTTTCCTTGCACGGGAAGTCCAGCCGCTCCTTATATATATGAGGGGTGATGGCCGATTGATCCAACACCAATCGAACAAACACATCTACTACTTTTTCGTGTTCATCTACTTTTTATCCCCTCCCTTTGTATCTTTTTTCTCGTTCTTCGTCGTTCTTCAAGATTGGAGGCTGCGAATCCACGAGGCTCTAGGGGCGGTCAGGCCGACCTAGGGCAACCCATAGCCGCCGCGAGCCCTGACGGGGTCCCTCCCGGGCGAGCGGGGTTTGGGGTCTACAAAAGCGCCCGCCGGATTGTCTTGCGTATCGCGCTTCCGGCGAGCCTCCCTCGGAGTGAGTTGCGGAGCATCTCCCTCGTCGCCGCGGGTACACGTGACGTGTTTGTGTGTCAACAGATATCTAATAGCGTTAGAAGGGAGTATGATCCTAATTTCCTAAATAACAGGTAGTTAATGAGAAGGAAAGCCACAAGTTAGTCAATCATTCAATCATGGGAGTTAATATTACATGGTTGGAACTTTCAAATTTCTTGATAATTTTATGTTAGGGGCACGCAGAGAGATTCTGAAGGATTCAAGGAAGCAAAACTATTTAGTAATGTAACTGAAACTCATAAAGTTCTGGGTGTTTGTTTTATTAAATCTATCTGTTACATATGAATATTGCTAATGTTTAGTAGAATTACCGCAGTTTACCGGTGTATATCGTTATTTGAAAGTCACTCTGACTCTGTGGAATCATTACAAATTATTTTCAGATTTTGATCTCCATTTGCATCTGGATGTTAATGTTACAAATTTTCCTTCCTTGCCTTCTAGAATTTATCTTGTTATTTTCGCGTACAACTTGTCATTATGGTGAGCTTATCCTTGTTAGATTTTGGGTCACCTTAAATATAATCCATGACTAATGCTTGAATATCCTAATTTCAGGGTACTTATTATGTCTTACTCATTTGCAGGCCGTGCATTCACAGCAGGAAGCAGAACGGGATATTGCATTACAAAGGTTGCAGCAGAGTCACATCATGCTTTCAATAAGATTAAAAGAGCATCATTGGAAAAATCGTGAAGTCGTAGATGAGGCATTGGACTTCATCAATAATGTCTACCATGATATCTGGCCTTCTCCGTCAGTAAACAAGCCTGAGAAATCAAGAAGCTATTCTGGCGATAACACTACCAATAAGAGGGAAAAAGGACCAAACTTGTTGGGGTGGATGGTTTCTTGTAGTCTGGATTTAGCTAGGAACAGTTTAAACATAAAAAATATTGGTGGTTTATTAGGGAATAGTGCAGTCTTAGCTGTTGGCATGATTACAATGCTGCACCTGCATTTCCTGTCTTCTGGAGAACAAAGTCTACCATGTCGTAAATACAGCTACAGAAGGATCAGTCATGGCAATTATTCACAGCTTGAGACGTCTTCCCTGGCAGTGGGTAGTAGAATGAGTCATCTTGATGTATTTTTAGCCAAAAGCTGATTGGGCTTTTGCCTCACCTTAACTGATCTGTTGTTTGTACAAATTTGCTAGTATGTACTCCTAGGTCATTCTATTTTCTGGGTACCCGGTGCGCCCATCGAGTTGCCATTCTAGGGATGTATTGCATTATTGTAGGCTAGCTTAGCTCTGGTACTTTCAAAATTTTGAAATGGACAACTGCAATCCTTGTTGTACGCAGCAACATGTTGTATTCATGTTAATCAGTTGTGTGCTCTGTTGTTGCTGTATGTGCAAATCTCACTTCAATTGTACAAAGTCTTGTTCTGAAATGTGTTTATGGACTTGTTGGACATTTTTTGACCCATTTATTGGATTGTTATCTGGTTTGGTGCTTGTTATGACTTGTATCCATTGTGCAGTTTGTTTGTCTTGTTTTCCCTCAGCCTCTTCAGATTTCACTGAACTTTAGCAAGCAGCCCAGATTACACTGCATACGTATCAAAATCTCAATCTAGAAACTTTTGTCGAATTTTGTTCATGGTGTTAACTTGGAAGTTGTCGTAGGAAACGGAAAGATACACCAGTTTTGAAGGCTGCCTAGTTTTAGCTGAAGTCTGACTCAAACACTGAACTAGCTCATCTTAAAGTCGAGAGGAGTCAGGTTGTCTGAGATACAGCGGGCCTCCTCCCCGTAGGAAATCAATCTCTATCTGTGGGAACTAGTAACTTGAATAGTGTCTCTCCAAGTTGACCTTTTGGGAAGGAGAAGGAAAATATCAGCTGAAGCAGCTCACGGGCATGGACTTGTCTGTGCCGTAGAAAAGTTTCAGGCTGGGAGCCAAATCAACGGGTCCAACCAACCAATTAGGCAGCAGAGCTGCAGCCAGATGCCTGCCCCAATATGGATCATACCATTGGTTGGTTGGGTGCGCCAATGCGATTGCCCTGGACGGTTCCATTGACCTGCCAAGCCAAGGGAAAAGAGGAGGCACACCACCCAAAAATGGTGTCGCGCTCGTGGAAAGGAAAACAACACTGCGCTTCGCTTTTCTTCCTCCGGTGCCCAATTGTGGCGCTGTGCACCTCCTTTCATGGATTGGTCCCTTGGCTGCACCGTGCATGCTCTTTTGGAGGGCTTTGGCCATTGGATTGAGGCCCTGACCGTGAGAGGCCCTTGGGGTGCAAAAGCTATGGTCCTCTCGTTCCAGTGCCAGGGCCGTACAACGTATGGGAACTTGAGTATTGGGGACACTTGCTAAGCTTCATCATTTCCAATCATGGAACCATGGGCCTCTTCCTCGGTCATGTAGATGTAGGAGTAGGAATGTGTTGTAAACATAGCCTGATATATCTGCCGTGCAAAAAAGAAACATGGTGTAGCTAAGAGCAGGGACAGGATAAGCAATGCATTGATGAATCTACCATGGCGTGGCTATCAAATTCTTCTGGATAATTCGTAGTAGTAGCAGCTGCTGCCCTCTCGACAGGTCACCAAGTTTTGCAACCGCCTAGTCACATTCCAAAAGGAGAGACCAAGTAGGGTGCAACTCAGGGTAGCTTGTTCGCGGTTGACCGTTCGGCCGATACTAGGCGGATGTGCCAAAAGATCCATGCTTCTTTTCATTCCTGCGCCGTGCCGTCGCCATCGGTGCCCGTAAGGGGACAGCACAGCGCCATGCCCACACCGATCCCCGCCAGATACGGTGGGTTCCAGCGCCCCGGCGTCCGGCCAAGTGCTGTTCGCCGCCGCGCATGGATCGCCCAGATGGCGACGCCGCCCGCTAGACGCCCGATCTGCCCGTGCTCCGGGACGTGCGGCGAACCCCAGTGAGGGTTTTGGTTACAGGAGCAGGAATCGTACTCGCACACTGGTGCTGCACCCATGTTTTTCAATCTCACTCAAAAATATACTCACTCCGTTCGGAAAAAGATGTCTTAGATATATCAAAATTTGGATGTATGTGGACATATTTTAGTGTACACATATATCCAAATCTAGATATATCCAAGACATCCTTTTTCGAACGGAGAGAGTACAAATTAAAAACATAATTCATACCAGACTTCACAAACTAGTTAAGTGGGGCCTCCTCCACGAATCCCTCCAATCCAAGGTATACACATCTACCCCAGCTGCAAGTACATGTGACGAGTTCAAGGCGCAGAACTAGCCAAACTGCTCCTCCTGCCTGCTCTGCTGCTACTCTCTCTACGCGTGAGTCCATTTGGGGTTTCGTTTCGTGGCACTGCGACCGATCTCCTTTCCTTCCTACCCAAATCCTCTGTCCAGCTGAAGCTACATGTGCACGCAGGCTGAGAGCAAAGCCCAAAGCCAAGGAGAAGTCCTACTCCTCCGCGGTGGCCACAGTGAGAAAAATTACTCTCCTCGGCCGGCCAGGTACTACCGTCTCGATCCCCACAGTTACGCTGCTGCAGTTCAAAACTACAGCACCCATGCCGCTACCACGCGAGTACAGCACGGTAACTGTGCCTGACTCCACGAGATCGTAGCGAATCCACAGCACCGGTGCCGGTGCGAGTGGGACTACTGTACGGGCCTGACCCCATGAGACTGAATCCACAGCACCGGTAGTTTGATTTAAGACTCTGGAGAAAAGGCAAACGAAATATAGGCGTGGTATTTTGAGAGTGGACAAACTGAGGCCCAGATCCATGGAACCCATTAGAGCATCTTCAGTCGCGGCGCCCAAATGGCCTTCCGGACAGACCCTTTGGGCGCCGTCCGGACTAGTCACTGGTTTTGGGCGCCATCGCTCCCCAGTCGCGGTGCCCAAAGGGGCCTCCCAAAGGTTTTTTATTTGAATTCCAATATTTTGTTAAGTAAAAATCAAACATACATAAATGTTTAATAGTTTAAACACATAAAATAAAGTTCCACGTTATCGAAAAACATCAATTCTAAGCTCAAACGTTTTGCTCTTCCTGGTCTGCCGCTGCCATGCCCCGTCGCGCCCACAAATGCTCCATTAGATCAGTTTGGAGTGCATGATGAGTATTTTCATCACGAATTTCCAAATGCATTGAGAGATAATCAGCGAAATCTGCCGGCACGTTGTGATCAACATCTGCGAGAGGACCCTCAAAGTCATATGGCATATGATTTTGCACGGGATTATCGCGCTCACTCTCGATGATCATGTTATGCATGATCACACAACCGTTCATCACCTCCCACATCTGCTCGTTCGACCATGTCAGAGCAGGGTACCGAAGGATAGCAAACCTTTGCTGCAGCACTCCAAATGCCCGCTCGACATCCTTTCTGGCACTCTCTTGTTCACCGGCAAAATGACAAAGAGCGAGGGTTGGGGATGCTCTTCACAAATGTTGCCCACCTTGGATAGATGCCATCGACTAGGTAGTACCCTTTGTTATACTTGTGGCCATTGACCTCATAGTTGACAGGTGGGGCATGGCCTTCAACTAGCTTCGCGAACACAGGATGTCGTTGTGTGATCCTGCCATGCCGAAGAATGCGTGCCAAATCCATAGTTCATGATCGGCCATAGCTTCAAGAACCACACTGCAATATCCTTTGTGGCCTCCTCTGTACAATCATTGCCAACCAAATGGATAGTTCTTCCAGCTCCAATGCATGCAGTCTATGCTTCCAAGCATCCCAGTAAATCCTCTTGCTGCGCATTCTGTTCCAGGATCCGAGTTGTTTCGTCTTCATTTGGTCCTCTCAAATAGTGTGGGCCAAACACAGCAACCACGGCCCTGCAGAAGCTGTACATCGACTTGATAACTGTGGACTCTGACATCCGTAGGTAGTCATCTACAGAATCAGCAGGTGCTCCATATGCAAGCATTCTCATGGATGCAGTGCACTTCTGGATTGACGAGAAACCAATAGTTCCCACGGCGTCCTTCTTCAACTTGAACCATGGATCATACTCCCTCACAGGTTGCACGATCTCGTTGAACAATCCACGGTTCATCCGAAAGCGTCGACGAAAATGCTTGGCGGTGGCGACAGGAGTCTCGGCAAAGTAGTCAGAGATTAACATGCAATGGCCTTCCATTCTCTGCCTCAGCTTGCTCTTCTTCCTTCCGAACGACGAGCCTCCCCGTTTTGGTGCGGCATTGGTGTGCTCGTCGGCTTGAAGTTGTAGAAGACAAGAGAGAATCACTAAATTCTCATTTTCCTCCTCGGCGATGGCGGCTTCTTCCAACAGCATCGCGGCCATCAACTCGTCGTCGCTATCCATCTGCAATAAAAGGAGATTGAGCCCGGTCGCCGGTTAGCATCAATTCTGTCAAAAACCAGGCGTACCAGTAATTCCGCCGAACACCTTGCAGGCAGGGCGGGTCGCGGAGAGGTCGCCGGTGCCGGCTGGCAAATAGCCAGTGGGCCAGAAGCCAAAGGCGCGGCGAGGGGGGGACGGGGGACGGAGGAGGAGAAGCCAACGGCGGCGCCGGCGTCGAGTCTGGTGAGGTGGAGCCGGCGGGCGGCGGCGTTCCAGATCATGGCGGCGACGAAAGTGGGGCGACGGGGAAAGAAAAGGGATAAATCAGACGAGAAAACGACGAGACATGTACTCCCGCGTCTCACTGACAGGCGTGGCCCGCATGTCGGAGGCAGACGTGGCGTCGCGTTTCGTTCAATCCGGAGCCGCCCGAAGCCTCCCAAGTTGAGGGCGTGGGCTGGGCGTGTTGGACACAAAACTGAGCCGCGCCGGACCCAAAACGCGTTTGGGCGGCGCGAGTGGGAGCAAAAACCTGTCCGGCACGCCCCAAAGGCCTTTGGGCGGCCGTTTGGGCGCGCCGACTGGAGATGCTATTATAATTACAGAATCAAAAAGAATATTTTAAAGTTTCAAAAGAAATCAGAAAAAAACCTCAATATAGGCAATGTTGTATTCTACCAACATGTAAAATCTAAACTAGAAATATATTATATTTTGGGCTGCACAAAAAAAAAAAGTTTGTCATTTGAAAGTTGGGAACAGTATAAATTTTCAACTCTTACAAGTCGGTCAGATTTTATTATTATTTGTTTGGCCCAGAATATGAAATATTTTTTCAGTACAGAATGTCACATTAACCGATAGTTTGATTTAAGAGTGCGGAGAGAACACAAATGAATAATAGGCATGGTATTTGGATTGTACCTGGCGTTTTGTTTTCCAGTTGCATATACACCTTTTATGTACAAATGCATTTTCAAATGGAAAACATTTGCAAAACAAAAGTTCGCACATAGATTTTCACATCCTATATCCCATACGTTGACAAAGTTGTTGCACACAAAAAACTGACATTATTTGTGCTATGTGTACATAAAATAAATTTTGGTGATAAAATCAGCCGCTTTTCACGAGACATTTTTTTGTCTTTTTACATAGGGCATAAAAAATTTGATTTATGCGAAACAACTGTGTAAACACATAGAATATGAAGATATATCCGTGAAAATTTAATTCACACAATTTCAACATTTTGAAATGTGTTTTTCAAATACATTCACTCTTTTTTATGTGTACCTGCACCCGTTAGTTCAATTTATACATAATACCTTTAAAATACTTTTAACTAACGGTCTATCATCGAGAGAGGACAAATGGCTCCTGAGCTCCATGGTGGCCGTCTTCTTGAAAATTTTGAAAGCAATGTTTCGAAGTTTGAAAATATGAAAAAAAAACATAGATTTAGATAACGATGAGATCTAATATTGTGAAAAAACCAATCCGAAATTACTTATATTTCAGGCTATGGGCAAAAATGACAAATTTGACAGATTTGTCATTATTTGTAGATCTGGGAGTGGTGAACAGTGCACATTTTCAAAACTTGAAAATTTGACAGATTTGTCATTTTTATGTAGTCTAGAATATAATAAACTTTGAATTGAGATTTTGCACGATTGTAGAGTTCAACTTCATATACATCTAGGATTTTTGTCCCCAATTTTTTTGAAACTTTAAATGCCGTTCAAATTTTACAAAAAAATGGCCACCGTGGTGCTCGGGCTCCCTTTGTGGTTTCTGTCTATCATCCTATTAATAAAACTAATGGTCTATCAAAGAATTGACAACATGCATGATTTTTTATTTTAGAATCTGTTTTGCTAGTCACGTAGATCAATAATATTCGTTCAGGGCAAAATGAGAGTTGCGCCCGCCGCGAGACGCTTGACGCTGGCGTTCCGTGGCGATGGAGAGCCGGATGCGCCGTGCGGCGGCGCAGCTCCGATTCGGGGAACCTCGGCCGGTTCGCTCGGTGTCACGCGAAGCTCAGGGCGATACCCTCGCATGGCGGTCACGGGGGAGGAGGTCGCGCCGGTGAGCGCCACCGCGGATTAGGGATTTGGCGGAGGTCATGGAAGCGGTGCCGGATTCCGAGGTGAGAGTTTTCGAGGAAACTCTAACCTCGGCCCTGGCCTCGCCTCCGACTCCGAGTCCGATGGTGAGGAATCGGAGGTGCCATCGACCGCTGGCTCGTCTCAGTGTTCCACCCCGCAGAGGAAGAAAGTGAGGTCTGAACCTCGGGTCAGAGCCGCGCTCGCTGTTGGAGAAGAGGACCAAATCAGCGGTCAGTTTCAGGCATCTGTCAGTTTGTGCGAGTTCAAAAGGGATTCAGAGTCTGAGTTCTGCCCCAATGTGGGAATTATCAGAGGCAAATCCCCATTGATCGGGCAGCCGCAGGGATGCAGGGTCAGGTTCAGCTCAGAATTTGTCAGTCAATTGAGCAATATCTCTCGTTCTACCACTAAGGTTCAGTCCGTTGGAATTGTTGCAGAACTTCGCGGTAGGAGATTTGTTGGTTGCAGCAACCCTACTGCACATCCATGTTCTAGCCTCCGTGTGCCTGCTACATCTGTGTGGAGAGCTCAGAATGCTTGTAGAAGCAACTCTGTTGGAGGAATTTCTGGAGGGGCAATCGGTACACAAAGGGGAAGAACTGGAACAGCGTCAGTCAGGTGCATACCTGGATTGAGGCGCGAAGCAAGTTTTCGCAAGCTACTGGGCCAGTTTCATGGAGGGTCAGAAAGCGTGGAGGCCATGGTGGATAGCAACAAATGCGTGGAGGGGTATATGGGATTCTATGGGCAGTTGTGGAATTTCACTCAGAGTGGGGATGCCGCAGCTACTGCCCTACCTACCAACCCCATCCCTTCTTCCTTGCTTGTCTTGATAAGGAAGGATCTAGTTGATAAAAGGAGTTTCGTGGCGGCGGACTGCGTCCCGATCTCATCAAGAGACAACACTGCGGTTGCGATCCGCAGAATTACTCTCGATCCGAAGGTCTACGCAACTACCAGGCAGCAGATTTTCGAGAAGATCAACATGGCAGAAAGCAGCAAGGGCAGAGGCAGAGGGAGAGCTGGTGGAGGTGGCCAGTGGAGAGCTCCTGGAGGGAACTTTCCCCAGCAGCCGCAGTCGCCGTTCATGCCTTACGCGCCAGGGCCGTATGGGTGGGGGCAAATCCCAGGTCAGTTTGCACCGCCACCGTTCCCTGGTCAATTCCCTATGCAGTGGATGCCACCACAGAGGCAAGGCGATTGGAAACAGCTTATGCAGCAGATCAACCGCAATAATCAGTACAACAGGAATGCTCAGCTAGGGAAGAAGATGAATAAGGCTAAAGAAGTGGTATAGCAAAAAGCTCCAGAGCCAGAGGTTGTTGTGGTTCCTGGACCGCCACAAAGAGATATTGCTATGGAGTATGCGGCAGTAAAATGCTACAATTGTGGAGATCCAGGACACCATAAGTAAGCCTGTACAGAACCAAAAGCTTGCTTCATTTGTAAGCAGACAGATCATGAGGTGGAATTATGCCCCATCAGGAAATTAGCAAGAGAGATTGCTCCATATTATGGCAGTGCAGCAGAAGGGTTAGGGTTTTTTCACATTGACCTGCCAGAGGATTCTCAGAAGATGAAACCGATTAAGAACGTTGGAGTGGTGTATTTGGAGCATGGCACCATCTCGAAGGAAGAGCTGGCTCAAAATTTCTCCTCAATCTACAAGACAAACTGGCCTTGGCAAATCAAGCAGTTAGATGACTACACGTTCCTGGTCAAATTCCCTCCACACATCAAGGTTGAGGATGTGGCCAGCTATCCAATTTTCAGGCTGGTGAAAGACGGGGTGCAGGTATATGTGGTGACCTGGGAAGGAGACCTTGATTATTATGCTGATTTAGATGAAGTGTGGGTTCAGCTTAAAGGAATGCATCATGAATGGTGCAACTGGAAGTCTCTGTCGCAGTTTGCTTCAGCGTTTGGGGTCCTGCAAGATGTAGACTGGAGGTCTATGTTCCAAGATCTCTTTGAGAAAGTCACACTGAAAATCTGGTGCAGGGACAAGACAAAAATCCCCGAATTCAGAGTGTATGAGATCATGGGAAAGCTCTACCAGGTTGGGGTCCTTGTGGAAATGAATGAAGAAGGTGCTGAAGCAGTTAACACCACAGAGTTGGGTAGCTCGAGAGACCAAGACCCTGACAAGGATAGAAATCCAGGGAAGAAGCAGGATAATATGGAAACTGACACGGGAGGTAACTCTGATGCCGTGAGAGAGGACAACTAGAAGGGATCTAGCTCTGGAGGAGCTCTAAACAATAACAAACAACAAGGAAGTGGAAGCATACATAAAACTATCTCCTTGGCTTTCAAAATGCAGCAGCTAGCTTTGGAAGTGAGAAATGCAGGTTTGACAGAACAGTTGGGCCCAAGCCTGTTGTCCCCCATCAGAGAAAGAGAGGAGGCAAGAGAGAAAGTTATGAATTGGTGGATGGTGAGCACCACCTAAGTGATGATAGTTGTGTGAATCGGAATAATGAATCGGAATTCCCAAATACTTAATAGGAAACTGGTCTTGCTCGCAACCGAATAAATTAGGGTACAACGAAGCATTTTCTGGACACCACATAGAAGACAGAGCTAGAAAACTTCAATTTGTAACCTTAATGGTTGATATTGTAGATCCACACCTTGAGTAACCTTTGGAACCGTCAACGCACGGTTTAGACCATGTTTGTCTTTTAGAATTTTAACCTAGAATCATGACTTACCTAAGCTCAGTCTTGCCGGGATTTCTTAGGCATATGCTTAGTTCGTAATGTAATTGTAGCTTGCCATAGTTTCTCAGCATACAGTACAGTCCAGATGTCATAGACCCAATTTACTGTCAGATCCACGCTTGAGAACATGGGCAGAGGACTGCCGGTGAAAGAAGTTGGCAAGCTGCGTACAGTACAATTTGCAAAATGAAATTTCAGCTCCTAGACAGTGCCTAGGAGCTCCTAGCTTCGCCCCAGTATGGTGAAAGGGACATGTGCGAGTAGCTCTAGGCTTGTAGGAGGTGAGACACCCCAGAAAGAAGCAACCTTTACAAAGTTGTTGTAGTTTTGTGCTTGCAGTTATTTGAAAGCTACCCTACATTGGTCAGAAACAGCAAGCTGCCAAACCAAAAGTGAGGCTGAGAGAATTCAAAAGATCGAGCTGAGCTTCACATCTTTGGCATCTCCTGGTCTCGCTTTTGAATTTGGATTGTTTGGGAGCTCTACTAGTGATACGATTCCTAGGTGTAGCTAACAATAGCCTTAGGAGATTTAAAAATTGTGATATTTTTTTTCTGAAAAATAGGATTCCCTTAAGCTATGCAACTCCTCAACTAGTATATTCTCCTAAATTTCCAGTCGTGCAGTGCACGGACATAGATTTTCACATTGTCTCTTGCAGCACCAAGTGACAAATGCACGTGGTGGTTTAAAGCATTCATGCTTCATGGAAGTATATGTAAACATTTGCAAAAGTTGGAAAACAAAAGGAGAGCACTCCTAACTGTAATTCTTCCCCTAAAGTAGCTGATAGTATATAGTATCACGAAGGACCACGAGCCGGCGAGCTATAAGGCTGAAACTAGCCTGTTTTTAATCTGCTCCAAAGCTTTGAACTCTCATGAAACTAAAAGCCGTTGGACTGGTCAAACGGTACATCGATTTTGTGAGCTAAGCCGTGAGGAAGCCAAAGGTGGCATGCGATCTTTCAGCCCGTTCATGTTTGGACTATTGTTGTTTGTTTTGCAAGAGGTTAGCATCAGGCTCCACGTACTTACATGGGTTGCTGTAAACATATTCCTTGGACAAACGGAGAATGCTTAACGCAGAAATTCAGTTTAGTATTTTTGCACTGATTTTTTTCATGATAGAAACCAGAAAGAACTAATAGAAATTATCTAGTATGTTAATTGTGGAGATGTCCATGTGCACTTCATGTGTACTTTATCCAAGACAAGAACTGTAGTTTAGGCTTTATGTGCACGTATAGCTTTTTCGAAGCTAGATGTGATGAAGCTACTGAGATTTTTCCTGTATAAAGCCGCAAAAGATCATAAGCCTCGCATGCTTGGGCATCTTCTAGCGACAACCGAGCATTTAGCAGGCTCATACATGTCTTTCGCTACTAGTACTTTGAGATGATGATGTATAAGTCTACTTTTTTTCGGCAACAAAAAAAGAAAGTATACCTCTTTTCTTTGATATGCATGAGCTTTATATACTTGACTTTTTCATAGCACATTACATGTGCAAGCAGAAAGTGTCTGTTTTGCTCCCATCACTATCTTCAGATTTGGTGTTTCTACCTACTAATCTGAAATGGAACAGCGTAGCCCGTAGGGGGGTGTCATCTCGTGTGAGCAGAATGAAAGAAATGGGTTGGGTACATACATGTTCAGCGGTTTTAGGACCACCAAATTGCCGCAATTACGTGGTCCATGTCCTACAGGTTACTACAGACAGTAGTCGTTCCTCATTTCAAGATGTTTCGGCATTTGATTAGTACATTGCCCCGAAGCCCTAAGCTTTCCAGACATGCCATTGCCTTATCGGTCACGAGCTCACGTGAGCGTAGATACAGGTGGATGCTTGATCCAATGGTTGAAAGACTTCCTAGTACTAAATCGATCGAGTAACAATCAACTCATGCAAGAATCCAGTTGGTAGGGGATGACCCTGGAGACTGGGCCACATAGTCAAACATATAACACCTGGAGATTATGAGTCGGAATGATTAGTGTCTCTCCGCATTCGACCACATCTCTGCAAAGAATTCTGCAAAGTCGGTCGAGATATACTACATGAAAGAAGTTTTTCCTTTGGAGAGCATGCCCGTCACTCATCGTCTTTGTTTGCACAAACTCAGAGCGGCTGGCTGGCTTTCTTTCTTCCAGATCACATGATTGGTTTTCAAACAGAAATCCCAGAGATTATTATGAATATTCATTGCCACTCGAAGCTAGGAAGCTCGACATTTTAATCTCTGTAATAATAAATCCTGCTTTGCAAGCATAAATCCCGATGTGGAAGGCAGGGGCAGCCTTCGATGATTCGACGGGCTGCAGCGGCATCCCTAGAGAAAAGAGATCCGAGAAATCTGCTGCGTTGTGCGTCGCGTCCCGTCCGTGACCGCGAGCATAGTAGTAGCTCGAATCGATGCACCACGCCGGCCATGGCGGCATGGAGCCCCGTACGCACTGTTGCTCACGCAGGTAAGTACTTATACGGCACGCGTGCTGTGGTTTCGGAGTACTAGCATAGCAGCGAGTGAGACGGACTGATTGATCGGATGTGCGTCGCAGGCGGTGTAAATATACGAGAAGACGCCATGGTTACGCTACGTACGATGGCCATGCCGTTTGCGCTGATCATCGGTTCCATCGGCCGCCGGCAACGGAGTAAAGCCACCGTCCCACGCCGCCGTCGCGCAGAGGCATCACCGGCTCATCATGCTTGGAAAGCCCACCACCGAACCGGCTCTGCCACCGCGTAATTACCAGGGCCTGGTAATTACCTGCCACTACAACTGTTACTATCATAAGGTACATGCTGGAGCTGGATGCGATCTAACCGTAATCGAACACCCGTATACAATTGCTGCCGACTTCTATCACTTGTCCGGCAAATGGTAGAACCAGATATCGAAATACCGTTTTCCTCTCCTCCTGTCGCAACTTCTGACAGAGGCGGCGGCGGCCAGCTCCTCCCAATCTCCACCGGCTAGGACGCGGGTCCTGGTCTCCTCTTCCTCCGTTGTCGCTCCGGCGGCGGCAGGAGGGAGGGGGACCCATCTCCTCCGTTCCGGCCTAGTGTTTAGGGTTATGTTTTGTCTTCTTTGCTGCGTCGTTGGGTGGTGGGAGCGGCGTCCTGTCAAATAAGGGTCTGTTTGTTTGGGTTGCAGCTTTTGAGAATCAGCTATAGCTTGTGAGCTGTGAGAAAGCAGCTGTGAGAAGCAGCGGTTGGAATTAGAGATTTGATGTTTGGCAGAACTGCTTTTGTCGGCTACTGCTGTTGGTTTTGAGGGATGAAATGTCTAAAATGCCCCTAAATGCTAAAAGGTTTCATTCATTTTCTGGAATTTACATAAATCATTCACAAAATGCTAGACTCTGACAAGCAGGCCCGCGCTGACGTCAGCAGGTGACGTACGCGACGAAACCCAGCTCTGCCGAGCTCGTGCTCGAGCGGAGGAGCACACGCGCGGGGCTGGAACCCAACGGATCCGCACGAGGGCGTTGCGGGGAGCCTAGCGGGCGGCGCACGGAGACCAATGGTCACCGGAATTGCCGGCGGCGGCCAAATCCGCGATTCGGGGCTAGGGCGGCGGTGGAGTAGGGTTGGGGCGGCGACTGAGCAAGGTTGGGGCGGCGACGGAAGCAGGGCTGGTGCAAGGAGGAGAGGAAATCTTGCACGCTAGGACATGAAACGGCGAGGCTGCGGCTCGACATGCTCTTGTCGACGGAAACGAGATCGACCAGTTGTTCCCCGGTCGATTCGAGGACGCACGACTTGGTGGAGGCCGGGTCGGAGTAGCACGTCGTCGAGTCGTCGGAGAAGCTCACGGGGCGAGAAACGGCGAGCCGGCGGCGCCTCGAACAGCTCCAGTCGCCGGCGGCGCCTCGGACAGCTCCAAGATTCAGGGGGCGGCGCGAGCGGGACGAGGTCGGGAATGGAGAGGCAAAGGAGATCTTGCGGGGAACGGCGGCCAGAGCGGCGGGGAACGGCGGGGAAGGCGGACGGTGGCGCTGGCGACCCTAACCCTAGCCGGACAGCCATGGGAAAGGACACGAGGGTGAGAAGAGGTCGGGTTGGGGGCTGTGTGGTTCGTTGGTGGTAGTTTGTTCGTAATTATTCCAAACTCATGAGGGCATTTTTGTCCATCGTATTTCGAGAATCTCGGGAAGCAGGCAAAAGCACCTCCTGACCTGCTTCCGCGCTCGTACGCTCGCCCAGTGCATTTCGCTACCGCGCTTCTCGCATTTGCTTTCCTATTTCGTGCTGTTTGTTTGGGCTTCCGCTTTTGGACCCCAAAAACAGAAACAGAAGCCCAAACAAACAGGGTCTAAATCCATCTCAACTCTACTCCCACACCGGCGCTGTCCTTCATGGCGCCGTCTTGGAGTTGGTGGCACCGTGTGCTTGCCGATCTTTCAGATCGGTGGTTTTCGGGTTCTTGTATGGTGTCGGCGAGGATTTATCCAGGAGTACGTGTAGACGGTTGTCTGTGCTGGTAACAGACGGAAGATGGTGCACCTTTGTGCTGGGTTTGTGGTTGGAGGTTGACGGTTCCGCTTCCTTACTCCGACGCCGTTGTGCGGGGGTGCCGGTTCTGAAGTTCGATGGCGTGTCCGGGGTCGGGCTGCCCCGGTCTGATTCTTTCAACGACAATGGTTTGTCGTATGGTAAACTATATTGGAGGTCCGAAAAGCTGCTGGTCAGCGATGCAGCCGCATCAAGATCGGGTGAAGAGGTGATATGTCTCGCTTCTCTTTGGTGGCTGCTATGGTGGTGCCGTAGGAGAGGGATAGGCATTGGTTTGTCACATAGTTTTATTCTATCTTTGCAGATCTGTAAGATCGGTGTGTACGTGCTTTTATCTTGTTCTTTATTTATCAATGAGAAACGTATTACCTTGCAAAAAAATATAGAACCAGATTTGAGCTCTACGGGCCTTGGCCCAGTTAGTACCAAATCCTGAAATGATAACAGTCAAGATTTGTTGCATATTTGCATGTTATGTTACGGGGTGAGGGTAAATGTACTCACACATTGATAGCCAGAGAGAGTAGTTGAACTTCAAAGTAAGGACAATTCATATACACCCACTAAACGATTTAGATATGAACAGGTCACGCGCACTCCTCCTCATCCGTCTGCCTCACCAAGCATCGCATACGCTATGTCTCATCTCATCTCGTGTTCGAATCTGCTTTGTGGAAGATTTTTTTTTTGGACGGTAATTTTATGTGCCTGATCCATTACATGTGCATGCTTGACACATACACCGCTTCTTTCACTTGCGTAACACTTGTGTTTTCTACCCGCCCCAAGCCTATAAAGGAGAGAACCGATCTAACGGATTAAGAACACACGACTCACTCTGGGTCTCGCCATTGCCTAGTTTTTTTGTTGTTGTGTTGATTCCACAATCCCCATCCCGGTGCCGGCGTGCACCTCTGTTCGGGAATGCATGCCTCTGATAAAACTTGCTTAATCTCCCAATAAATTATTGATCAATTTTGTTAGATTATTTTTTGATAAAAATACTTTAGGAGTATTAAACATTAAGTAGTGTAACCAAAGTACTGACACTTAGCTTCTGCATATGCAGGATGCACAAGAGCATAGGAATAAGCATTGAAATCAAGAGAGAAAATACAATTGTGTGCATCACTCATATAACTACTAAGGTGGTGGATAGCGGCGACTATGCCTCCAATGGTGTAAATATATCTCTCGCCACCCGTGTCAATCGTGTAAACCTCCGTAAATAAGTCACAATTTTCTAAAAGTTGAAGAGTGGACAGTAAACAAAGCTATTAGCTACACCGGAACCGCTCACACCATATTGAGAATTCTAAAATTGTTATCAGGTGTTTCTTTATCGCCATAAGACTACAATACGAGTCCGTTGGAAATATTTCCTAGAGAAAATCACGTACGATGATATTTTCTAAGATTATTTATAACTTTAGTAATTGTTCTTAAACATCACCAATAAAATTTATCATGTAATATGTGTTTTCTAATAGTCCGTGATCAACAAGGTTACGAATACTCATACCATTGACTAGTGTATGACTCGGCCAATGACTTGTCATGGACATTGTGATGATAATTAGATAGTATTGACTCGGCTAAAAGAGTTTAGCGATTCGGACCGACCCAATGTGGGACGCAACCAGTAAAGTTGTTATTTGTTATTCTCAAACAATGTCTATGTCACATCCTTAGACTTAAGCTTCTCATATGAGCTGACTTTGGACTTATCAAACACTATTTTATAACTGGATAGTTGCAAAGCGAGGTTTTGAGCCGACTGTTAAGCGAGTCGTGCGACATAGTTAAAGAAGACGGAATCTAACCCTTTAACTCAGAGAGATATTTTCCTGTTCTTCTCGGGTGTTTTGATTCTGAAATCATGGCCATGCAACTCGGTTAAGAGTTAATTGAGGAGTCGGACTAAGAGTTAGTCCAGTGAATCGATATAACGAGATCGAGAAACGAGTCACGCTATTAAAGGGATAAGAAACTCTTGCCCATATAATTGACAAGATATATCTTGAATTTCCACTTTTCAACCTTGACAACGATCACCACTTGGTGTCATCGGCTCATAGGCTATATGAACTCTTCATTTTGATCTAATCCCATGAAAAGATATCTAACCCGGCATAGAATCATCAAACACATAGATCATGTGTAAGTTCACAAAGCGCAACTGAACATTGCTTACCATAATACTAGATCACTTGATCCACGTGGTACATCACGCACAAGTTGATCTTCTAGAATGCAATCCTGGGACTTCATCGTAATCAACCATTCTCATATTTACGCATTGTATTGATCTCTTGAAAGCCATAAGGAATTCTTCACTTCAGTTACTTGCTTCAAGACCTGATCAACCTTGGTTCAACTTGATTCACTAACAAAACTCAATATTCATACCACTAAGTTCAAATCCTTTGTTTGTTCTTGATCATTTAAAATGATATCTTGAGCTCAATGTCTTGATGCATATATTGGTATTGATGGCATTCTATGTTCTTCATACATCACCTATGGACCATTCCTTCATAAACAACTCAGTCAAACCATAAGTTTGTAGTGATTTTCATTAATTAATAAAACCCCACTTAGGGGCTAGCTAGATGCCCTCTCAATTTGTACGGACTATTTCATAGACATGTTATTGCAAAAAACTCCAATTTACTGTGTAATACGTTGTAGATAACTGGAAATCACACGACTATTGCCTGCTAGTCCTTGATTACGTGGCAAACTATTTCTAGGGCGTCATCCCAACACCACATGGTAACCCAACTTTGACTCTTATCTAACAAAATATGACCAAACTAATATATGGCTGGTAAAGAGTTCTCTAAATTTCTCATACTGTATTAATTAGTGTTCATTGTTTCAATTACTAGAACATTTCTGGGTTTATTTAATAGTTTAAAATTTGGACCAAATTTCAACCAAATATAGCAACAAATGAACAAAAATTCATATAGTAAAAATGTCTGAAAGATTGCCATATTAATAGTGTTTATTATTTCAGTTATAGGAAAATGTCATCATGTTTTGATTTATTTATTTTTTGAAAATTGACAATAAAATATGACCAAACTTTTAAGCGGTTTGTAAGAATGTGTCAAAATGTTAGTCTTCAAATTTTTCTAATCGCTGAAAATTTCAGAAACTTTTAACAATTTTGATCGTTCTTTGCCGAATTTAACAAAATATGATCAACATAGAACGTGTAGCCGTGTAGGACACGCCGGACATGTATATGCCACTCCATGTAACTACTGACTCGCGGCCGCAATCTTCAGAGTTACTGTTAATCGAGTTGATCTAAAATTTATGTCATGTGCAATAGATTACACGAAAAATTGGTGATTTGTAGAGAAAACTTGTATAGCGAGTATTTTGTGGAAACACGTGATTTGTAAAAAAAACTTGTATAGCGGGTCGAGCTAGAAATCTCCACTCTACTTTGCGCAAATACCTTAGCAATACAGTAGTTCGTGGTTGGTGGTGATTCTACACGGCCACTAGAATCAGTATTTCAGTTCCAAACAAAAACAAGATACTAGTAGAATCTGAGGCCGATTGCATGCGCCACTAGGACGGAGACGGGAGACCGTACTTACGTGGAGGCGGTCCACCACCCAGCGCTGGTTATTTTTTTTTAAATAATACGCTAAATTTATTTAATTAGGAAAATAATACGCATTTTTTTATTTTCAAAAATATTACTCAGTCGTCCTCACCGAAAACGATTAGTACTAATCGTCCTAACCAAAAACTATTAGTACTTGTCGTCCTACCCAAGACGACTAGTAGTAACGTAGGCAGAAAAAAGTGCAAAGGCACATATCGTCTTCGCCGAAGACGACTAGTACTAATCGTCTTTGGCCAGGACGATTAGTACTAATAGTCTTCGGCCAAGCCGACTGGATAATAATTTTGAAAATAAAAAAAAGCGCGCATTATTTCTTGAAATAACTAAAAAAAATGTATTATTTAAAAAAAATTGGCCCAGCGCTGGTGGTGGCTCGCCGTTTTGCCTGCCGCCGGGCAGGGCGGGGCCGGCGAGAACGTGGCCGACACTGCCTTCTCTGGTCTTCTGCCGAGACAGACAGCGCTGCGGCGTGGCCTTGTTGTTTAACTTACGTACGAGCCGTTCGTTTTTAGTAATGCAGTCGCCGGGCCATGTTTTGCTTGTCCGTGCCGCATCCGGCGACCTTGTGCATGTATGCCATGGCTCTCTGCCTCAGCCGAGTAGAGGAGCAACAAGACATGCAACCAGTTGCACCTATACAAATCGTTTGCTAGTTTTATCCTTCCCATGCATGGTGCCAAAATGATTCAAACATGAGGAGAGGAGACCAGTGACCACGAGAGGTCAAGTGCACTCCTAGACTAGTCTTCTTGGCAGTTTAGCGTACCTAGTACTGTATACTAAACTTAAGTAGGGTTGCCATTGCAGGTAGAGAATCAATAATTCGATTTAAAAAGAGGCACTAGATGTCATTAGGACGAATCATAGCCCCTCGCTCACAGAAGAGAAGAAAAGAAAAGAAAAGAAAAGGCTGAATCATGACTGCAATCTTTTGAGGTTGTTGTTTGCAGGGCTTCTCGTCCAATGGGGACATGCTCTGACTCGGAATAGCATGCTTAGATGCCGCTCATCACATCACATCACAGGCCGCAACCCAGTTGGGGCTGTTCCGCCGTCCAACAAGTGAGATCGAATGATCAATCCGTAGCCTAGGATTAGCTAAAAGTGAGACATAAGCATCCGCATGGCTGGCGAAGAGCAAAAAAACATATATATATGACCTAGCCGTAGCCTGACGTGCTCATGCGTGGTGCTTAACTAGTGATCTACAAGGGATCCCGCCCGCGGCTAGACAAAATAATCACCATGCTCTACGGCCTTTTTCAGGTTTCCAACTATAATAACAACACTAGATGCGTATATCTCCATCAGTTAATAAAACCAGTTCCTCTTTGCATCACTCGTGCGCAACAAAGCACATTGATCACCCACGAGTGCATGCATCAGGGCTCCAAAGAAAGCGGCTTTTGACCACACGCGGCGCATACATACCATACCACGCTTGCCTTCACAAAATTCCCAGGATGTTTCGTTTGAACACTTTCGACACAGTATTGAATGAACTATGAAGAATGCCCCAAATGCTGAGAAAGAAAAATGAAAATTGTGAGCTTTGACAACATTGTGTTTCAGCAGACTAAGTCATGGCCTAGTCCTGGGGAGAGGCTGATGTCGAATCCCACCCAGCTGAGTTCGAGTTCTCAGAGCATCTCCAACCACGATTGACAAACCATACCTAAACGTCCGGGCGGACAGACTAGACATGATTTGGGCTGAAAACGGTGACCCAACCACGGCCCCCAAACCATCCCCAAACGTCCGGACTGTCCGGCAAACCCCAAACCCAGCCCATATGTGGGGCGAGTTTGGGGCGGCCCGGACACGTCTGCCACATCGGACCTAGCAATGCGGGTCCACGAAATTTAAACAAAAAAAAGGCACCAGCCACTTTCATTTATCCCCTCCGCCTCCACTCCCGCCAGCCACTTTCATTCCTCCCGCCGCGTCCATCCCGCAAATCCCATCCGTAGCCTGCTGGGCCGTGAGAAGAGAGAATGGAGGCGGAAGGAGCCCTCGATTCGACGGAGAAGGGCACATCGTACGAGTCCGTGGAGCAGAGGCAGGGCTCGGAGCTAAAGCCGGAGACCGTCGTGCGAAGGACGCGGCGCCGCAAGCAGCGGGAATGCGAGCAGGTGGATAAGGAGAAGAGGGAGAAGGCGGAGGAGGCCGAGAGGATTGCGAATGCGGAGACGCAGTAGGAGCCCGAGGGTATGAGCACGCCCGTACCCAAGGCTAGGCGCCCTACGCCGACGTCGCCTCAGCCGTCCGGCATCGCGGCAAGAAGGTCCATGTCCTCGACCACGAACCAGGAGGAGCCGTACCACATCGCGGACAAGTACCCGTCGCAGGTCGGCCCGACGCAGGACGAGGAGGTGGTGGTCGACTCTCCGCCGCTCCAGCGGACGCGGGCATCTTCCGGCCTCGCCGACAGCCAGCACGTCCACAACCTGTTCGACGGAAGTCAAGACCTATCCTAAATGCATACTTTCGAGTCAATTTTAGGACGAGTTTAATTGTTAGCATGATTAGGAAGAGTTGTTGATGGAATTGATCCGAAATGGGGGCGATCCGTCAACACAGGATCTGTCGGCATCCACACTTCCCCCCTTTTACAGTGTGGATGAGGAGGAGCCGTCCGGTGCTCCGACGAAGAAGAAGGGGAAGGAGAAGAAGGTGTACAAGTCTAGAGGCACTTCTTACACAACTTTTGAGAATGTTTTGCTTTGCCGGGCTTGGTTGGCCACAAGCATGGATGCTATATGTGGAACCGAGCAAAAGGGTTCAAAGTTGTGGGAGAAGATACATACCCACTTTAATCATCAAAAGCACTATGTACAACCCCATCCAATTGTGACCGATCGCAACGCCGGCTCTCTCCAACATAGGTGGGCATCGATCCAAGAAATCGTGAACAAGTATTGTGGTTTCAATGCAAAAGTGGTCAATAGGAATCAAAGTGGTGTCAACATGGATTCCTATGTAAGTAATTCCGTGAAAGCTCAACATTTTATCACATGCCATGTTTGTCTCCAAACCATTTGTGTAATTGCTTCTACCTGTTTGCTTGCTAGTGTGGTTTGGCCGCCACTTTGTACCATCGAACAGAGGGCAAACGCTTCACCATGGCACATTGTTGTGGATCTCTCAATATGATGATCACAAGAATCCAACTAAGAAATGGAAGAACAATGATGGATCAAGCTCATCCATCCCAATTGGACTTGATGAGGAAGATGGGCCGTCCGAATCTGGAACCGGCGTCCTCCGGAAGAGGATGATGGCGAGGGGGTGGAGGAAGGATAGGGTGACTCGTGACAGCGCCGCAACGAAGATGTCCGCTACCTGGACGGACATCTTCTCAAACAAAAATGAAACCATGAAGAAGTTGAAGAAAGAAAGAGATGACAAGAAGGCTGAGAAGTATGAAGCCTTCTTGGCTTTGCAAAGGGAAAGAATGGAGAGGATGGACTTGGAGAGGGCGAGGTTGGAATTGGTGAAGGAGTAGGCTTGGATGAAAGTCCAAATGGAGCAAAAGAAGTTCCTAGACACCCTAGCGGTGGAGCAAGAGAAAGTCTTTCTCGCAAGAATCACAGAGGAACAAAGGATCATGTTCCAAGACGCTAGCCTCTTGGATGAGCCTAGTGCAAAGTGGATCCTCATGATGAAGAAGACGATCTCCGACCGTGATCTCGGCCTAGATGGATCAGGTGGAACCGCCCCTTGAAGAAGAAGATATCACTTCTCATTATTGTATCGGACAACTTGTTGAACTTCTTTGATTTCGTGTTGAATTCGGACCACTTTGTTTCGTAATTTGGATCCGGCATGTATCGGATCGATATTGCATGTCATTGCATGAGTCTGGGTGAGGATTTGGGGGACACGGTTGTAGGAGCCTAACTTTGGAGGTGGTCCGGTCACTGTCTGCGAACAGTTTGGGGGCTGATTTTGGAGGTTCCGACTCGAGATGCTCTCATACTCTCAATTTGATGACGTTGCATCTTTCTTATATATATCAAAATACCAAGAGTCCCTCTCCTGTAGGACGGCATCGTGTTTCAGATCCGTGAGACATGCAGGAGGGCAGGCAGCAGCAGCCGCAGTTTTGCACACATGGGGATGGACCCCAACGAAATCCTTTGACTCCGCGAGCAAACGAACGAAGCAGCGCCACGAGTGAAGCAGAACACGAGGCCGGACAAGGTGTGGGACTCACGCAGCTGGCTTGCGATTCACTCAAAGCACCCGATCGAACACGAGGGCGATCGACGGCCAGCAGTGGCGCCCGCCGAAGCAACAGTAGCCCGGCATCGCTCTCGTTCGTTCGTTCGTTCGACCACTGGGTTAGCCGAGCCGGGGCGACGGCGACGCGAGTTTGCTTCCCGGCCGACCGCGCGGTTTTCTTCTGTTTTCCTGCCGTGTCGTGTCGCCATGGTCGAGTCGAGTCCCGATGCCAGCTCCGTACCGTACGCCCGGCTCGGACATTCTTGCTTGCTTCTCGCCACCCTCGATCTATCGTGTTTATGCCTTCACTTGCTTGGCACGCAATCGTGCTCGCCCTGTAAAATCTCGAAGGGACAAGCTGAGGCGACTGTTGCTTGCTGGTTGCAGGTAAATCTCGGGCACTGGGAAGAAAGGAGCAGAGTCAGTCAGGCGCGCCTTGCAAAGGATGAAAGGACAGACACCAGACTATGGCTAGCAAAGCTAATCACCCAGTGAGCAACAGACAGCAACATGGCAGACGCAAGGGTCGTCTGGACTGCAAAGCCAACCGAAATCTAAACGCTGGAGTACACTCTCACTGTGTGCGGTCTAGCTCGTTGGGAGTGTACCAGTAGCAGTAGTACGCTGTCATGGGGTTTCAACTGTGACTGAGCGTACTAACAGTCTCCAGTTTGACAAATCCTCCATTTTCGCTTGGAACGTGCAGGTGGAGCCCACCCGTCAGCTGTTGGTGCTAAGCATCTCCAATTGGGCGTTGAAATCACGTCCGGCGACGGACGGACACTATTCAGCCCGTCCGGACGCACTACCGGATATTGGGTGGCGCCGCTCTCAGACATAGAAAAACGCTGTGAAATCCGGCCATGCGCAATCAAACGGTGTCGTCATCGACGTGGATGTCGCCACCGTCGCCCTGGATGTCGCCGGGCCAAGCCCTAGTTCTTGCAAGATGGCGGCACATAACATGTCGTGCGGCTCCTTCACTAGCGGATCCATGTTTGTGTCAAGATTATGAAATCCTCCTTCCTTTTATCTCGATCTCGAGCTAGATATTGGTCTTCTCCGTCAAGGCCGTCCACCTTGCGTTATTCTCGGCGCACCTCAAGCTGGAGTTGGAGGAGACATCGGCGAGGACCTTGTCCATGGATGATTAAACCCTCTCCGATGTTGCCGCCTCAACGCTCGCCTTTGCCTTCTTGTTCCCAATGGGCCATCCCTTCCTGGGTGCATCGAAGTTGAGGTCGGCACAGCTCCCCTTGTTGAGTGTCTTCCGGTGCGCCTTCCATTTCTCGCTATTTTGAAGTAACTTCAAGCAAGGCTTCAAGCCGAACTCTTTGTCCTTCTTTTGGTCCCGAAAGAAGGCTAGCGCATCGATGAGATAACAAAACACAAATCCGGCGATCAAGGTTCGTCCACATTGTCGTGGGTTAATCTCGGCATATGTCATTGCGATGACTTCGTAGGTGTGGGGATTGCGCGAGTCAAACGCCTCCGAGTTTAAGATCACAGGACACGAGGAAGACAATGTTTACCCAGGCTCGGCACCTCGATGCGAGGTAAAGACCTACTTTCTACCTATCCTAGATTGGAATTGATATGAATATGTGTTACAAGGGGTTGGCGATCGATATGTCGAGTCGCCTTGAGATCTAGGGTTTAGGACTTGAGAGCTTGGGGTTCTACGTCCTGCGAGCCCTCCTTATATACACGGAGGCTTGGTCGGTTACAAGAAAAGCTTCTCCTGCTAGGAAAGTACAAGCCGGAGTCCTGTTCGGAGACTAATTATCTTCGTGCCTTCCAAGTCAAATTACCTCCGCTCTTCTAGAATCTTCCTCGTCATGATCTTGGGTCAACCCATCTTCGTGTAAGCCTGTTGATGGTGCGGCCGTGTACTCATAATAAGCCGCATTTCACTCGATGAGCCGCGGGTTAAGTATTCCCCCGACACACATGCACACAAAACACAACGCCGACATGAACTTACTTCGTCAGACTGATTATTCCCACTCTCGGGCCTATCATGGATGTTTTCGAGAAATCCGTGAAACTTGTTGACGACCTTTTGTATGCAACGACACCTATACTCGATGGAACCTTGGTTGTGATCCATGTGCACCAAGTAGTAGTACTTGGTGAACCGGCGCTCGTTGAACTCGGTCTTGATTCTCTTCCATTTCCAATAGGCGAAGTTTGCTTGATTGGCTCCGGTGATTGAGTTCCACGGCTTTCTAAGATTCCACCAAGCACTCGTCCTTCTTGGTCATCCAACAAACGCCCTGGTTCCCATTCCTCTTCTTCTTCCCGGTTACATGATACCTGCAAGTGCACAGGGTGGTTACAGCATACTCTCGTGGAAGTATTTCTCCCAGTTTTATATCGAACTCACAGAGAGCAATAAGGTTGGCACTACCAGACCCACAACTACGTTGTCACAGTGTAGTTACACGCGCAACTATGTTCGCACACAAACCGTATCTAGAAATAGTCTACTCTAAAAGTTGCTATGGAAAACAGTTTATAAAAAGGTTTTGTAAAGACTAAAACTAGAACACGAGTAAACTAGTAAAGAACAGAAGTAAACTAGAACTGAAAGTAAAACGGTTGTGAGTATGAGAGGGGATTAATGCTACAAATACTAAGATAGACTGATGTGGCTTTAGTGCTAATGCTAGGGTGTACATTACCGTACGCTTGGGCGGTTCCTCCAAACACTTTGAATAAAAACATAAGTAGACAAATGCCTAAATAATGTCATGCATAGAACAACCATATCACTAGACCATATCACAAATTAATTATTCATAACATTAAAGAGAGGTTCAAGCCATGTTACAACTCATCAAGAAAGCCATGACGGGGAAGGAAGATGATGGTGGTGATGGCGGCGTCTGCGTGGCGGTGGCGGCGTGGTGGCTTCCTCCCCGGTCTCCCACCAAGGTTAAGGATGATCTTGAGGTGCTCGGCAGCAGGGCTTCGCTATGGTGGAGATGGAGATGGAGGTGGAGCAGCAGCCCCCCGGGGGCGGCGGCTACGGTGGAGGGATGACGGCTTGTGGATGGATGCATGATTCTTAAAGCTAGGTCTTCCCCTCTTTATGTAGGCAGCCTCCACTTGATCAAAGGGCTCTAGATGACTCCATCTTGACCCCCCCCCCCCAAACCTACCTAAAGAGTTTAGAAAGGTTAGGGTTCGAACGGGGTCGAAATCGGTGAAGAATCGCGAAAGTTCGGGCAATTTAAGTCACTCTGCGGGTCCGGTACGGTCGCGTGCCCGCGCGTGTTAAACCTTCGGTTAATAATCTTGTTTTGGCCATCATTTTGTCATACGAACTCCATTTTGGATGTTCTTTGGCTCGTTGAACTCGTATGGACGAGGCGCTCTCTCCAGTGGTCTTCAATATTTATGATGGCTTGGTGAAAAATAACCATTTTCCAAGCCTCTTAACTTGCCATCTGGTGCCTGTAACTTCTTCAGATTCTTCTCCCTATGTCTCCTTTCATCGCGATTTTTTCATAAATACCACCTACACTTAGATAGACACAAAGACAAGAGAAACAAGTAAAATCCTAAGAAAAACCTACGGTTGTGAAAGGACCATTGGAAAATGAGTTGTAGTTGATATCAACATAAAAGGTAGAATCAAATATTGAATAATGCCAAAACTCCAATGTAAATATATGAAAAACAATGGCAAAATGCTATAGAAAATGGACGCATCATTACACCGTCGGCTATCACTCCTCGCCGATCACCCCTTCATCATCATCATCATCATCATCATCATCATCATCATCATCATCGTCATCATCGTACTCCCCCTCCTCGCCGATCACCCCTCCTTTTCCTCGTATCCCGCCATGGGGGCGCCATCGTTGATTATGGTATGCATGATGTCAACATTGTCCTATGCAGACAAAACACATCGCTGTCGATCAAGGTTCGTCCATATGCACACAAAACACAATGTCGACGATCATGTGATAGTCCCATACTTGGTTTGCGTCGAACATGCTAGAACACGTTTCGTCGATCATGTTGGATGCGCCCGCGCCGAACAACAATCTACGGCTGTCCTGGGTTTGGTAGTTGACGCCGGAGACGCCTGGCCCCCTTCGGAGGGACGGCGAGCCCTCGTAGGAGTCTCTGAGATCGAGCTGTGGACGGTCTTGGCCGGGGAAAAGAGGGCGTTCGGGTCGAAGCCGCCATGCTCGCTCTCGCCGAACTCGGGGGAGAACCTAGACCGAGGCATGGCGCTGGCGCTCTCCAGGAGGTACGACTAATTTGATGGCGAGCCGATGCTCCTCCAACGGATGGCCGCCGTGACCCTCTCCTGGCTTCCTCCCATGGCGAACGCCGTGTTCAAGGTGGCAAGGTTCTTCGCCGTCATGGACGTGTGCTTTCTCGCCACCATCTTCACGCGCCCCCCAGCGCGTGCCTCCGTGCTAATCCGGCGCCGCATGACGTCAAACTGCCAATCACGATCCGAGGGCCCCTCCGATCGCTCCATGGGAGAGCAAGGCTCGCGTGGCTGAGCGTTGTCCCCAGAGCCTTCGCCTTCGCTTTGGGAGCTTTGGGTGCGCGCGGCGGGCGCCATGGCTACAAGGTGGAGACGAGAGAGCTGTGTGGCGGGAGAAATGAAATTGTGGTGGAGAACATGAGGGAAAGTGGGGGTTTTGGGATTTTCGATGTGTCAATGACAGCGCTGCCGCGTTTCTCGGTATCCGACGTGGCGGCGCGGTTTCGTCCGGCGTGTCCAAGCGACTCGCAATGGGAGCGGCGTGAGCTAGGCACGCCGAATGTAATATTGGACCATGCCGGATGAAATCGTACTTTGAGTGGGTTAGAATTTTCGTTCGGCGCGGCCTGTTGGGAGCCTATTGATACCGCGAGTGGAGATAACGCATGGTTTAGTGTCACGTATCCGGGAGAAGAACGGCAACGTAGAAATCTGAGGTGGTGAGGTGGCGGCGGATACTCGCGCACGCATCGGCACGTCCAAGCCGCTAAAAACATCTTTTAGCACGCGGCCTTTGCGCACGTGTCGACCGAGCAAACCACGTCCCGATCGACCAAGCCTCTCGCCAGGCGCTGGTTCGCCTAGCGAGCTACTGAGCAGAGCTAGAGAGAAGAAGATCTCGCGCGAGGCCAAAGATCGGTTCCAGGCCAAACAAATCGTAGGCAACGTAATAAAGGAGCTGGGGTAGTAGAGAGGAGAAAAGCACAAGTCCTTGCGATCGAGCCAGAACAAAGATGGAGGAGGAAGATGCGCTCCGGACCTCTGTACTAGCGTAGCTCGCTCGGCCTTCTTCAAACCAAATCGAAAGATGGGATGGAAAGAGAGGAAGAAAAGAGAATTCCCCATGTCCTTCCTTCCTTCCCAAAAGGACCACCACCTTGCCCTTGCCTTCCTCCTCCATGCTCGCTCGCTCAACTTTGAACCTCCAAAAGAATAGACACAAAGGAAGGAAACACGCCATCTTTTCATGTATCCTTCCTCCTGCGCTTCTTGTTCAACACTACATACTCCCCCCGGTTCTATGTCGCTGCAAACCCCTTTTTGCCTCTCTCTCTCTCTACCGGCCGTGTGCTCCTGTAGTGTTAATTACATAACCAGGGGGGAAACAATTCAGTGTTTCGATCTGCAATATTACTAGCCCTTCAATTCATTTGGATTTAACTTTGTTTGAGGGTCCTGATGACTGAAAGTGGAGTAGTAGTAGTAGATAGTCAAAAAGGTCCAAGGGAAAAGAGGTGATTCGCAGGGGAGGCTCACGCCCACCATGCATGCCATGCCATGCGCTCGCTCTGTGGTCTGTCTGCACTCTGCAGCAGCGCACGCAGCGGAGCAGTACGACGCTGCGCTTCCCACGAGAAAAAGAGGAGGGCAAGTTTAACAACCCAAAGCCAGCTTTTGTTTTGTTTTTCCTAATCCCCGCTCCCTTTTGTCAGCCGCCCGCCCTCTTGACCAACGCCACCGGAAGTCCCGCCGAAGCCCAACGGGCCCGCCAGTCGCTCGCCGATCCGGTTTTCATTTGATTTCATTCCTTGGTTTATAGCCCAAGCCACGGAGGAAACAAACTCCCCACTAATCTCGCTCGCTGTGACTTAATCTTCTCTTCTGGTAAGTAAATCACCGGGAAAAACTGCAGTAAATGTTTATGTACAGCCAGCGCTGTGCCTGCCCACTCACTGCCCCAATTAATTGCGCGACGACCAACGCCTCGTAACGGAGCAAGGAAGGCGAGCAAATCGCGGCCCGTATCGGGAACCGACGCCCGCTCGCTACAAACATCATCGCCGGCGGCCGGCCGGCCTCCAGTGGACGGGCGCGTCGTTTCATACTTCCATTGCAAGCTAGCTGCTCCTACGGTCCAACGTATACTCTTCTGTCTTCTCTCGACCCGAGACAATACAAAAGAAAACTCCAAGGCAAATGTTTTTTATGGCTGATTGATTTACTCATAACTTGCTAATTACTGATAACTCGATCGGCTACACAGACAGCCCTCTCGTTCTTTCTTCAGACTCTCATCATCCGACTAAACCCCGCTTCCGGGGCAGCTGCTACACTGACTGGCGAACGATAACTCTTACTTACGAACTAAAAAGCGGGAAAAATTAACGAATGCAAACAAAATTGACCGAACTAGCAGCGCGCCTAATCCGGTGTTCCACAGCTAGATGACGGGGAGTGGATCGATCTGGAAGAGGTCGGCGATGTCCTCGAAGAACTCGTCCGCCTGCCGCAGCGCCGCGGGGGACGCCGGGGACGGGTTGCTGTGGTGGAGGTCCGACGAGGAGCAGTCGCTGGAGGAGAATGTGAAGGGCTCCTCGGGGAGGTTGGATAGGAAGTCCATGGGCGCCTCGGCGAAGTCGGAGAGGAGGTCGAACTCGGTGAAGAAGGGTGGGAGCTCGCCGGCGAAGTCGTCGCCGGAGAAGGAGCAGCCGAAGACGCTGCCGCTGGACTCGTCGGTTTCACGGGTGCTGGAGGTCCTCTGGGGTGAAGAAGGCTTCTTGTTCTTGGAGGTGGTGTTGTCGTCGGCGACGGCCAGGGTGGACGGAGGGCAGGAGCGGAGGACGGAGGTGGGGGACGACGCCGCGACGTGGGACGACTCCTCGCACGAGTCGTACGAGGTGGCGTTGGAGGAGGAGCCGTTCTTGGACCCTGCCGCCGGCGCCCGCGGGAGGCGCTTGGCGACCTCGGCGGGGACCTCCATGTTGTCCCCGTCGGACTGCTGGAAGTTGATGGTGGCGTCGGGGCCACGCAGCTTGATGGCGGCCGAGTCGTAGCACTTGGCGGCCTCCTCGGCGGTGTCGAAGGTGCCCAGCCACACCCGCACGCGCTTCCACGGGTCGCGGATCTCCGCCGCGTACTTGCCCCACGGGCGGCGACGCACGCCCCGGAACCGCGGCTCGCCGGCGGCGTCGGCCCCGGCCTTCCTCTTCCTGACGGGGACCGACACCCGGGGCCTCGACCCCGTCGCCGACGAGGAGGCCTTGGTCGCCTGGAGGACGAACTCCTCCTTCACGGGCACCGCCGGCTCCAGCCGGATCTCCTGCACGTAGCGCTTGACCCTCCGGCGGTCGGCGGCGGCGGCGTCCTCCTCGTCGCTCGACGAGTCAGTCGCGTCGAAGTCGTCGCAGAACACCCTCACCGTCTTGGCGCCACGGAAGTTCACCTTGCCGGAGGCCGACGCCGGCGCCACCGTCCTGGAAGTCACCTCGACGTGCTCCGTCCGCTTGACCGCCGTGAAAGTCTCCTCCTCCATGGACCACATCGAGGCAGAAAAAAACACCTCCTCTAAGACTCCAATCGCATTTGCCTTCCGCCCAAACCACCGGCTAAACCCTCAAGAACCCCAAGAAAGCAGACGGACGCGCCGCCGCAGGCAAGGAACTCCGGAGAAGACGGTGGAGGGGATGATGGAAAAGCAAACGACTTTTGGCGTGGAGGGGGAGAAGCGATGAGGTATTGTTGAGATTTTTTGGGAGAAGGAAGGAAGGGGACGGTGGTGATGAATGAGGAAGAAGACGATGTGCTGCTGCTCTCGTTCGGCTGTGGGTTGTGTGCGGGGGACGTGCTGCGTCTTTGTTGTTGTTTGATGCTCTCGGCTGGGAACACATCGCTCGGCGGTCCAATTTTATAGGATGGCCGAAGCCCATTTCCGGAAACCCGGAATTCTATTTTATTCGCCCCCTGTTCTTTTCCTTTTCTATTTCCCCTCCTGCCTTTTCATTCCAACTTTACAAAGAGAGAAAGAAACGTGAAACCAAATCTTTTTTTCTTAAATGCGCTGCCTGGTTACAGCGGTACATTTTACTGGCCTGCTAAACATTTTTCGGAGGCAGTAATTCCTGTGGACCCACATGTATCTGGCGGTCCAGCGAATCCCACGGCTGCGGACCCACTTGTCAGGGGCAGAAACGGTACCCCGCTCTGTTCTGTCACGCGGCCACCCGTTTCTGCGCGACCCCGCGTGTCAGCGGGCTGGGTCACGTGACCCAGGGAGGTTTTATTGTGGTGAAATTACTTTCGTAACCTCGTTTGGCTGGACCGTAATTTGGGGGTGACGTCGTGTAGTTTTTTGTTAGTGAATTCTTAGCATTCTCATCGGCTGCTTGGGTGCCAAGGCAAAGGCGTACCTATCCCAATCCCATGACTCACGGTGCGGAACAAATGATTCCACAGAATTAACCTCGACAAATTGCTTAGATAGAAATTACATGGCACCTTTCTGTCGTTGGACTTTACTGTGGTACAAATTTATGGTAGGAAATCTGAGTCGATATCCTGAATAAATACCGATGCATAATTCCACTCGCTTCCAACAAGAATTTACACATCGCTCATCATACAGCTAGATGACGAACAATTGGCATTGACGGGATAACTCTCTGCTTTCAATGTAATATTGGCAACTTCTTCCAAAAATGGATGGATGCAAATAACCTGCCAATGCTACGAGAAAGGACATGGCACATTTGAATTGCCATTACTTTGGCAAAACCAACGTTGCAAACAATGTAGCAAGAGGGCCGTTGGCGCTTCATATGGTGAGCTGGCACTTTTGAATTCTGAATTTCTAAAATAGGTGGTGAATAATTGTTTTACGCGTGCAAATATAATTCCTCTGGAAATTAGACCTCATTCTGTTCATATCCATTATTTCCATGCCAAAGTTAGAAATTAGGCATTATTTCAACACCGGGTATACATGTAGTCCCTCCCGTGCCCTCGCACGCACGTGCAAAATAGGCGCCAGAGCGCGTGCACTCGAACTCACTCACGCGTTTACACATTTGAAGTCCGGTCGACCCTAGCGTGCTCGCGCGCACGCACAAAACATGCGTGAGGGCACGTGCACCCGCACATATACATGCACACTTGAACCCACTCACACTTTTACACATTTGAAGATCGGTCGATATCGCTTCAACATTGATGATACGAGTATTTCTCTCAGTGCGCATGTATCGCCTACCACATGAGTGATAATTTGGCTCACGAGGGCAACCATGGTTTGGATCCCTCGTAAGCAACGCGTTGAACCAGTCGCACTCGTGACGCATTCAACATGTCAGTTTTCAAATAAATGTACTATGTTCATTTATTTCTAGAATTGTTTTGTACGTTTTCTACACAATGAGGACCCTGTTCGCGACAAATGTAGTTCTACACAATTACGACGTCGGTTACACTTCAATGATGTGTGTTGCTCCCTCCCATTGTATAGAGTTAGAACTGCACACTAACCTTGTTTTTTTAGCGTTACTCGTCCAGGCGGGCGGGCCTTAGTTCTTGATTGCGGATAAATGGGACAGTCGCATAGAAACAAGTAAGAAAATGAAGCATCATTGAGTGAAAATGTTTCTGAAATATGAAAAAATAGCGTTCTCCGTAGTGACCTGATACTAGTAAATATTAGAACCTACTGCCATAAGAATTAATTTAGTTTGTGTTATTGTGTGAATGGGCATTTGTTGCGAGAATTTTCAGAAATTCCTCCGAGATATGTATGGATGGATGCAGGCTTAAATAGACATAGCACATAATATTGGAATTGCAAAGTATATGCATGAAATTGTGGTTTCCTAGTGGAGATATGTTATGTATGCCGACGTTGTTGCCCTTTCAATCTTTTTCATAATAGATTCATCCCGCACGCACAAAACTGGCGTGACGGCGTGTGCACCCGCACGCAGACACACACACTCGAACTGAGTCATGCGTTTACACATTTGAAGATCGGTCGGTATAGCTTCAGCATTTGATGATGTCACGGGAAACAAGTTTTGCTATGAGTGGACTTGTATCATCCACCACTTGAGTGATAATCTGACTCACGAGGGCAACCATGGTTTGAATCCCTCATAAGCAAAGTATAGAATCGGTTACGCTAGTGAGGCATTCAACATGTCAGTTTTCAAATAAATGTACGCGGTTCATTTTTTATAGAATTGTTTTGCTTGTTTTCTTCACAATGAGGAGGACCCTGCTTGTGACAAATATAGTTCTACACAATTACAATGTCGGTTACAACTACAATAATGTGTGTTGCTCCCTCCCATTGTTTAGAGTCAGAACTATAAACTAATCTTGTTTTTATGTGATGCGGCGATAAATTCAGATGACCTGGCATGTGATGAAACATTTTTTTTGCGTCACTCGTCCAAGCGAGTGGGCCTTAGTTGTCGATTGCGGATAAATGGGGCAGTTGCATAGACACAAGTAAGAAATGAAGCATCATTGAGTGAAAATGTTTCTAAAATATGAAAATTTGCGTCCTCCATAGTAACCCGACACTAGTAAATATAAGAACATACTGCCATAAGAATTAATTTAGTTTGTCGTATTGGGTGAATGGCCATTTTTTGTATTGGGTGAATGGCCGTTTTTTCTGACAATCTTCTGAAACTCCTCCGAGATATGTTTGGGGTGGATGTAGGCTTAAATAGACATTGTACTACTATTGGAATTGCGAAGTGTATATATGAAATTGTGGTTTCCTGGTGGCGATATGTTATGTATGCCAACGTTGTTTCCCTTTCGACTTTTTTATTATACATTCACGCAAAGGTGGAAGACGTGTTTGGCACTACATTTGATTATGATAGTTCTTTTCAACGAGCTTTTGGTTCTTTTTGTGATGTTTACAATGGATTGTCATTACATGGGTCTTACATAAGGTTTAGGTTGAGTAATACGCCGCTACAAGACCCATACATGTGGTTGTTTCATATTGTTACACGTAAATTTGCTAGAAATCTTCGAAACTTTTGAAGGTCCCCTTCAAATCTATGGATTTGGTTGTGAAGCGACTAGATGCATGGAACACTCTATTAGGTTGACTAGTGTACACATGATTTTAAGTGGAACTGTCACCAAAATGTGGAATTCTCAGTTAGTTCTCTATACATCGGCTTAATGTATTGCAATGCTTTCTTAAATAGGCAGATATTATGGAAGTCGAGGGTTCTTCGCTGTCTCTAGAAAGAATTGGTCTTAGTTTAAGGATGACCTTGACAAGGTTATAAAAAGGCGCCTTTTGTGACCATGATGAGTCAATTAAATACCTCTTCATAGTGAAAATTTGCTCGATAGGTGTGGTCTTGTATCTGAGCAAACAAACTTTTTCATGCCTTGTATGATCCAAAATCAAAGGAAGTTAGAAGGCCTTCAGTACGGAGCTTCTTCACGCGTTTTCACTTATATGACCCAGATGACAATGTCAGACAAAGGTGGGATTCAAATTTTTAGGTCGAAGTGACGAACCACAAATATAGGGGATCTATCAGATTCCTTTAGATAAGTAAGTGTTGAATCCAACAAGAAGCCGAAGGTATCGATCAATGGATTTCAGCAAGGTTTCACTCTAAATGCTGCAGGTTAATTTTAGGTTTTTTTAATTTGGTGCCCTACTTCATTTAGTTTTCCTCACTTTTTCCCTACTCGCTTAGATTTCCTCAATTTTGTCCCGGTTCACTCTTTCGAGTCTCGCACATGGCCAAACGGGGCGTTTCCGTGTGGCCAAGCTCATTGATCGTTACAACGCTGACATCTTTGATGGGCCGGCCCAAGCCGACCACGGTCTCTCCCACTGTTGAGTCATACGTGGTGGTGTTTAGTCCCACCTCGATAGTTCGCAGTGTGCACGACATGTTTATAAACCCGAATTTGCGGCGGCTATTGTTAGCATTTAATGAAGTGGGGTGGAACCGAACCCGGGCCCCCTTCGTTGGGTGCTAATTTTGTATGCATGGTTGTGGATTCACTCCCTAGTTCAGATCTGCCCTAGAAATATATATAATTTTTTTATGGTTTAGCTTCTCTGGTTGGGATGATTAGTCCCACCTCGCTAGTCTTTCAGATCGGCCCCTAGAAATATGGATACTTTTTATGGTTGGGTTTTTCTGTATGGCATGATTAGACCCACCTCGCCAGTCTTTCAGTTTGCCCCTTGAAATATGGATTATTTTTTTATGGTTGGGTTTCTCTAGATGTTTTTGAAAAAAACGAGGAGGCGGTTCAGTTTCCTGTCTCCTCAACTTTCACACGGTATTGATGTCCCCGAACCTTTCCACCGGTGTACTGCGGGAAAAAATGGGTTGCCAAACCCACAATGCTCTGATTTTCCACATCTCTCTCTCACTAGAGAAACCATGGGCTTGGTCGACCCAGAGGGCTAACTCCCAAGCGACGGCTGTTCCGCCGAAGACCGAGAGGACTATGAACCTTGTTTCTACGCGGACCCATCGTCCCCGAGCGACCACTCCGACGACTCTGACGAGGATTCCGAGGAGGAGACCCGACAGCATCGACAGAGGACGACGAGGAGCATTATGAGCAGGAGGACGGCGAGGACGATGACGATGATGGCGCGGAACTGCCACAGATGAGGCAGAAGAGACAACAGTAGTTTAGATGGCATCCAAGTTTTTATACTTGTGTAATTAGCAACAAAAAAATATCCTCTTGTAAGAACTGTTTTCTTTATCGAATTTACTTCTAGTGTTGGGGATATACCTACTAGGGGTATCACCAGCATGGATCAATCCGGCTAGTCCAGGGTGGCCCGCAGTGGTGGTGAAGGCTTTGCCTACCGGGCGGCCCAGATAGCTGACGACCAAGGAAGGCGGATGCCGGCAAGGAGGAGGCCCAAGACTGAAGCCCATGAAGCCACCAAGACCAAGACGGAAGGCGGCATACTTGCCGGCTAGGTTTAGGACTCCGTATACTTGCTGGATACGTATTCACCTTGTAACCCTAGGTCCAGCCGCCTATATAAGCTGGACCTCGGGACGCCTTTAGGGCAACTCTTTGATAGACAACCAACTCATTGTAACCTGTTCACGGCGATATTGCCTTATAGTGAGTTATAGCAGCACGTAGGGCACCGCCACCGCCGTGGTGCCTGAAGCTGGGTAAACCGCCGTGTACAATCCCGACCTTGACGACGTCCACCTTCTTGCCCTACGTTCACCCTCGGCTAGCAGGACCCCGTCTCCTATCCAAGATGCCGATACGACGACAGTTGGCGCCCACCGTGGGGCCTAAGGCGTCAGGCGTCACGTTCCAGGCGGGAACTCTTGGCGGCATCGGCGAAACAATCGCCGTCGGCCGCGCTGTTCGCTACGGCGACATCACTACATCAGCTGCGACGAGTCCTACATCCCCGCAGACGACTACATTGTCGGATGCGGAGTTGTGCCGTTTGGCGGCGTCGATGTGTTCATCGGCTACACTTCTGAGGCGTATGGGTTGCCGCGAATTTATTCGCCATCCCACCCGCCCTACAATCAAGACGGATCTGAGTTTGCCTCCTCTGAGGAGTCCGCAGATTCAGATCTACACTTTGTCGGCATGACGGGACTGGGATCAGACTCCCAGCCCAACAGTCAAGATCCCGAATCTATTCTTCCTGCACTCCAGGATGATGTGATGTCGGATGCCGGATCCAGATCTACCGTTCACGTCAACGTAGACTCTGATTCCGAAGAAGATTCTGCCAGCATGTTTGAGCAACGGGTCAAGAAGTGTTTTATTACACCTGATCCTCCGCCATCTGAGGCGGCTACGGGCTCTTCCGTCAACATGCAGCAGATCTTTGTGGCGGATGTCACCGGCGCAGCTTCAGAGAAGGCGGCAACTGACGCCGCCAACCTGGGGACCCCGGCAACCGATCCACAGTTTCCAGAGCCTCCTGGGGCTCCAAAGAAGAAAATCTGGAGAAGGGCGAGCCCAGCAAGATAGGAAGCATGGCGGCTCTGGCGGAAGTTCTTCACACGCCGGTAAACGACAAAACCAATCCGGCTGATTTGGAGAAACTTCGGAACACCTTGGTGGAGCAAACTGAGTACCTCAAAAGCAAGCAAGCAGAGGTCCAGAGCCTCCTCGACGAAGCCAAGGAGGAAAACGCCAAGATAACTGCCAAGTGCGACCCCAAGCGTAATCTTTTCACCACCACCCCATTGCCCAAGCCGGCAGGACAAGTGGCGGAGAAGAGAGGTAGGAAAGGCAGGGATCATGACACCTTCAAATCCCCTGCCCAAAAGCTTGGTTTCGAGTGGGCTACAGCACCGCAGCGTAAGGACAAGAACGGGGACGTCATCCTCGCAACACCTGTCCTCAACACTGCGGCCGCCTTGGACATCCTCAACAATGATGACTATGACAAGGACGAGAAGATCTACTACGCATCGATCCTTGCTCGCAAAGCTCTAGAGCAGCAGGCCCGTGCTGATTCTCGCGCCGACATGGCGGACGCAAGGGGAGGAAAGTTGGAATCAAAATCCAACGCTTGCAAAGCAGCGGCCGGTGGCAACCCAGAAGATCCGTCCGGTTCCAGTAGCCACGGAAAAGGGAAGGACAAGGAGAAAGACCCACGCAAATCACCACCTCCAAAAAGGCAGCGTGATGAGGCATCCAGGACCGGCAACAGGCGCAAGGCCTCACCTCCTCCGCCTAGGCGGGATGAAGGCGGAAGCAGGGGCAGCAAGCAGCCGCCAAGGGTGGCGGCAACCGCGACGATGCCCCGCCGCCAAGAAGAAGCAGGGACCGCACACAGTCCCCACCACCAGTGCCCAGGCACGAAGGCGGAAGCCGGGGACACAACAATGAGCCTAGGCACAGCCGGGCAGCGCAGGACGAGCCACATGCTGATAGATCTGGCAAACAGCTCAGTCCGCAAGACGCGAGACATCGTCTCAATGACATCAAGGCTGGAAAGCAAGATGCCTATCTAGGACCTGAGTGCTTTGGCCCAGCCATCCGCAACGTTCAAGTACCCAGAGACATGACGTCAGTGTCAAAAACTCATCAAAGGTACAATGGAGCGGACAAGCCAAACTCATGGTTGTCGGACTACGCGCTGGCAGTTGAAATTGCTGGAGGCAATGGCCTCGTCGCGCACGCTTCCTTCCCCTCATGTTGGAGGGGACAGCCCGAAGCTGGATCGAAAACTTGCCGGAGAAAAGCATTCATAGCTGGCATGACATGGAAAAGGTGTTCACGCAGCACTTCCAAGGCACGTACAAGCGACCCAATACATACACAGATTTGGTTCGTTGCGTGCAAAAGCCAGATGAAACAGCTACAAGCTTCTTGGCAAGGTGGATTCAAACAAAGGCAAGCTGCGAGAACGTAGACGACAATCAAGCAATCCATGCCTTCACCACGGGCCTCCTGAAGGGCTCAAGTCTCAGACATAAGCTCGTACGCATGCAAGTCAAGGATCTCGGAGTCATGCTCGAAGTAGCAGCCATGTACGCACAGGCGGATGACGATGCACGCGATGGAGATGGCGCACATGATATGGCGCCAAACAGGCGAGCAAGTCACAAACGCAAGGCTCCCCAGGATGACAAAGCCGGACCATCAAACGAGGTCGCCGCCGCCTTCGAAGGCAAAGGCAGCAACCGCAAGTGGAAAGGAAAGGGTAAAGATGGCGGCTCCAGCAAGCAGCGCCTGACGTATGATCAGGCGAAAGCCTTGCCTTGCCCAATCCACGCGTCCTTAGGCAAAGTCAACCACACATTAGGGGAATGCCGGTTCATGGAGGACTTCAAGAAAGACCCCGAGGTTGGCTGGAAATCAAAAAAGAGCAAAAAGGCTGAGAAGACAAAGAAGGAAGACGATGATGGGGCTATGTCCATGTCAGAGGATGAGGAACCCAAGCTGATGCGTAAAGAAAGGAAATATCCCAAGGTACATGGCCAATTGGTGTGCTTCCTGGGCACTCCTTCGGCAAAAGAAGAAAAGGCGGAGATGCGCGAGCTAAACGCCACAGTACCAGACGTTCCCCAGTATCTAGACTGGTCAGAGGAGCCAATAACCTGGGATAGAGATGATCATCCAGATCACGTTCCTCACCCCGGCAAATACGCCCTTGTCGTCGACCCTATTGTCGATAACTTCAGGCTCACCAAGGTGTTGATGGATGGCGGCAGTAGCCTCAACATCATCTACGCGGACACTCTGAAGCGCATGAACTTGTCGGAAAGCCAGCTTGACTATAGCAAAGTCAAGTTTCATGGCATTGTTCCGGGAAAGCAAGGCAAGTCAATGGGAAGCATCAGATTGGAGGTTACTTTTGGGCCTGAGACAAACTACCGCTCGGAGTATCTCAGGTTCGAAGTAGTCCCCTTCAAAAGTGCCTACCACGCCATTTTTGGACGGCCAGCTTTCGCCAAATTCATGGCTCGCCCGTGTTACATATACAGCAAGCTGAAGATGCCGGGACCCAATGGTACAATTACCATCAGTGGCAACTTCAAGAAAGCAAAGGAGTGTGAGCGTGGCAATGCCGCCTTCGCTGAGGCAGTCCTCCACGCAGAGGAGTTAGCCATGTTGAAGAAAGAGCTCGATACATCACAGTTGCCGGAGCATGTAAAGACCGCTGAGCAAAAGAACACTTTCAAGGCGTCCGAAGACACAAAGAAGGCGGATCTGGTCCCAGGTGACAGCTCCAAGCAAGTCACCATAGGGGCTGGCTTGGACGACAAATAGGAAAGCGCGCTCGTCAGGTTCCTCCGTGAGAATCAGGACATCTTTGCATGGTCGTCAGCCGACATGCCAGGTGTCCCGAGGGAACTTGCCGAGCATTCTCTTAACGTCTACGAAGGAGCCAAACCAGTGAAGCAAGGAATAAGACGCTACGGTGAGAAGAAGCGGACAGCAATAGGCAAGGAGATCATCAAGTTGCAAGAAGCCAAGTTCATTAGGGAGGTAGTACACACTGATTGGTTGGCAAATCCTGTAATGGTTCCAAAACCTAATAAGGAAATGAGAATGTGCATTGATTATACCGGTTTGAACAAGTGCTGTCCTAAGGACCACTTTGCTTTGCCTCGTATAGATCAGGTCATAGACTCCACAGCCGGCTCCGAGCTGCTGTGCTTTTTGGATGCGTACTCCGGGTACCACCAAATCAAAATGCGAGAATCCGACCAAATCAAAACAGCGTTCACTACACCCTATGGGACCTTCTGCTACATCACGATGCCCTTCGGTCTAAAAAATGCCGGCGCAACGTATCAGCGGTGTATGCAAAGATGCCTTCACGAGCAAATTGGCCGCAATGTTCACGTCTATGTTGACGACATTGCCGTCATGTCAAGAAAGAAGGCAGATTTGCTTGATGATTTGAGAGAAACCTTTGATAGCCTCCGGGTATACAGGATGAAACTCAACCCGAAAAAATGCGTCTTCGGGGTTCCTGCCGGCAAATTGCTTGGCTTTATCGTTTCCGAACGAGGGATAGAGGTGAATCCAGAAAAAATCAAAGCGATCCTCAACATATCCAGGCCCAAGGACCTGAAGGACGTGCAGCGACTTGCCGGATCGGCGGCTGCCGTCAGTCGTTTCATTAGCCGTCTTGGTGAGAAGGCGCTGCCTCTCTACCGGCTTCTGAAGAAATCCGACAACTTCGAGTGGACAGACGAAGCAGACGCCGCCTTGCAGCAACTCAAGGACGCGTTAACGTCTGCTCCAATTTTGGCAGCTCCTCGTTCGCAGGAACCAATGCTGCTCTATATTGCCGCAACTAACTTAGTTGTTAGTGTGGTACTGGTTGTGGAACGCAAGACGGAAATTTCAGACTTGCCGGAACAACGTCCGGTTTACTTCATCAGTGAAGTATTTTCCGCCTCAAAACAGCGTTATCCGCATTACCAGAAATTGGTCTACGGTGTTTTTTACGCCGCCAGGAAGTTAAGGCACTACTTCCAGGAACATTCAATAACCGTGGTGAGCAAGGCACCTCTGGGGGATATCATCAATAATACAGATGCAACAGGCCGCGTTGCCAAATGGGGCATTGAACTTGCCGCCTTCGACATCTCGTATAAGCCCAGAACGGCCATTAAGTCTCAAGCCTTAGCAGATTTCGTAGCTGATTGGACGGAGGCCATGGACGAAGTACCTCTCCCTGAAGATGCATACTGGATCATGCACTTTGATGGATCAAAAATGCTCCAGGGCTCGGGGGCTGGCATTGTTTTAAGAAACCCTCAAGGAGACAAGCTTAGTTATGTGTTACAAATACACTTCAAGGCAACTAATAATGTTGCTGAGTACGAAGCTCTCCTTCATGGTTTACACATTGCCAAGGAACTTGGCGTCCAACGTGTCCTCTGCTACGGAGATTCAGATTTGGTGGCGCAACAGATACGTGGTACTTGGGACACAAAGAGCGAAACAATGGCGGCATATCGAGCTACCGTTGACGAATTCGCCAAGTGTTTTCTAGGCTACGAGGTCCGCCATATCCCAAGAACTCAAAATGAGGCGGCAGATACACTTGCCAGAATGGGTCTGAACGCAAAAAGGTACCAAAAGATGTTTTCCTGGAACACCTACACAAGCCGTCAATTAAAGGAGCAGACCTCCTTGACCCAGAGTCGGCAGAACCAGTTGATAGTGCTAGCTATGCCGTCTACTTGGTAAAGCCGGATTGGACGACGCCATATTTGGACTTCCTGATCAATCAGGAGTTACCGGATGATGAGGTTTTGAAAAGGCAAATAATAAGAAGAGCCAAGGCATTTACAATAATCAAAGGTGAATTGTACAAGCGTAGCACCACTGGTGTTTACCAACGCTGCATTTCGCCCGAAGAAGGCAGAGAATTGTTGGATGAGATACATGCCGGCGTATGTGGACATCATGCTTCTTCACGCGCCCTTGTTTCAAAAGCCTTCCGACAAGGTTTCTATTGGTTGACAGCCAAGCAAGATGCAGAAGACATTGTTAAAAGGTGCAGGGGCTGCCAACTTTATGCCAGACAATCACATATGCCGGCTCAAGAGCTTAAAACAATACCCATCACGTGGCCTTTCGCAGTCTGGGGCTTGGACATGGTTGGTCCGTTTAAAACGGCGCCTGGTGGCTACACACATTTACTTGTGGCTGTAGACAAGTTTACCAAATGGGTTGAAGCTAAGCCTATCAAAAAGCTAGACGGCGCCACAGCCGCAAACTTTCTGTGGGGAATAATCTCTCGGTTCGGGGTGCCTCATAGCATTATCACCGACAATGGCACTAACTTGTCGCAAGGCGAAGTCGAGGAATACTGTTATAAGCATGGTATCCGCCTAGATCTAGCCTCCGTCGCGCATCCGCAAGCAAACGGTCAAGTAGAGCGTACAAATGGTTTAGTCCTACAAGGAATCAAACCACGTCTCGAAGTACCATTGCACAGAGCGGCTGGGGCTTGGGTGGATGAATTGCAGTCTGTCCTTTGGAGTTTACGCACAACTCCAAACAGATCAACCAAGTTTACTCCTTTCTTCTTAGTCTATGGCGCAGAAGCAGTGTTGCCAACCGACATGATGTACGATTCTCCCAGAATCCAAGCCTACGTCCAGGAGGACGCAGAAGATGCAAGACAGGATGGCCTTGACCTACTTGATGAAGAACGAGATGTTGCCCTTGCGCGATCCGCCATCTATCAGCAAAGTTTGAGGCGTTATCACAGCAGAAGGGTGAGGCAAAGAAGTTTTAGAGTGGGTGACCTGGTTCTCCGCCTAATCCAAGATAGAAAGGGCTTGCATAAGTTATCCCCGCCTTGGGAAGGACCTTTTGTGGTCAGTAAGGTGTTGCTCAATGGTTCTTATTACTTGGTCGATGCACGTGACGGATACAAGAAGAAGCGAGGTCGCAAGCGCAAAAGGAAGGTTGACGACAAGTACGAAGAAACCAAGCGACCCTGGAACATTGAGCAGCTACGTCCTTTTTACACTTAGCAATTTCCACATTGTAATAAGTACTATATGATTATGAAATAAAAGTCTGTGGTTTGCTCATTCAGTTTTGGGATCATGCCATCTTTTGTCTTTTCTCGCAATCATATATCTGTTGTCATAAAAGTTACCAAATAAAATAAGTTTTGCTCCGTGCTAAGGTCCAAACTTTTTTGACATTTGCCGTCTGCCGGCTAAAAACGCAAACAATCTTTGCACCGCCTAATATGCTTATCTGTCTGTTTGTATGTGGGTCGCCTAGTAGTATGTCGTTGGCACCAACATGCTGGCTTTGGTCTCTGAGTCTAAATTAGTTGGTATTGCACCTGGTTGGCTCAGCTAAAGTAACTAAGATGAGGTTCCGCCAACATATGAAAAAGCTAAACATGCAGGCGAGATACATATTAAGGCGGGCCACTTAAGTAAGCCTACCGCCAAGTGTAGCATAAAAGTTGGCCCATAAATATTTACAACCCAAAATAAAGTTTTATGCGTTAACAGATTAACGCAGTGTTTTGTGCTGCCTTTGCAGGAGGAAGTCTAAGGGATTGCCGCCTTCGTAGAGCTGGTGGAGAGATCCTGGGGGCTAACGCCGGCATTCTTGGGGCTGGCTCCGCCATCCTTGGGGCTGCGCTTGTCGGTTCCGGCTTCGCCTTCTTCGCCGCGGGAAGCTTCAGGATCTGCCAAGGAGGGATCAGCAACGGCAACATGCGGGTCCGGGTGTTCCTTGTAGAACTTGCGGATGTCAACCATGTTGGCAACCCGGGTCGCATAGCCGCGAACAGACCGCAGCACGTCCTGCATCACGATGGCTTGGCTGTTTTCGTCTTCGGTGGGGAAGTACTCGGTGACTTGATGAATATCAGCCTCCGGGTACCACGCCGCCGTCATCGCCAATGCCAACTTGGCACCGCCTCGTGCTGCTGAGCGTAGTGTGTTGTCGTGTTCAGCTGTCGCCTTCTCCAGCAACTCCGGCAGAGCATCGAAGATGACGGGATCGCCGTCTTCCCCAGGGTAGAACTTGGCGGCAAATGATTTGCCGGCGCCGACAATCTGGTTGACGATTTCGCCAATTTTCAAGATCCGAGCAAGGCGCGGCGTTGTGGCCAGGTCATCTCCCAGCTAGCCGGCACTGCACAAACACAAAGTTACACACTGCAGCTTCAAGTATCAAGAAAGCAAGGTGACAAAAATGAAGGACTGGAGGCATACCCAAGACATGGTCGTGGATGGCGTTGACCTCATCCAGATGGTTCTCAAGCGTTTCTTGGGCTAGCTGGACCGCCTTTGACAGTTGGTCCTGCTGCTCCTTGGCGTTCTTGTTCACCTGGTCAAGGTTGTTGCTCATGGCCTCAAGTTGTCCAGTCAACTTGCTAACTTCGGCAGCATGAGCCAACGCACGATCATCCAGCTCCTTGGCGTGATCCGCCTTCAGCTTGGTCACCAGCCCGGCAAGATCTGCAGCTTCGTTCATCAAAGCTTGCATGTCAGTGGAGTTCTTGAGAATATCTTGCGCAGTGTTTAATAATTCTACAAATAAAAAGAAAAGACGACTAAAATACTTGTCGGAAAAGGAAAAGAAGTCGGACGAAAAGAAGGCAAAGAAAGCTTTGTCACCTTCATCCTTCTTGCGAGCTTCTTCCAAACTCGCAATTTGGGCGTTCTTCAACTCCACGTCCTGCTGCAGTTCCTCGCATTCCTTCTTCTTCATCTCTTGAGCACGAAATAGCTCAAGATTGGAAGCAAGAACGGCCTGCATGCACGAAAGCAACATTATGGTTAGCGCTATTTAGTCAACGAGACCACTTTGCCGGCTAAATTTTTCAGCCGCCAAAGTGCTCGGGGGCTGGGACCATAGGCTATTTTACCTCAAGTTGTCCGTGCAGGGTGTCGTGGAGTTCGTCCATGTGTGCGTACCAGTTGCGGGTACCGTCACGCATGGTCTTCAGTGTTTGCCGGGGGTCTTGCAACCCTTTGCCAGGTTGGGAGCCAGGATGAGTGGACGATCCGCCTTGTTCGGCCGCCATCTGGTCATCCATCTCCTGCTTCATGGCGATAAATCGAGCGGCATCACTAGCCGAAGCTTCAGCCGTCTTGGAAAAAGTTATGCCGGCAACTGATTTCTTGCCCGCCATCTTCTCTGTAGCCGCCTCTGTACCGGCAGCTGTGTACGTTCCCTGGCACACAACCACGGGAACGCCAACTGTGGGCGTTGTCGGCGCAGCAGCTGGAGAAGAACGTGGTGGCTTGCCCCTGCCGGCAGCAATCTTCAAGTTGGAGCGGAGTTTGGGCATGGTAGGCTTGCCTCTGTAAGCAGAAACATGCAAGTTTGTCAGCACAAACATATTAAAATATCCAAGTCAGGGAAGCCAAAGTTTGCTAACCGCTTCAAGGGAACGTTCCCCACGGTCTCATCCTCTGCGTCGGCAGAGGTGGCCGCCTTCTTCCTCTTCTCCAAATCCTTGGTGGAGGAGCTCAGCTTGCGCTTCTTCGACTTGCTGGCACCTGTATCATACCAGTTTGGGGCCAGCTCGTCCTCTCCCAAGGTTTGTAGCTGAAAAGGAAGCAAGACAATATTAATTCAGTACCTAGTGGGCAAGGATGTTAGTGAAATAACAAAGTAGCTTTCACTTACCGCTGGGGCTGGGTTGTTATGAGTGAACATGGCGACGCCTTCAGCCGCCTTCACCGACAGAGGCTTGATAAGCTCTCTAAGCCGGTACTCCAAGGCATCCTGATCAAGGGTGCTGTTGCCGGCGTCGTCCGCCTTGTACTCGCACATCTTCAGTGGGCGATGGCGGAGAGGCATAATCTTCCTCGACACCCAGCAGATGACGGTGTCAACTCCGTCAAGTCGTGGAGCCAACATCGTCTTCGTCAAGAATTCGATCCGCCTAACGGCAACACGAAGTTCTTCCGGCAAGCTGCTGAGCGGCACTTTTGCTGTCCAGCAAGCCTTGTGGGTTGGCGGACCGTTGACGAAGGCTGGCATCCCTTGCGTGCTGCCAGGTGTCGGGATGTCCTTGCAGTAAAAGAAAGTGCTGGTCCAGTGCTTCACCGACTCGATGTATGGTATTTTTGGGTACCAGTCGGGTTGGCGGCAGTTGAACGTAACACTACCGCAGGTTGCTAGGTGGCCGCCTGGTATGGTTTGCCGGCGGCACAGGAAGCAGTACTTAAACAGCTCTATGGACGCAGCTATGCCTAAGTACCCTTCGCACAAAGCCTGGAAGCCGGCTAGCACTAGAATACTGTTGGGCGCTATGTTGTGTGGCTGCAGCCCATAAAAACTAAGCACCGCCAAGAAGAAGGCGGAAAGCGGCAGAGACATACCGCGAAGGCTATGCGAAGCCAACATGACACGCTCGCCGTCTTGGGGGTCAGGCACCGCCTCGTCGCCTGGAACCCTCCAGGAGCATTCCGTCTTTGGCGGAATGTATCCGCCTTCCTCCAGTTCCTTCAGATATGCTGACGTCATAACTGACGGCAGCCAGTACCTGGAACCCAGGTCTCCAGCCTCTTCCTCTTCCTCGACGTCGTCATCCTCGTCGGCGGCAGATTCCGCCGCGGCCTCTGAGCTGGCCGCGAGGGATGGGAGGGGAAAGTTGGAGCGGCGGTCGCAGGCGTCGTCGGAGCTGGGGAAGAAGTAGAAACCCCGCCCGTGGCCACGGTGGCCGCGGGAGAGGTCATCGATGCGCCTGCAGGCACCGCCGCCGCCGCTGGACAGATCCAGATCCGGCGGGGGTCGAAGAGCCGCAGCCAGTGCCGCCGTCGCCGCCGCATCCTGCTGAGTGCTCGCCATTTGGGGGAGAGGGCGCTGCTCGTGCTCGCCGGAGTTGAGTTCGAGGAGGAGTTGAGCTCGGGAAGGTGAGGAGGCCACGGTGGGTGTGCGAATGAGGAAGAAGTGCATCGATGTGCCCTTTGGAGGTATTTATCCCCACGCGCCAAGATCCGTGCCTAAAATTAGGGGGACGCGAGATTTCCGCCACGTGCCCACGATTTGCACGTCGTGGCAACGGCGTCTGCGGCCTCGCTCCGATTTCTGTGCGTGGTGGAGAAACCATCATGACGCATGCCCAAGTCCAAACTGTCGTGGACTGCATGGCGTCATCCGTCAACATTTGACGAGCCTAGTCAATTGACAAGACTGGTGCCAGGAAGATTCCTGACAATGGTCAGGCCGTCTTTCCCATGATGGCGGCAAGTTGTCCGACTACTTTAGGCGGACCGCCGCTTACTTTCAACTATGGAATGCTTCAAGCTCTTCAGACGCTTACAAGACAAGGCGGACGTTGCCGACAAAGAAGACGGCGCCTGAAGAACTCGAACCCTCCCAGGGGCTAATGTTGGGGATATACCTACTAGGGGTATCACCAGCATGGATCAATCCGGCTAGTCCAGGGTGGCCCGCAGTGGTGGTGAAGGCTTTGCCTACCGGGCGGCCCAGATAGCTGACGACCAAGGAAGGCGGATGCCGGCAAGGAGGAGGCCCAAGACTGAAGCCCATGAAGCCACCAAGACCAAGACGGAAGGCGGCATACTTGCCGGCTAGGTTTAGGACTCCGTATACTTGCTGGATACGTATTCACCTTGTAACCCTAGGTCCAGCCGCCTATATAAGCTGGACCTCGGGACGCCTTTAGGGCAACTCTTTGATAGACAACCAACTCATTGTAACCTGTTCACGGCGATATTGCCTTATAGTGAGTTATAGCAGCACGTAGGGCACCGCCACCGCCGTGGTGCCTGAAGCTGGGTAAACCGCCGTGTACAATCCCGACCTTGACGACGTCCACCTTCTTGCCCTACGTTCACCCTCGGCTAGCAGGACCCCGTCTCCTATCCAAAATGCCGATACGACGACATCTAGGTTCATGTTTAGTTGCATTTAGTTTTTTACCCCTAAATTTACTTGGGCGCACCAACCAGCTTCTTTACCGACCGGTTTCTATACTTATGTAAACTAGCAACTCGGCACAAACATGGGTTTTGACATTGCAAACAAAATTGCCGAAGCCAGATTCCGAAAAAAGTGAATGTTCTCTTTTTACATTTGTTTTAGTGCCAAAATTCTTATTTTTTCGAAGTAGGTACTGCGAATAAGATTGCAAATTGGAATTTCAGTTTTTTACAGTTAGCTAATCTCAATGGAGAAGAATCTCTGAATATCTTGAATTTTTTAGCTTTTTAGCTATATTCTATGCATTAAACGAGTATAATGGGATTTACTGCTATTTAACGAGATTGGAATCACAAGTGTGTTATAGTTTGGTCATAAAATTATAAGAAAATGATATAAACGTAGTATAGCATGACTCTAGGCAAGACCGCACAAAAAAAATCAGAAAATTCATTTTGACCCTGTTTTGAGAAAACTCGGATAAATCGGGAAAAGTTCAAAAAAAAAAAACGAAATCCTGCGGGAATCTTTCTTTCTAGCGTACTAGTGTAAACGAAAAATCATAAACTTAGAATTCAAGAATTTTAAAAAACAAGTCTTCTCAAAATGGACTAACTTAGAATATTTATGGGATGTAGCACAATTAATCCCGTTCTTTTCTGTCACGCAGCCACCCAACTGACGTGGCTACACGACCCGCGTGTCAGCGGTCTGGGTCACGTGACCCGGATGTTTAATTGTGCTGAATTATTTGCCAAACGTCGTTTGGCTGGAACGTAATTTGGGGATCTTTCAGGGTGATGACATGTACTGTAGTTTTTTGTTTGGCTATTTTCTAGCCCTTGCTTCCTCATTCCCATGGCTGACCAGGCGGTACTGCGATCCATCATTCTTCAACTTCAAAACAGCGGTATTTGCAAAACTTGGGATATGGTTCGTATACAAATGTCATGGAAATGTAGAGAAGATTCTATGAAATTAACCCGAATAAATTGCTCTAGATAGAAATTACATGGCACATTTTGTCACTGGACTTTACTGTGGTAGAAATTTATGGTAGGAAATCTGAATCGATATCCTGAATAAATATCGATGCATAATTTTTTTTTCGAGTAACCTCTCGAAAGGAGGGCAGGGCGTTCCTGCAATTCGTATAGAAGAAGAATTGACCCAGTTGCAATTCGATGCATAATTTCACTCGCTTCCAACAAGAATTCATACATCGCTCTTCATACAGCTAGAGTTTGTGCATGGATGAACAATTGGCAGTGACGGGATAACTCTCTGCTTTTAATGTCCATAATATTGGCAACATCTTCCAGAAATGGATGGATGCAAATGACCTGTCAATGCTACGAGAAAGGACATAGCACATTTGAATTGCCATTACTTTGGCAAAAACCCACGTTGCAAACAATGTAGCAAGAGGGCCGTTGGTGCTTCATATGGTGAGCTGGCACTTTTGAATTCTGAATTTCTAAAATTTGTAGTGAATAATTGTTTTACGCATGAAAAAATAATTCCGGTGAAACTTGGACCTCATTCCGTTCGTATCCATTATTTCCATGCCAAAGTTAGAATTAGACATTGTTTCAACATCGGGTATACATGTAGTCCTTCCCGCGCCGTCGCACGCACGCAAAATAGGCGCCAGAGCGCGTGCCCCCGCACATAGACACACACGCTCAACTCACTTAAGATTGGTCGACTCTCGCGCGCACGCGCAAAACATGCGCGAGGGCACGTGCACCCGCACATATACACGCACACTTAAGCCCACTCACACGTTTACACATTTGAAGATCGGTCGATATCGTTTCAACGTTGCTGATGTCAGCAGAAATGAGTATTTCTCTCAGTGCGCATGTATCGCCCACCACGAGTGATAATCTGGCTCACAAGGGTAACCATGGTTTGGATCCTTTGTAAAGCAAGGCGTTGAACCAGTTGCACTCGTGACGCATTCAACATGTCAGTTTTCAAATAAATGTACTATGTTCATTTATTTCTAGAATTGTTTTGTACGTTTTCTACACAATGAGGACCTGCTTGCGACAAATGTAGTTCTACACAATTACGACGTCGGTTACAACTTCAATAATGTGTGTTGCTCCCTCCCATTGTTTAGAGTTAGAACTGCATGCTAACCTTGTTTTTTTAGCGTTACTCGTTCAGGCGGGTGGGCCTTAGTTCTTGATTGCGGATAAATGGGACAGTTGCATAGAGACACGTAAGAAAATGAAGCATCATTGAGTGAAAATGTTTGTGAAATATGAAAAAATAGCGTTTTCCATGGTGACCCGACACTAGTAAATATTAGAACCTACTGCCATAAGAATTAATTTAGTTTGTGTTATTGGGTGAATGGGCGTTTATTGCGAGAATCTTCAGAAATTCCTCCGAGATATGTTTGGGATGGATGCAGGCTTAAATAGACATACTACATAATATTGGAATCGCAAAGTGTATGTATGAAATTGTGATTTCCTTGTGGAGATATGTTATGTATGCCGACGATTTTTGCCCTTTCGACCTTTTCATAATACATTCATCCCGCACGCGCAAAACTGGTGCGAGGGTGTGTGTCCCCGCACGTAGACACGCACACTCGAAGCGAGTCATGCGTTTACACATTTGAAGATCGGTCGGTATAGGTTCAACATTGATGATGTCACGAGAAACAAGTTTTGCTATGAGTGGGCAGGTATCGCCCACCACTTGAGTGATAATCTCACTCACGAGGGCAACCATGGTTTGAATCACTCGTAACCAAATATAGAACCAGTTACGCTAGTGACTCATTCAACATGTCAGTTTTCAAATCAATGTAAGATGTTCATTTATTTATAGAATTGTTTTGCTCGTTTTCTACACAACGAGGAGGACCCTGCTTGTGAAAAATGTAGTTCTACACAATTACGACGTCAGTTACAACTACAATAATGTGTGTTGCTCCCTCCCGTTGTTTATAGTTAGAACTGCAAACTAATCTTGTTTTTATGTGATGCGGCGATAAATTCAGATGACCCGGCATGTAATGAACTTTTTTTATCGTTACTCGTCCAGGAGGGTGGGCCTTAGTTGTCGATTGCGGATAAAAGGGGCAGTTGCATAGAGACAAGTAAGAAAAATGAAGCATCAATGAGTGAAAATGATTCTCAAATATGAAAATAGCGTTCTCCACAGGAACCCGACACTAGTAGATATAAGAACCTACTGCCATACGAATTAATTTAGTTTGTCTTATTGGGTGAATGGCCGTATTTTTAGAGAATCTTCTAAAAGTCTTCCAAGATATGATTGGGATGAATGTAGGCTTAAATAAACATAGTACTACTATTGGAATTGCGAAGTATATATGAAATTGTGGTTTCCTAGTGGTGATATGTTATGTACGCCGACGTGGTTGCCCTTTCGACTATTTTATTATACACACGCAAAGGTGGAAGGCGAGTATGGCACTACATTTGATTATGGTAGTTCTTTTCACCGAAATTTTGGTTCTTTTGTGATGTTTACGTCATTACATGGATCTTACATAAGGTTTAGGTCGAGTAATGTGCCGCTACAAGACCAATACATGTGGTTGTTTCGGATTGTTACGCGTAAATATGCTATAAATCATCGAAACCTTTGAAGGTTCCCTTTAAATTATGGATTTGGTTGTGTCGTGACTAGAAGCATGGACCACTCTATTAGGTCGACTAGTGTACACATGATTTTAGATGGAATTTTCACCAAAATGCGAAATTCTCGGTGAGTTCTCCTTACATTGGCTTAATTTATTGCGATGCTTCCTTAAATAGCCAGATATTACGGAAGCTGAGGATCCTTCGACGTCTCTAGAAAGAATTGGTATTGGTTTAAGGATGACCTCGCCAAGGTTATAAAAAGGCACCTTTTGCGGCCATGACGAGTCAATTAAATGCCTCTTCATTGTGAAAATTTGCTCGATAGGTGTGATCTTGTATTTGAGCAGACAACTTTCTCATGTCTTGTATGATCCAAAATCAAACGAAGTTATAAGGCTTTAAGTATGGAGCTTCTTCACGCGTTGTTCACTTATATGACCCAGATGACAATGCCAGAGAAGGGCGATTCAAATTATAGGGGATCTATCATATTCCTTTCAATAAGTAAGCGTCGAATCAAACGAGAAGTTGAAGGTATTGATCAATGGATTTCAGCAAGGTTTCACTCTAAATGTTTCAGGTTAATTTTATATGTTGTGTAAAAGTAAAAATGAATTTAAAAACAAGTAAATGAAATCAAATTGTAACAGTACAGAAGTGGCCCGATCCTTATTTGAGCTAAGGACAAGCCGGGTATGTTTCTTGGATTAAAACGTTCCCGATGACACACGCAGATATTGTCAAGTTACTTTCATATAGTTCCATTTATTAACTTCCATTGTTTTGATAAGTGTTGTGTGTGAACCTATGCTAATGTATTTTCCTTACTTGGAGAACATGCGTACTTATTATTAAACTACTTACGCAAGCAATCCGCAACTACACAAGAGTAACTAAGCTAAATTTATCATAGCATTAAACTTTGTCACTTAAAAATTCCCTCATGCATGATGGCGTGGAATAGCACGTTTGTTGGGAGACCCAAGTGTAAGGTTTGATGTAATTTAGTAGCAAGTTCTCCCTTGATTACAAAACCAAGGTATTCAATCCAGTAGGATTTAGAGAAGGCTTTGGAAATGTGTCAACGGCGCGGTTTACGATAATTGACGTGGACCTGCGCACTGCCGAACAAACTACTTTGCCCCAACGAAACAGAGAGGTTGTCAATCTCTCTGGCATGCTGAACACAAAGAATTAAATGTATGTGTGTAAAATAATATAAGTGCAAAAATGACCAGTGAGCAAAATGACTTAGAAAGGATATTAGAACGGTTGTAAACAATATAGGAAAATAGGACTAGGGTCCACAGTTCACTAGTGGCGTCTCTCCAAAAGATAAACATGTTGGGTAAACAAATTACAACGAGGCAATTGACAAACATGGGCGCAACACAATACTATCATGATACAAAGTTCACCGTTTCATGTAATATGGGCATTACGACAAAATACATAGAACGTTATCCTACTGCATCTATGGCTAATAATCCACCCTGGGATCGCTATCCAGCCTGTCACCCGAAAGTATTAAGTTGCAAGCAACAGATAATTGCAATAAGCATGGTGCGTAATGTAAGCAATGTAAACAACATAAAGCAATAAACACCAAAGTTTTATCCCTAGTAGCAACAACACATCTCAAGTCTTAATCGTTTCTGTCAGCTCGAGCTCAGACAAGATAGGCATGAACCCACTATCTAGCATAAATATCCTCTCTAAGATACAAGCAATTACTTCGGCCAAAGCATCCACAAGCATCGGAGAACATGCAAGATCATAAATAAAATATATGAATAAACAATCTGAACAATAATGTCATGACTCCATAATTCATCGGATCCCCGCAAACACAGCATGTAGCATTACATAAAGATGATCTTAATCATGTAGGCAGCTCATAAGATCTAAACAACGGAGCACAAAGGAGAAGAGACAAGCATCTAGCTACTGCCATGGACCCGTAGTCCCGTGGTGGACTACTCACGCATCACTCCGGAGGCAGGCATGGTGGTGTAGATGCCTCCGGTGATGATCTTCCCCTCCGGCAGGGTGCCGGGAAGAGCTTCAGAACCCTCCCGATCTAGCGTTGGCGACGGCGGCGGCCTCGGAACTTTTCTGGAAAATATGATCGGGTATCGAGGGTTTCCGGGACGAAGGCAATTTATAGGCGAAAGGGCAACTCGAGGAGACGCTCGAGGGCGCCAGGTGGGCCCCAGGCACGGTCAACCCCTTGACCGCCCCTGTAGCTCCCCTCCTAGCTCCGTCATCGTTTCTTCGTAAAAATAATTATATTAAATTTTCAGACGATTCGGAGAAACTTCCCCGACTAGCTTTTATGAAACAAAAAGATAGCAGAAAACAGGAACTGGCACTGTGCATCTTGTCAATAGGTTAGTTTCATAAAATATGCCAAAATGATATAAAAACATTATAAAAACATGTGGCAATGTTATATAACAAGCATGGAACAATAAAAAATTATAGATACGTTTGAGACGTATCAGCATCCCCAAGCTTAATTCCTGCTCGTCCTCGAGTAGGTAAATGATAACAAAATAATTTTTGTGGTGACATGCTTCTAACACAATCTTGATCAAATAATAATGTAAAGCACATGAACTGAATGAAAGTGATCCAAGACAATGGTCTATAGTTTGAAATGAAGTAAACAATAATTAACCATGTATAACATCTAAGCAAGAACTTTTCATGGATAGTACTTTGAAGACTTGAAAATTATAACACTCGTCATACTTGTTAGCTCACAAAGCAATATACTTTTGAAAAATGTGTTCAACCAACACAGAGGAAGATTTAAGTTTTCAGCAAGAGCTTCAACTTGTAACATACTTATCATTGGATAATGTCAATACAAAAGTGTTCACAATTAAACATAAAGATAAAATGTAGTAGACTTGCACCAAAATTGATGCTATGTGTTTGCTTGAGAGATAAAGATTGGAAAGGAAAACTGACTCAACATAAAAGTAAAAGAAAAGCCGTTCGCAGAGGGAAGCTGAGATTAATCGTGTGCTAGAGCTTTTTGGTTTTTGAAAGCATATAGAGGCATAAAAATATTTGTTTTTAGAGTGGTGCATACTATGGTCAACGAATGGCAATAGCGTTCTTGATATCTTCCATACCAAAAAAAATTTAAGAGCGGCTCCCATGAGGAACGTTATTTCTGCAGTAAGCAGATCATTCCCCTATCTACTTTGTTTACACATGCAGATGTTTTAGTGAATTCTCAGAAACAAAATGTGAGGAGAGTTTTTTGGTGAAAGTTGTAATTTATCTTTTATGGGGCTGGACACCCTGCTGCCAGCTCTTTTTGCAAAATTAATGGACAAGTAGATGAAGCATACAAGTCCTTGGATAACTTATTTAGCATGCAAGATATCAAACCCAACTACTACGTCCTCGTGAGCTTGGAGCAGTGGCACAAAACAAGAGTAATAACATTTTGAAATTTTAAAGTTAGCACACGAAAAATTTACTTGGAGTGGCTAGGAAATACCATATGTAGGTAGGTATGGTGGACACAAATGGCATGTATATTTGGCTCAAGGATTTGGAAGCACGAGAAGCATTCTCTCTCAGTACAGAGTGTTTAGTATTAGCAAGGTATCAAGCAAACACATATCATCAACCCAATACACGAATGACCACAAGATATACATTAAGCATAGCCATTAGATCTCATACCGTCTTCCTTGTCAACCAAACATGCTTTCACAAAAAGAATATCTAGACTTTGAGAAAATACCAATCAAAACAAGTGTCATAATTTTAAGCTTTACGGTATTTCTCCACTACTCCATTTGCCGTGTCTCGGATCACGGACACCGGGAGTAAAGGATACCCCCTTTTAAGGTTCGGCACGGGGCGCGAAGGAGGCTGAAAGACGCCTCACCCGGGAGGAGGTCGCCAAGTTCTTCGTCGGGACGGGCAGGCAAACAACAGAAAGACACAGAGAGTTTTACCCAGGTTCAGGCCGCCCGGAGGCTAAAATCCCTATTCCTGGATGTCTGGATTGCGATGATCATCATGATGTGGTTTACAAGGGTGTTCTCAGGGGTGAACCCGGCAGAGTTCCGGCCGGAGGTAGACGAAGAGCAGATCCTGTCCTGGGGAGATCACCTTTCTCTCTACCCTCCGAACCCTAGTCTAGTCTTCAGCTTGGCTCCGACCTTTTTCCTCTTGGTGCCTTGGTCCTCCTTTTATAGTCTAAGGGGATACCACAGGGCACGCGAGGTGCGTGAGGGGTTTTAGGCGGGAGAACCCCTCGGTGGTCTTAGGAGGAGACGTGGCCTCTTCTCCTCCAAGTATCTTCTGTGGGGTGGCGCGGTCGTCCGTCCTTGGGGAAAAGAGGGGCGGACAAAGCCTGTTCGCCCCACCGACCACGCCCGTGGCGACGTCACTGGGGGGCTCGTCCTTCATCTTGGTGCCGAAGTCTTCTACAAGCTTCCAGCATGAGCTGGCGTGCTTATCCTCTCAGCTGTACGAATGGAGGACCCGGGGGCATGCCTGGCCTCCTGCCGGACGCCTGGACCCGCGGGTACTCCGCCTTGTTCACCGGGTGGTTGGTGACCCCGGAAGGTCACCTGGTCCTTAGCCGTAGCTTGTCGATGTCGAACTTGATGGGTTTCCTTGGGGCAGATGGGCTGACCCATCTGTCGGTTTTAACTCCTTGCCTTGTCCATCTTCTTGGTGGGCCCAGGTTGTGGACCCTCTTTGGCAGCATCAGGGGAACCCCATGTTCCACTGCTGCGACACCATTCTTAAGTAAATGATCCACAAGTTTAAACATTTAATCTAATTCATCTCTCAAGACAATTGACAAGCATCAAATTATTCAAGACAGACAATGACCTACAAGATTATGTAAACTTCTTTCTTTTACCAATTCCTACATGATAGTTTCCCTTTTAACCGAACACCAATCAACTTATTTGAAACAACTCTCTAAGCAAATATGCATGAAACACAAGAGAGTACTTCCTAACTACAAGAAACTAATAGCTCTGAACAAGAGATACATGAAAAACAAGAGCTAGAAGCTAAAATAATAAAAGCTAAACACTCTACACTTATAAGTGAAGAACATGAGTGTTATATGAAAAAGCGGAGCGTGTCTCTCTCCCACACAAGAATGTAAGGATCCATTATTGAAAATGACCAGAAAACAAAACAAAACAAAACTTAAAACAAAACACAAATGACGCTCCAAGAACATCACATATTATGTAAATGAATAAAAATATAGTTTCATGGGATCGACCTGATTAATTGTCGATGAAGAAGGGGATGCCTTGGGCATCCCCAAGCTTAGACGCTTGAGACTTCTTGAATATTTAGTGGAGGTCCAGGGGAGCCTCCCCAAGCTTTAACTTTAATCCCTTCTTGATCTTCTTTCATCACTTCGTTCTCTCAACACTTGAAAACTTCCTTCACACAAAACTTCTCACAAACTGATTAGAGGGGTTAGTTCTCGAACAAAATAATCTACCTTCAATTCCCATTTGGCACATTGCATAAACTTGTTCCTAATCATTGGCTACTGCCACAAAGGTTTAAGTGATATTTCGTGGATAAAAGAACTCCACTTTGCTCGTAAAAGAAGTGATGCAAAAACAAAAACAGAACAGAACGTAAAGATGATTTTTTTTCGGGCTACTAGGACACCTCAAATCAGAAAACTTAAAACTAATGAAAGTTAGACAAATCCTAGATTCTTGCTGTCAAAAAGTTTCAGCTACAGATCACGTTCTGTGATTTTTTAGAATTTCATACGGTGACGGACAGAAATCTGTTTCTGGACAGCAACTCAAATTTTTTACTTTCCTCCCATTAGAGGCTATTCTTGGCACAAAAACGAAAAAAAGGATAAAAGGGAGTTGCTACAGAGGCAACAACCCCCAAAACTCAACAAAACAAAAACAAACTGAAGGTAAAAATAATGGGTTGCCTCCCATAAGCGCTTTTCTTTAACGACTTTTAGCTAGGCACAATGGCAAAAGTCAAGTATTATCAATATTGGCATTCAAATCATCACTTGACTTAACAAAAGACCCAAAAGATGGCCTCATTCTATTCCTAGGGAAATGTTCCATCCCTTTCTTAAGTGGAAAATGAAATTTAATATTTCCTTCTTTCATATCAATGATAGCACCAACGGTTCTAAGAAAAGGTCTTCCAAAAAAAAATAGGACACGAAAGTTTGCATTCAATATCCATAACAATAAAATCAACAGGGACATAATTACCATTAACCATAATAAGAACATCATCTATTTTTCCCACGGGTTTATTTAAAGTAGAATCAAGATAATAAACACTCAATGGACAATCTTCTAGTGGTTCCAAATCAAGAATGTCATATAATTTTTTTAGGCATAATGGAAACACTAGCACCAAGATCACACATAGCATTGCACTCAAAATCATTAACTTCCATTTTAATAGTTGGTTCCCAAGCATATCCTAATTTCTTAGGGATAGAAAATTCACACTTGATCTTTTCTTCCCTAACTTTAATCAAAACATTTGTAATATGTTGGGTAAAAACAAGGTTCAACTTACTAGCATTAGGATTTTTGCAATATTTTGTAAACACTTTATGACTTAAGTAAAATTACAATTATAAAAATCAATATCATTGTCATAAAAAATAACAGGAGCATTATCTCTAAAAGAATCATTATCATCAGGATTAATTTCAGCACTTCTTTTAGTGTCAGTTTTAGCACTATTGGAGAGCTTTTCATTTTTAATAGGTGCAATAGAAATTTTCCCTACTCCAATCATTTTACCATTAGCATATTTAGGTACTGTAGATGACTTATGAGCACTTGAAATTTTAATATCATCATCGGTAAAAATAGTGCAAGAATTAGCAATTTTACTAGTTTCAGCAATTTCAGCTTCTTTTTCCTCTCTTTCCCATCTAGCATGTAGTTCGGCCAACATCCTTATGTTGTTATCAATTTTAATTTTTATAGCATTCAAAGACTTGTGTTCTTTAATATCAATGGGCAAAACTTTTATTTTAAGCATCTCAACATCATGAACAAGATTATCAACTTTAACACTAAGAACATCCAACTTTCCTAGCTTTTCCTCAACAGTTTTATTGAAAGCTTTTTGTGAAGTAATAAAATCTTTAAGCATGCTTTCAAGATCAGAGGACACATTTTTATTGTTGTTGTAGGAATTACCATAAGAATTGCCAAAAGAATTATTACCACTTGGAGGATATGGCTCATAATTATTATTACCAAAGTTATTCCTATAAGCATTGTTGTTGAAATTATTTCTAACGAAATTCACATCAACTTGTTCTTCTTGAGCAACCAAAGAAGCCAAGGGAACATTATTAGGATCAATAGGAACTTGTTTATTTGAAAGCATAGACATAATCATATCAACCTTATCACTCAAAGAGGAGATTTCTTCAACATAATTTACCTTCTTACCACTAGGAGCTCTCTCGGTGTGCCATTGCGAATAATTTGCCATCATATGTGGACATGAAGGTACCGCCAGCGGCCGAATCCAATAAACTCCTTGAAGAAAAATTTAAGCCTGCATAAAAAGTTTGGATGACCATCCAGGTAGTCAATCCATGTGTGGGACAATTTTCAACCATAGATTTCATTCTTTCCCAAGCTTGAGCAATATGTTCATTATCAAATTGTTTAAAGTTCATAATGTTACTCCTCAATTGGATAATTTTTGCAGCTGGATAATACTTCCCAATAAAAGCATCTTTGCATTTAGTCCAAGAATCAATACTATTTCTAGGCAAAGATAATAATCATTCTTTAGCACGTCCTCTCAAGGAGAAAGGAAAAAGTTACAGTTTTATAATGTCGGCCTCTACTTCTTTATATTTTTGCATATCACATAACTCAACAAAGTTATTTAAATGAGCGGCGGCATCATCAGAACTAGCACCAGAAAATTGCTCTTTCATTACTAGATTTAGTAAAGCAGGTTTTATCTCATAGAACTCGGCTTGGGCAGCCGGTGGAGCAATTGGTGTGCATATAAAATCATTGTTGTTCGTGCTAGTGAAGTCACACAACTTAGTATTCTCAGCTGAACCCATTTTAGCAAAATAAAAACAAGAAACGAAGCAAAACGAAAAGAAAATACTTGCTGGAATTTTCTTTTTTTTTGTGTGTTTTTGAGTTTTAAAGCAAACGAAAAGCAAAACAAGACTAACAAAAATATACTAAGCAAGACAATAACAAAATAGAGTATAAGGACATGCGAAACTCCCCTCGCTGAAGCCTCCAAATCCCCGGCAACGGCGCCAGAAAACTTGCTTGATGGCGTGGAATAGCACGTTCGTTGGGAGACCCCAAAGTGTAAGGGTTGATGTAATTTAGTAGCAAGTTTTCCCTTGATTACAAAACCAAGGTATTCAATCCAGTAGGATTTGGAGAAGGCTTCGGAAAGGTGTCAACGGCGCCGTTTACGATAATTGACGTGGACCCGCGCACAGCCGAACAAACTACTTTGCCCCAACGAAACAGAGAGGTTGTCAATCTCTCCGGCTTGCTGAACACAAAGAATTAAATGTATGTGTGCAAAATAATATAAGAGCAAAAATGACCAGCGAGCAAAATGACTTAGAAAGGCTATTAGAACGGTTGTAAACAATATAGGAAAATAGGACCGGGGTCCACAGTTCACTAGTGGCGTCTCTCCAAAAGATAAACATGTTGGGTAAACAAATTACAGCGAGGCAATTGACAAACATGGGCGCAACACAATACTATCATGACATAAAGTTCACCGTTTCATTTAATATAGGCATTACGACAAAATACATAGACCGTTATCCAACTGCATCTATGACTAATAATCCACCCCGGGATCGCTATCCAGCCTGTCACCCGAAAGTATTAAGTTGCAAGCAACAGATAATTGCAATAAGCATGGTGCGTAATGTAAGCAATGTAAACAACATAAAGCAATAAACACCGATGTTTTATCCCTAGTAGCAATGGCACATCTCAAGTCTTAATCGTTTCTGTCAGCTTGTGCTCAGACAAGAGAGGCATGAACCCACTATCTAGCATAAATACCCTCTCTAAGATACACGCAATTACTTCGGCCAAAGCATCCACAAGCATCGGAGAGCATGCAAGATCATAAATAAAACATTTTTTCGAAAGGTCCAGCAATTGCTGGCTCTCATTTATATAGCAGGTAGAAATAAATACATGCAGTGCCCTAGGGCAAGGAAAAAATTCAGAGGAGCGAAAAAACGCAAGCTGCAAAAGGAACGGGAGGGATTCAAGGGGGTTCCCAAAGCAGTTAGCTTAGTGCCTTTGCTTCTGCAAAGGCCTGTAGGGATATGCGCGACAGAAAATCAAAATTTTCTCTCACATGCGGAAGCAACACCCAAAGATCTTATCTAAGGAGATGCAAGTAACGGGGAGGGTAATCAACATACCCTCGAAGAACACGAGCGTTGGACGTTAATCACAACGCAGCTTGGTGTAGACCTTGATGCGGTTCACTCCGATCAGCACCACAACGAGCGGTGCCTCCGAGATTTACACACGTACGGCTCAGCAACGTCTCCTCTTCTTGATCCAGCAAGCTTGAAGGAGAAGTAGATGGGATCCAAACCAGCAGCACGACGGTGTGGTGGTTCGGTGAGCTCTCACGTGGGCAGGGCTTCACCAAGCCAAGACCACAAGAGAAAGGAGCAAGAGGAAGTGTACCAGCTTAGGAATCAATCCTTTCTTTCCCCAAATGGTACCCTCCATATGTAGGATGTGGGGAGGAGCTGTGAGGCTTGCCTCCTGAGCTTCCCCAGGAAGGAACCAGCCTCCAAATCTTCCCCTGGAAGAAACCAGCCTCCAAATCTTCCCAGGAAGGAACTTGGCTGCCAAATCTTCCCCAGGAAGGAACCAGCCTCCAAGGCTTCCCAGGAAGGAACCTAGCTGCCAAGACTTCTCAAGGAAGGAACTTGGCTGCCAAATATCCTAAGTGGGACGTTCGGGATAGTGGGCCCCACCATGGGACCCACCGGAACATTTCAGGAAAAACCCGATACAATATCGGTTAATTCCTGAACCTTTCCGGAACCCAAAAACCACATTCCTATATATGAAACTTTATCTCCGGACTCTTCCGGAGCTCCTTGTGATATCCCGGATCCTATCCGGGACTCCGAACAACCTTCGGTCTCACCATTATAATTATCCCAAAGCTACTCTAGCGTTACCGAACTTTAAGTGTGTGACCCTACGGGTTCGAGAACAAGTGGACATGATCGAGACTCCTCTACGATCAATAACCATTAGCGGGACCTGGATGCCCATAATGACTCCCACAAGTTCAACGAAGATCGTTATCGGTGTGAACCACAATGTCAACGTATTCCATTTCCTTTGTCTCACGATATTTTACTTACCCGAGATCTGATCGGCGGTATCACCATACCTAGCTCAATCTCGTTACTAGTAAGTACTCTTTACTCGTTCCATAATACAACATTCCATGTGGCTAACTCTTTAGTCACGTGCTTGCAAGCGATACCGAATGTGCATTACCGAGTGGGCCCAGAGTATATCTCTCCGTCACACGGAGGGACAAATCCCAGTCTTGATACATGCAAATCAACAAGTACTTTCGGAGATACCTGTAAGACACCTTTATAGTCACCCAGTTACGAAGTGACGTTTGAAGTCCCCAAGACGTATTCCTCAGTACCCGGGATAGACATAATCTCATGGTCAAAGAAACAGGATACTTGACAATACAAGACATGGCAATATATACTTATTGATCCGATCAATATTGCTATGCTTGGTTGGGTCTGTCCATCACGTCATTCTCCAATGACATGACCTCGTTATTAATTGACAACTCATGTCCATGGTTAGGAAACCATAACCATCATTAATCAACGAGCTAGTCTAGTAGAGGCTTACTAGGGACTCTGTGTTGTTTACATAACCACACATGTATTAGGTTTCCGGTTAATACAATTATAGCATGGAGAATAAACATTACCATGAACATGGAAATATGATAATAACTCTTTATTATTGCCTCTAGGGCATATTTCCAACAATCTCCCACTTGCACTAGAGTCAATAATCTAGTTAACATTGTAAGGATCTAACACCCATGGGCTTATGGTGTTGATCATGTTTGGCTAGTGGAAGAAGTTTTAGTCAACGGGTCTGACACCTCAGGTCCGTTTGTATTTTGCATATCTTTGCGTCTTCACGCTCCACTCATTCATAATGATGTGGAATCAGCTTTGTATATGTTCGAATCTCTGGTGGAACCTTAACTCTCGGCATTAATTATGGAGCCAAACATTGTCTCACAATGGAGCTCCATAGCTTTACCTTCGTCGGAGCTACACCAAGTTCAGTTATGAACTTTTGATTCAACACCCTCCTTCGCTGCTTCCAAAGCGGCGATATACTCAGCTATCATTGTAGAATTCGTCACAGTGTTAAACTTTGGAACACTTCCAAATCCAGCATGGAACTCCTTCCAGCTTACTGCGTCTCCGAATAACCAGCAAGTTTGATTGAGATCGATAATCGTCAGGATTAGTCATGAGTCTAGCATCGGTGTAACCCCTTACAACGAGCTCATCATGACCTCCATAGAACGAGAAACAACTCCTTAGTCCTTCTCAAGTACTTAAGGAAGTTTTTCACTGTTGTCCAGTGATCATCATCCATGATCACTCTGGTATCTGCTCATAACACTTATGGCATAGGACACATCTGGTTGTGTACATGTTATGGTATGAATGATTGATCCAATCAATCATGCATTCTTGCTCATCATGTGTCGAAGACACTGAGTCTTGCTCAACTTCAACCATATGAACATGGTAAGAACACTTCTTGCCTTTTCATACCGAACTACTTCAGTACTATGTCCATGTACTCTGGCTTAGCCATATTAGGTATCGGAATCTATCTCCATAGATCTTTATATCCAATATGTAGGCATCTTTGCTTTAATCATTCATAGAAAACTATTTTCAATGAAGATTTAGCTGTATTAAGAAAATATACATTATTTCAAATCAACAATATGTCTCCACATAAAGTTTTAGAAATATTTCTCGGCGCTCCCACTTACTTTCTTGAATTCTCAAGCATCTTTGCCGTCCACGATGAAGTCAAAACATTTTAACACTTCATCTAGGCAAATATTCCAACTCCGTCATGCTTGCTTCAGTTCCATAAAATGAACTCTGAAGTGAGCATACCTTTCTAGCATTATATGCAACGACAAACCCTCAGATTGCATCAAATGCATGTCCTCGGTTAGCTTCCATTAGGAACGCTGTTTTGAAGTCCATTTGCCATATCATATATGTAGCAATTGCTAGATTTATCCGAACAGACTTTCAAGCTTGCTACGGGAGACAAATCTCATCGTAGTCAACTCTTTGAACTTGACAGAAACACCTTTCATAAGTCAAGCTTCATGGATGTAAACATCCATATCTGTTATAGATCCATATACGTTCGTAGGCATTACGCCTTCCGTAGGGACTACCAAGTTCCAAACTTGATTTTCGTAAATGGAGTCTATCTCGGGTCTCATGGCGCCTAGCCATTTAGCGGAGTCAGGGCCCATCATTGCTTATGTGTAGGTAGCAGGCTTATCATTGTCTAACAATAATATTCCATCCGATAACCATTCTGGTTTCGGGTGAGTCCTACTACATCTTCATGGTTCAGCTGCTGGCTCGACTGAAGTTACTACATCACATGTAGAAGCTTCCGTATCAGTCAAAGTGAGAAACTCCGGAACCTCTTCCGATGCGCCACTCTGACCTGAAGACGAAGATTCACAATCTCGTCGAGCTGCACTGTCCTCCCACTCATGTTTTTGCAAGAAACTCTTTCTCGTAAAACACACATTGTTCCTGACAAACATTTTGCCTTACGTGCGGTAGCCGAGGAATACCAAAACGTTTTTGGCATAACCAACGAAGAAACAAAACATATCCGTTTTAGGATCGAGCTAATAGTAAACTCCTTTACATATGCATCGCATCCCCGTGCCATATCTCATATGGTGTCGTTCAAACGGATTTAGATGGCGCTCTTTTCAGTGTGTAAGCGACAGTCTCTAAAGCACAACTACAAAAGATAATGGCAGATTAATAACATCATCGATCTCACCATGTCAAAATAGGCTCGATCACGTCTCTCGGACACATCATACACCTATGGTGTTCCGGGTGACGTAAGTTGTGGAACAATTCCGCAACCTTTCAGATGTTCGCTAAACTTGTAACTCAAATACTTATCTCCGTGATCCAATCATAGAGATTTTATTTTCTTGTTACAATGATTTCCACTTCATGCTGAAATTATTGAACTTTTCAAAAGTTTCAGTCTTATGTATCGTTTGAACATATACTCATATATCTATTCAAACATCCGAGAAGGATATGAAGTAAAAGAATCTACTGCCCACGGTTACACTTCTGTGCCACATACATCACATGTATGATCTCCAACAAGTTAACCGTTTGTTCAACATTGCCTATGAACGACGTCTCTCGTCATTTCCTTTTGAAATGATTCACAAGCGTCAAATGATTCATAATCAAATGACTCCAGAAATTCCATCACTATGGAGTCTCTTCATGTGATTCTTTCCAATATGACTTAGACGGCAGTACCACAAAATGTGGAATTCTAATCATGAATCTTACGACGTTTAGCGCCAGTGTTATAGATGTATTTTGTTACTTGTCAAGATTTCACCAAATCCTGAATGTATGACGACGACCGTAGCAACTATTGCTTCGTTCTTGTCACACACCATAACATCCTTTGTTGGTCTCTTAGGCCATTGTATTTCTTGCATCGAGTTGCAAACAAGAGCAACCGACCTGGTATCCTTGTGATCAACAATTGGTCACTATACCCAAGAAGTACATTGTTTGACCAACAAACAATACATCAATAACATGTATAACAATTATACCTGAGCTGGACATTTCCAGACTTTTATTTTACTGCCAGATTCTTTCTGTAGTTCCTCTTCCGGTTTCCCCGTGTCTGAAAGTTTTACCATCATCAAATGATTGGCGTTCTTCTAGATTCCACTCTTAACAGTCTTTTAAGCATAGTGATCAAATCACCCATACTGTTTTCCATCTCAGTCATGAACAATTCATGAGAATGCTACTATTGCACGGAGGGAGGGAAAACAAGAATACTATCAGTGCCCAACTGGTTGGGGTTTAGGACGCCAAGCGTCTACAACATTGACATGTACCTAGACAATCTAGGTATACATGTTAACTCACTGAATTATCCTTGGTCATTTGCACACAAACCAATCTTTTGATATCATATATCATTCAACCATTGGTTGTGTCTGAAACAATTTCAGCTCCTGGATTGTCTCTCAGACACTCAGTGCTCAAAAACATTTCTGAGGTTTGAGTTCCACTGAGGCAAGTATGACATAAGACGCTAAACTGGAATCAATGCTCTTAGATCACATCTATATATGCATATCTCATAGATCATATCTAATGACATACATTGAGCAGGAGGGTTACCAAAAGTTTGCAATAGGACTAAATCTTAACTTGATACCTTTGAGGACAATCCTCACAGTACGGTACTAGTCCGTAAAGATAATTACCAGATATCTAACAGTTTAATCTATCTCAATCAAGCCTAGTGGTAGTTGAGAAAACGAATGCCATTGACTACAATGAATGATGCAAATACATAATTTGGACTATGTTCATGATAAAGAGTTCAGCGTAATCAAATTACCAAGTGAACTCCCACTTAAACCAACATCCCTCATAGTTGTTAAGTGGAACACGATCCAAATCCACCACACCAAACTCCGATCATCACGTGAGCCGATGTAGCTTCAATGGTGAACATCAACCATGTTGATCATATCAACCATATGATTCGTGTTTAACCTTTCGGTTCTTGTGTTCCGAGGCCATGTCTGCACATGCTAGGCTCGTTAAGCTAACCCAAGTATATCTGCCTGTGTGCCGAGGCCATGTCTGTACATGCTAGGCTCGAGCAACACCCGCTGTGTGGAACGTAGAATCCATCACACCCGATCATCACGTGGTGCTTAGAAACGAAGAACTGTCTTGGCGGTGGCATACTTGGGGAGAACACGATCTTAATTTTGAGTGAGGGATCATCTTATAATGCTACCGTCGTGCACACGCAGAATAAGATGCATAAAGGATAAACATCACATGCTTAAACAATGTGATATGGTATAGCCCTTTTCTTGCGTCTTGATCTCCATCTAGAACGCACGGCATGATCTCCATCATCCCTCCAGCAAGATGCATGGTTGCCTCCACCATCACGTTGCATCCACAACTATTGCTAACTCCTTAGCGATAAAGTAATGCAATTACATGGCGTATTAAGTTGACACGCAGGTCACAAAATAATAAGACAACCATTTGGCTCCTGCCGGCTGCCGATCTCATGACACGCAGGTCACAAAATAATATTACAATCAATGTGCATCTCATACAACAAATATTGTAAAATTGGGCTATACCAAATCACAACCACCCCTGCAAAAACAAGTTAGACGCCTCTCCCTTGATTTTTGCAATTTTACGTGGCTTCTAGGGGCTGCGTAAGAACCGTTCTTACCTACGCAAAAACCACAACGCTGATAATACAAGTTGCTTATTAACTTCTATAAGCCCTCCATTGTAAATCCGGTTTCACTATGATAAGAGCGACAGACACCCGCCAGCCGCATATGCAAACCAGTTGCATGTCAAGTGCGGAACCGGTCTCAATCCGAAGACTGTAAAGTTGGTCCGGGCCGCTGCATCTTACCATGCCACAAAACCAAGAAGTACACGCGAGAGGGTAGCAACAATAAATATCAAACGCCACACAACTCCTTGTGTTCTATCCGTACAAAGCAACTACGCAAAGCACGGCTCTGATACCACTGTAGGGATATGCGCGACAGAAAATCAAAATTTTCTCTCACATGCGGAAGCAACACCCAAAGATCTTATCTAAGGAGATGCAAGTAACGGGGAGGGTAATCAACATACCCTCGAAGAACACGAGCGTTGGACGTTAATCACAACGCAGCTTGGTGTAGACCTTGATGCGGTTCACTCCGATCAGCACCACAACGAGCGGTGCCTCCGAGATTTACACACGTACGGCTCAGCAACGTCTCCTCTTCTTGATCCAGCAAGCTTGAAGGAGAAGTAGATGGGATCAAACCAGCAGCACGACGGTGTGGTGGTTCGGTGAGCTCTCACGCGGGCAGGGCTTCACCAAGCCAAGACCACAAGAGAAAGGAGCAAGAGGAAGTGTACCGCTTAGGAATCAATCCTTTCTTTCCCCAAATGGTACCCTCCTTATGTAGGATGTGGGGAGGAGCTGTGAGGCTTGCCTCCTGAGCTTCCCCAGGAAGGAACCAGCCTCCAAATCTTCCCTGGAAGAAACCAGCCTCCAAATCTTCCCCAGGAAGAAACCAGCCTCCAAATCTTCCCAGGAAGGAACTTGGCTGCCAAATCTTCCCCAGGAAGGAACCAGCCTCCAAGGCTTCCCCAGGAAGGAACCTAGCTGCCAAGACTTCTCAAGGAAGGAACTTGGCTGCCAAATATCCTAAGTGGGACGTTCGGGATAGTGGGCCCCACCATGGGACCCACCGGAACATTTCAGGAAAAACCCGATACAATATCGGTTAATTCCTGAACCTTTCCGGAACCCAAAAACCACATTCCTATATATGAAACTTTATCTCCGGACTCTTCCGGAGCTCCTTGTGATATCCCGGATCCTATCCGGACTCCGAACAACCTTCGGTCTCACCATTATAATTATCCCAAAGCTACTCTAGCGTTACCGAACTTTAAGTGTGTGACCCTACGGGTTCGAGAACAAGTGGACATGATCGAGACTCCTCTACGATCAATAACCATTAGCGGGACCTGGATGCCCATAATGACTCCCACAAGTTCAACGAAGATCGTTATCGGTGTGAACCACAATGTCAACGTATTCCATTTCCTTTGTCTCACGATATTTTACTTACCCGAGATCTGATCGGCGGTATCACCATACCTAGCTCAATCTCGTTACTAGTAAGTACTCTTTACTCGTTCCATAATACAACATTCATGTGGCTAACTCTTTAGTCACGTGCTTGCAAGCGATACCGAATGTGCATTACCGAGTGGGCCCAGAGTATATCTCTCCGTCACACGGAGGGACAAATCCCAGTCTTGATACATGCAAATCAACAAGTACTTTCGGAGATACCTGTAAGACACCTTTATAGTCACCCAGTTACGAAGTGACGTTTGAAGTCCCCAAGACGTATTCCTCAGTACCCGGGATAGACATAATCTCATGGTCAAAGAAACAGGATACTTGACAATACAAGACATGGCAATATATACTTATTGATCCGATCAATATTGCTATGCTTGGTTGGGTCTGTCCATCACGTCATTCTCCAATGACATGACCTCGTTATTAATTGACAACTCATGTCCATGGTTAGGAAACCATAACCATCATTAATCAACGAGCTAGTCTAGTAGAGGCTTACTAGGGACTCTGTGTTGTTTACATAACCACACATGTATTAGGTTTCCGGTTAATACAATTATAGCATGGAGAATAAACATTATCATGAACATGGAAATATGACAATAACACTTTATTATTGCCTCTAGGGCATATTTCCAACAAGGCCCACTCTTGGGCTTCGTCTCTGATGTGGCTGAAGGTTTGTTGTACTGAACTTGCATTGTCTCTGAAAATCCTCTCGTTGCGTTCGCCAGATGTTGGACAACACGAGGATGAACAGGGAGTTGGCCCCTTTACGATGCTCCTGCGGCGTTGAGTCTATGATCATCTGCTGGAAGAGCTCGATGGAGGGGGCAACCATCGAGAAGGCACCGCAGTGATTCTAGGATGTGATCGTGTTCCGGAGCTCCTTGACCCAGTTGCACTCGACGAAGAGGTGCAGGCCTGATTCCAGGTTCCTTTGGCATAGCGGACAGAAGTAGTTGTTTGGCCATCCCCGTTGCTGTAGGCGATCGGTGCACCATAGTCTGTTCTGAAATAGAAGCCATGCGAAGAACCGCTGCTTTGGGGGGCCCAGACTTTCCAAACTTGTTGCACAAGGTTGGTGTGGGTGCGGCCTTCGAATTGGAGCATGTAGGCGGATTTGGCGGAGTACTGTCCGTCCACAGTTAGAATCCATTTGATCTGATCTGGCGTTCCCTCTTGTGGGTTGACGTTGCTTTCTTGGATCACGTGCCAAGCTCTAATGAAGGCTGTGAAGATGTCGTCATTGTGGTTGTGTCTGAGATCGGCGACCCAGCGGTTGTTGGCCAGGGCATGGGCAACCGTTATGCATTTGCGTCTGGAGTGCTTGTAAAGGGTTGGGAATTGGGCGCGAAGTGGGGCGCCGCCGATCGTCACTCGTGTAGCCAATGCAAAGAGGTCGTGATCGATTGTATCACAGGGTATTGGAGACCCCACCCATGGCCTGTCCGGCGCGAGCCAGGAGAGCCAGAGCCAACGTTGTCGCAAGGCACGACCGAGTAGGTCGAGATTTGAGATGCCCCGCCCACCATGGATGAGGGGCGAGCAGACCTTGGTCTAGGCGACCTTGCATTTGCCGCCGGCTGCTGTGTTCTCCTCTACGTTCCAGAGGAAACGTCGTCGTGTTTTGTTGAATGCGACGGTGAACTTCTTTGGCAGCTTGAGCGTCGTCATCGCGAAAATTGGTAGCGCGCTCAGGACGGCTTACACAAGGGCGCGGCGACCACCAAAGTTGATCCACCGTCCCCTCCATCCGGCTAGATTGGCTTGGGCACAGTCGAGGATGTGCTGGAGGTGCGTGATCTTTAGCCTGCCAGTGTCGAGAGGGAGGACGAGATAGCGGATCGGGAAGGCGAGGCGATCCCCGGCGAAACTCCATAATTCATCGGATCCCCGCAAACACAACATGTAGCATTACATAAAGATGATCTTAATCATGTAGGCAGCTCATAAGATCTAAACAACGGAGCACAAACGAGAAGAGACAACCATCTAGCTACTGCCATGGACCCTAAATCCCGTGGTGGACTACTCACGCATCACTCCGGAGGCAGGCATGGTGGTGTAGATGCCTCCGGTGACGATCTCCCCCTCCGGCACGGTGCCGAGAACAGCTTCAGAACCCTCCTGATCTTGGGTTGTCGATGGCGGCGGCCTCGGAACTTTTCTGGAAAATATGATCGGGTATCGAGAGTTTTCGGGACGAAGGCAATTTATAGGCAAAAGGGCAACTCGGGGAGACGCCCGAGGGCGCCAGGTGGGCCCCAGGCGCGGTCAACCCTTTGACGCTAGGTGGCGTCTGGGGGCTGTGGGGCCCCCTGCAGCTCCCCTCCTGGCTCCGTCTTCGTTTCTTCGTAAAAATAATTATACTAAATTTTCAGCCAATTCCGAGGAAATTCCCTGCTAGCTTTTCTGAAACAAAAAGATAGTAGAAAACTGGAACTGTCACTGGGCATCTGATGCATGTAAAATGCATACATGAACTTTGCACTTTAATTGCTTATATTCCAATCATATTTGCATCATATAAGGGTTATATCAATGTTTTATAATGATTTTGGGAATACTTCATAGTTTTCCCATTTATTTGGAATTAACCCTGTTTTTCCAGAAAACGTCTTTTTTAGTGTTTCAGACTTTCCGGGAGCTTCGGGACTCCAAAAAGGGCAAGGTCAAAGAGCACGGTTCAGAATTTTCGAGACGAACGCAATGGGCTTAAATTGAAGACCAGAAGCCCAACAGGCTGGAAATGGGAGGGTCCCACGGCCTAAAGTACATGGCCGCGTGGGCCTATCTCGTTTCCACCTCGGAGCTCCGTGGCCGTCGATCTTTCGTCCACCGACTTCGTCTTGACCTAAAAACGCCTATAAAAAAGGTCTCCTGGCGTTTCGCGAAAGGAGGCGGCGGAGAAACAGAAAACCACGAAACAGAGAGTCAGAAGGCTGCCGCCGGAGAAGATCGGAGGGGGGAAACGCCGCCGGAATCACCTCCGGAGGGCTCCACCCCCCTCCGGCGTGTTCATCATCAACATCTACAGCAAGATCATCTCCATCTCCCCACTGTAAACTCTTGGCAAACATGATGTGTGATGCAATATACTATTCCCTTGATCTATTGTGTCTCCCCATCTGTGTTTGAGAAGTGATTTGTTCATGGCAATTGTGAAATAGTTCGTTGATTGGTTGCATACAAGTGTTGTTATCTTTTATGATTGTCTTTATGTACAATATATGAGTGCACGCATATGTTGGGGAATGCATGTAAGGTGATCACCGTAGCGTAATGGATTGAGTAGGACATGTCGGAGTAGAGAGAAACCGGTGTCTGAGACTTGAAGTTACTTTATGGGGGATATATATGGGGGACCCTAGAACTTAAGGCTATGGTGGGACAATTATGTCTTAATAATTCTTGTGCTGCACATTTATTTGGCCATGAGATCCATCATAAGAGTTGTGTTATTGCTCATTTACTTGGCTACACCTATTTATGGCTCCCACCTAAAAGAAACAACTAAGACTGAAACATGTGCTTCACTAATTGTGACAACCACGCGAATGAAATAACAATTGCTAGAACATTTGCTACTTGAGATATTTGATACTTGCTACTGAGAGAAACTTGCTCTAAGAAACTGTGTCTGAAACTTGATTGAGAAACTTGCTACTAGATAAACCCATTCCACGTCACTTGCTTCCATTAGTTAGATCCTTTCATATTTATTGCTTTGCATAAAAGGCCATATAAGAGGGTTATAGGGCTTTAGAGAATAGATAGTTTACCTTCAGCTCCTCGTGGGTTCGACACTCAATACTTATCGAATTGTGCTACAGTGATTCCTTGCTCTTGGGGATTATCAAGTACTTTTCTGGCGCCGTTGCCGGGGAGCGTTGTGCTAAACTTTTATTCTTGTTTGCATTGCATACTAACATATAAATCTAAAACACAAAAAAATTAGAAAATGGAAAAGAACCAAAAAAATTAGAGTTGTATAATATCTATCTTGAGTTAGGACATGAAGTGTTTGAGGAGAAAATTAAATTTTATTTGCATAACACTCATGTTTGTGGTACTAACTCTTTGAACACCTTTATTGCTAATGCTCTGGAAAAGTTTAAGCTTGGGGAAGCCGTTGAGGATGAAAGTGATTTAATTGAGTTTGATGATCCATTATGCTCATTAGATGATAAGTCTTTATGTGGTGATTCTATTCAAAACTATGTGGGTATGTTTAACTTTAATGCTTGCAACTATTATGAGAGAGGAAGAGATAAGAATCCTCTTTATGTTTCTATGTTATTTAAAATGCAAGCTACTGATCACTACATGCATTGGTTATCACAAAATTGCTGCTATTTATTCATATAAAAATGCCAATGCATAGGAAAAGAGTTAGACTTAAAAGTTGATGGTTTGATATTCTGTGGTGTGTTCCTTATGCTTTAACTTCCTATTCGGTTTGAGCACACCTTTATATCCTTACAACATGTAAAATATCTTTACCTACTGATTTGTGACAATTAGTTTAGGATTTTCATTTTTTTATATAAATTTGGGAAAGTAATGAGAAGGATGAGTAATGGAGAAGTTGGGGTCGACCTTGAACATGTGTTGTTCATGCCAATGGAACCATTGCAAAATCTCTATCATTTAAACTTTTCCCAAAGCTAAAACCAAATAAAAAGAGTGATAATAGTAATTCGCTGTCCAGTTTTTGACATATCCTGTCTTTATTCTGCATTACTCTCATTACTTGTGTTTTGTGCGGTTCTTTTGATCAAGGAGCATTACATAACCATAGTAACAGTAGCTAATGTTTAAAATCAATTCATGATATGTCTTTGCTGTGCCTATGTGGATTTAATTTATGAAGGCACTAACCCCTCTAATCAAGTTTGTGACGAGTGTTGTGTAAAGAGAATTTTAAGGTGGAAGAATTGAGGGTGATGAACAAGATCAAGAGGGACAAAAACTCAAGCTTGGGGATGTACCCCTAGCTCACCCTACATACAAGAATTTAAGCTTGGGGATGCCAAGCCACCTCACTTCAACCATCTTGATACCAAGTAAGTAAGCCTAGCTATATGGCTATAAAGAAAGCGCTTTGCGGGAGGCAACCCGGTTATTTTTGTGTGTGATTTTTCTTTGTGTCCTCTTGCTGTAACAAGAGATTTTGTGTCTAGTTAGTTTCTGGAGTTTTTAATAAAGTGCCAAGTTTTACCCATGTTGGTCTTGAAAAGTTGCTATTTGAGTTCGGAGATTTTATTCCTGCACGAATCTGTGCACGGTATGATTTTTAATTCTTATTCTGTAACTCCGAATGAGCTCATATTTGAACTGTAGTTGCAACTTTTCATCCTCTGTATGCATGAATTTTTTCGGAATTTTTCGAGAAAGTTTGGTAGGGTAGAAAAATACGTTTTGCTGCTGCTGTTTTTCTGGACAGATTCTGTCCCATTTTGTTTGATGCATGCTTTGAGCTTTTAAGTTGAATCTTTTTGATCCAATTGAGTTTATGAGTAGGCATACAACATTATACACTTTCTGGACATTCATATGAATTTTTGTTCAAGGATTATATGCAGCAAGAAACCTATTTGTTTATCACTATTAATGCACCCCACAGAAAAGAGATGGGAGAAACGGTGTTTTGAAGTTTTTTCACAGGGATTGGAGGAGATGCACCAAGAGCTATCCAAGGATGGTGAAGACCATAAGCTTGGGGATGTGAAGACAACCCCGCTGGACCTACACACTCTCGGTTTGCACACGTCCAACTTCTGTTTTTCGATCAAAACACTTTATCGCATAAACTTGGAGCGTCGTTTTTGTTTTTGTTTGAGTCTTGAGAGACCACCACACTATCAATTATATATGGAGAGCTACTGGAAATATGGGTTGAAATATGATGGATGCTATTATCATGATGGGAAAAGGGATGTTTGAGTTGATTTTTAATGATACATATAGTTGCATGATTCATGAGCTTGTTAATGAGTAATAATATGTAAATGCTTTATCAAGAGTTATCACTTATTCATGTTTTGATGCTGAAAGTTATTTCACTTTGTTTAACATGGATTAGTTAGTTCTATGGACACTCATGCATGCATCTAGATGGTCAACTTTCTCCCTTTTGCTAGCCCAAAAACTCCAACAAGCAAAAACTTGTTTCCAACACCTTCAACCAAAGTTATTCCAGTGAGTCCACCATATCTACCTACTAGCTATATGCTATTCCGAGTATGTTCATCATGATATTTGTGTTATCTATACCTCTGAATGAAAATGATTATGTTATTGATTGCCATGGGAAAAGTTGGTTATATAGCTCTCACGAACTTGATGCACATTTTACTATCATTGCAATAAATAAAACATGACCCATTGTGATTAAGATTATGATGCTAGTGGCTTGATAAATGTTCGAGGTTGGGAGTTAGCCCATATGTGCTGTCACATGCAAAGCTTTCAACATGCTCCTTCATCTCATTTAGTTGATATCATGTACTTTTGTTTATGGATGCCTATCATGGTGAAATGAGGTGGAAATGAAGTAGTTTAAATGAGTTTGTATAAATGGTTAGAGAGACGCCTGGGCCGCTAATCTAAGCCATGCATTATTCATGGTGGAAATTTACTTACATGCTATGGTGAATTATCTATGACACACCTTACAATAAAAAGCTATTCCAATGGTAAATAAAAAGGGTGTTGAGGTTTTTCATCTTGTTTGTTTGTCTTGTCATTTTGATATGGGCTTGTTCCATATCCTGGGACAAGAGGTACCCCAGTTGACGCTCTTGATGATACTATTATTACTTACAATGATATATAACTTGAACTTGCTTTGTTTCCTAAGTTGAGTAATCATGGTGTAGGTACTTGTATTCAAGGGGCATGAGACATCCAACCTTTACTTTGTCAAGCACACTACTCATATTTGCTTCACATTAAACTTAATCATTCAAGATGCTATGATAGGGGAATGAGAGCTTGACACCAAGTATTACCACATTGCAATCATTAACTTAAGTAGAGAGTTTGGAGGTTAGATGAAACTTATGCATGCTTTACCTCTACTCACTTATTACATCTTTCCAAAGTGTCCACCTATATTCAGATTTTCATCATCACTCTATGACCATGTAGGATGTTCTACTTATCATTATGCATACATGTGTCCATACTATCTGTTATGTTACACTTTGTGAACTATCATGAACATCCTTGTCTTGAATACTTGATATCACTTCATAAACTATTTGCATATTGCTACTCCTTTGAAGAATGAATCATTTGACTATATGTAGCAATAGTAATCATCTTTGATATTCATTGTTAAGTATTAAATTGCAAAGTCCATGTTAGTTTTATCATCTTCATACTCGAGGACGAGCATGGATTAAGCTTGGGGATGTTGATGCATGTACATGAACTTTGCACTTTAATTGCTTATATTCCAATCATATTTGCATCATATAAGGGTTATATCAATGTTTTATAATGATTTTGGGAATACTTCATAGTTTTCCCATTTATTTGGAATTAACCCTGTTTTTCCAGAAAACGTCTTTTTTAGTGTTTCAGACTTTCCGGGAGCTTCGGGACTCCAAAAAGGGCAAGGTCAAAGAGCACGGTTCAGAATTTTCGAGACGAACGCAATGGGCTTAAATTGAAGACCAGAAGCCCAACAGGCTGGAAATGGGAGGGTCCCACGCGGCCTAAAGTACATGGCCGCGTGGGCCTATCTCGTTTCCACCTCGGAGCTCCGTGGCCGTCGATCTTTCGTCCACCGACTTCGTCTTGACCTAAAAACGCCTATAAAAAAGGTCTCCTGGCGTTTCGCGAAAGGAGGCGGCGGAGAAACAGAAAACCACGAAACAGAGAGTCAGAAGGCTGCCGCCGGAGAAGATCGGAGGGGGGAAACGCCGCCGGAATCACCTCCGGAGGGCTCCACCCCCCTCCGGCGTGTTCATCATCAACATCTACAGCAAGATCATCTCCATCTCCCCACTGTAAACTCTTGGCAAACATGATGTGTGATGCAATATACTATTCCCTTGATCTATTGTGTCTCCCATCTGTGTTTGAGAAGTGATTTGTTCATGGCAATTGTGAAATAGTTCGTTGATTGGTTGCATACAAGTGTTGTTATCTTTTATGATTGTCTTTATGTACAATATATGAGTGCACGCATATGTTGGGGAATGCATGTAAGGTGATCACCGTAGCGTAATGGATTGAGTAGGACATGTCGGAGTAGAGAGAAACCGGTGTCTGAGACTTGAAGTTACTTTATGGGGGATATATATGGGGGACCCTAGAACTTAAGGCTATGGTGGGACAATTATGTCTTAATAATTCTTGTGCTGCACATTTATTTGGCCATGAGATCCATCATAAGAGTTGTGTTATTGCTCATTTACTTGGCTACACCTATTTATGGCTCCCACCTAAAAGAAACAACTAAGACTGAAACATGTGCTTCACTAATTGTGACAACCACGCGAATGAAATAACAATTGCTAGAACATTTGCTACTTGAGATATTTGATACTTGCTACTGAGAAAACTTGCTCTAGAAACTTGCTGAGAAACTTGCTTGAGAAACTTGCTACTAGATAAACCCATTCCACGTCACTTGCTTCCATTAGTTAGATCCTTTCATATTTATTGCTTTGCATAAAAGGCCATATAAGAGGGTTATAGGGCTTTAGAGAATAGATAGTTTACCTTCAGCTCCTCGTGGGTTCGACACTCAATACTTATCGAATTGTGCTACAGTGATTCCTTGCTCTTGGGGATTATCAGCATCTTGTCAATAGGTTAGTTCCATAAAATATGTCAAAATGATATAAAAACATGTGGCAATGTTATATAACAAGCATGGAACAATCAAAAATTATAGGTACGTTTGAAACGTATCAATGCATTACATAAACAAAGGGCATACATTTATAAACATAGGTTCCGAACGGACAAGTGCAAGTAGTTTTATCTTAATCATCATGGTGAACTAAAATTCGAGAAAATTAGAATAACCATCAAGATAACAAAAATGATTTTTTTTAGATAATCCTACTAAAATTTGATCAATAAAAGGTAAAGGATAACGATATTTCCTAATTTATTGTTTTTAATTTTATATAATCAATGCACATTCTATAACCAGCAATATTTCTTTTGAGGGGTAGGTTCATTTTTTAACATTAGATACAACCGTAATACCTCCTTTTTTTAGTGACACAGTGAACATGACTTACCCATCTAAAACTAGATATAGGATATATTATTGTGCCTCGAGAAGTTTGAGTATTTCAATTTTTACCACATCATTCATTTTGAATTTAAACGACGTTGATGTTCCACACGTAGGCTTAGCATCAGGTTCCATGTGAATTTTGTGCATGCACATTGTAGGACTCATGATGAGGGCATCGTCGGCATCGTGTTGGTTGGTTGACACGCAAGGACATATTTAAATGAGATGTAAAGTCTAAGGTAGTGTTAACTAGGCCTGTGTGCCAAATCTAAGGCCGAACCCGCCATGGGTCGGTTTGTATCAGTCAGAGTCCAACTAGGTTTAGGAGTTCATTTAGGTTTTGGTTCGGCGATCCCTACCTCTTTGTCTTTTATAAACAAAGGGGGTGGCACAATATTAGGGGAGTTGAAAAATATGTAGAACATTGTGTTCAAGGTTGCCTCCGTCCCAAGGGACCGGCGTGTATGACGGTGTCTCGGACGTTCGTCTAGTATCCAATAAATTGAGGCATGAGTGTTCTTGAATCTGCCAAGGGTTATCGTGCGTGGCGAGAAGGTACTTGAATCTGTCAAGGGTTGCCGAGCTTGGCGTGAGGCGTGTTGTTTATCTTCATGTTGCTCCATTATCGAGGACCTCGTTTAAAACAAATACACCGGTTGGGAGCTTTACCAGGACTCATGTCCTTGAGATCATCCAAAGTGTTAATAACCTCTCTTCTTCATACACTGAAAATGTTAGAATTAACAATAACATGATTTATTTTACATATAGATAAGAATACTTCAGTGCATCAGCAAGAGTTTAAGTTTAAAACAACATAAAAACAGCTTCCAGGCAACGGTACTACCTCCCTGGGTGGTACTATCGCTCCTAATACCGCCAAAAATGGGTCTCGGGTCTTTCCGGCGGTACCACGGGCAATACTACCAAAATGGCAATAAATTTTGCATCCTGACTCCATTTTTGATGATTTTTGGGGTCGTTGGAATGACAACAACGAGCTCCACAAGATTATGCAAAGAAACATCATAGTCCAAAAGGTGAGGATAAAACCAATTGAGGAAAGGTTAGACCTCTCGATAAAATAACATCCAGTAAAACCTCCAACATAAAAAACGTAATAAGTTTTTCATACGAAATCCATTTTTGATAAACTTGGGCTAGTGTTGAAGAACATGACAAGATATAAAACCACACATGGACAAAACCCAAATGATAACCAAGAAAGATGATGCCAATGATGCAAAGGTTTGAGCTCTCTATGAACGATATGATAAAGCTACTCATTCGAGAGTCTGTCTTGACAGAACGAAATCTATTCTATAACCCGGTCTCCCACTAACACCATGAGACCGGTAAAATAGAAACCCTATAGAGTTCACACCCTTTCCTCGCGCAATCCACTTGATCTAGATGATGACGATATCGACTTTGTCAAGTTGGACCATCTTTCTTGATTGCACTTCGCTTGGTGAAGACTTACAAATTGCTCCCCCATACACCAACATGGGTGAGACCCTTTTTGGAATATCTTCACTTGACCATTTCTCTTTATGGGTAGCAAGATTCAAGCATATGATATCTTCTAGATACTCATCTTGAACTTGCACATCACACCCTTGATGGCGATCACCACTTGTCAGCATCCTCCATGAGCTATATGAATTCTTCCTTTTGATGCAAGCACATGGAAGGATACCTAACCTCACATAAAGATACCACAAACACATATAATGGGTTAGTTCATAAAGTTATATTGACAATAACTTACCATACCATTGGATCACAAGATCCCACATGATACATCATTTAGCTTTGTGTGTTGATCAACTTGAATCCATTCTTTCCACTTAGCCTTGATCAACCTTGTATCTTTTCTTCTTTCTTGATCATCTCAAATATGTTCATTATATTCACTGACCTTGATGACATTCAACCTTGAATTCAACACATGGAGTTCAAGCGTTGCCTATGGACAAACCTATAGGAATATCTCAATACACACATTAGTCCATAAGAATTGTCATTAATTATCAAAACCACACATGGGGAAACAATGCTCTTTCAGTCGGCCCGTTAGAAAAAGGTGGGCTGACCTGCTTGGGTCTGATGACCCACAAGTATAGGGGATCTATCGTAGTACTTTCAATAAATAAGAGTGTCGAACCCAACGAAGAGCAGAAGGTGTTGACAAGTGGTTTCGTGCAAGGTTTCACTGCAAACACTAACATACAAGTTTTTATGGGTTTTTGTAATAGCAAATAAATAAAGAGCGAGTAAATAAAAGAGAGTAATAATAATTACAGAAAGTGGCCCAATCCTTTTTAGCACAAAGGACAAGACGGTGGTGTTACTTATGATGGCTAAAACGTTCATGATGACACACGGGAATTTCGTCAAGTCACTTTCGCTTCATATCACTGCTTAGTCTTTAATATTTTGATAAGTGTTGTGTGGGTGAACCTATGCTAATGCACCACCCTTACTTGGACCATTACATACTTGTGATTTAACCTTCTTACAAGTATCCACGAATGCAAGAAAGTATTTAAGAATTAACTAACACAGCCTTAAACTGTGGGATCCTACACTCCCTTGTGCAACAGCTTACCGACGGGGGTTTAGGTTTCTGTCGCTCCCGCAACCCCACGACAAGTATACTAAATACACAATGCATTCTCCTAGGCCCATAAAGGTGAAGTGTCATGTAGTCGACGTTCACACAACACCACTAGAAGAATAACACCCCAACTTAAATATCAAACTATTAAATACTAAACATAATTCCACTATTAGCGACAAGACTTCTCCCATGTCCTCAAGAACTAAACGAACTACTCAGGAGACATCATATGGATCATGATCAGAGGTGATAAAGTGATGTACAACAATCTGGACATAAAAGTTATTCACCGAGAAAACTCAATAGCATCAACTACAACAAGTAATCAACACCGAAAAGTAATCCCAACAAACTACACAAGGAGGAACCTTAGATGTCTCAGCGGAACGAAGTGGAGCGGCGGGGATGATGGTGCTGGCGGTGGAGATGGTGTGGATGATGATCCCGATGAAGCTCGTGGCGATGACGATGACGATGGCGATGATTTCCCCCCTCCGGGAAGGAATTGCCCCGGCAGTTTTCTCCCTGCCGGAGAGCTTTTATCTCTCTGTGGTTTCCGCCCCTGAGGCGGCGGCGGAATATTTCTTCGAAGCGCCCCCGTGATTTTTAGATCAGAGGGAAGATATACGTGAGAGGGGGGAGCCGGAGGCGGCACAGGGCCGCCAGCTGGGCCCCAGGCGCGACCAAGGGTGGGGCCGCCACCCTGTGGCCCCCCTCCGGCCCATCTTCTGGCTCCCCTTGTCTTCTGGTGAAATATTATTCTCAGAATTTTTGGAGTTGTAGGAATATAGTATCTTGACGGTGCTTTTTCCAGCTGATTCCAGACTCCGGCAGTTAAATCCCCAATAATCATCAAACATGCAAAATAAGATAAAATAACATAAGTATTGCATTCTAATATGAAATATATCAATGAATAACAGTAAATTATGATACAAAATAGTGATGCAAAATGGACGTATCAACTCCCCCAAGCTTAGACTCCGCTAGTCCCCAAGCGAATGCCAAGCTCGGTAAACATGACCACAGGTTTATAGAGTGAGGTGTCGATAATAAAGAATACAAACATGAAGCATCACTTAATTAACAAGCACTCATGCATTTTACACAACAACCTTTCTCATGAAGCTTAACTTGAAACAAATGAAGAGAGACATACATGTTAATATAAGGTGAATCAGGAAAGCTTACTTGAGTTATGGCAACTACGTTCTTGGTCAGAGAACAATCAGCATTTCAAACTTTTATCTTTCAAGAGGAATCTTTATATAAGAGCTATTATTCAGCAAATGTCACATGTTTAGTTAACACAAGATCCTTACCATACGTTGTGAACCTCTAGAGTTGTGTACCTGCAATTTAGAATTAGAATGCCAACAAAAGGAAAAATACAACTACAATAAAACATAATCAAGCACAATGCTACTTTATAATTGATTGTATCTCAACAACACTAAATGCTTGCTTGTGGAGAATCAGAGAGATAGGTAAACTGACTCAGCATAAAAGTAAAAGATAGGCCCTTCGCAGAGTGAAGCAGGGATTAAATCATGTGCTATGATGACTGATACGTCTCAAACGTATCTATAATTTCTGATGTTCCATGTTGATATTATACCAATTGTTACATGTTTTATATACACTTTATAGCATTTTTATGCATTTTCTGGGACTAACCTATTAACAAGATGCCACAGTGCCAGTTCCAGTTTTCTGCTGTTTTTGTATTCCAGAAAAGCTAGTCTGGAAATATTCTCGGAATTGGACGAAACTTGGACAGAACCTCCTATTTTTCCAACACGAAGACGGAGTCCAGAGGAGACACGGAGGGGAGCCACGTGGCGCCCACACCATGGGGCCGCGCGGGCCCCCCTGTCGCGCCGTGGGGTGGTGTGGGGCCCTCGTGGCTCCGCAGCCGCCGCCCTTTCGCCTATTTATTCTCCTGACGCGAAAACCCTAGATACCCGAGCCATTATCCACGAAAAGTTCCAGAGACGCCGCCGCCGTCAACCCTAGCTCGGGAGGGTTCAGAAGCTCTTCCCGGCACCCTGCCGGAGAGGGGAATCATCACCGGAGGGCTCTACATCACCATGCCTGCCTCCGGAGTGATGCGTGAGTAGTTCATCCTTGGACTACGGGTCCATGGCAGTAGCTAGATGGTTGTCTCTCCACTTTATGCTATCATGTTTAGATCTTGTGAGCTGCCTATCATGATCAAGATCATCTTATTGTAATGCTACATGTTGTGTTTGCTGGGATCCGATGAATATTGAATACTATGTCAAGTTGATTATCAATCTATCTTATATGTTATTTATGATCTTGCATGCTTTCCGTTACTAGTAGATGCTTTGGCCAAGTAGATGCTTGTAACTCCAAGAGTGAGTATTTATGCTAGATAGTGGGTTCATGCCTCCGGTAATCTGGGAGAGTGACAATAACTTCTAAGATTGTGGATGTGCTGTTGCCACTAGGGATAAAATAACCGATGCTTAGCTTAAGGGTACGCCGTTAGGTCTAATGCATTTGTTTACTTTACGCACATTACTTAATGCAATTATCCGTTGCTTGCAACTTAATACCAACGGGGAACTCGGTATGACAACCTGGCGGTGGATTATTAGTCATAGACGCTGTTGGATAACGGTCTATGTATTTTGTCGTAATGCCCACATGAATATCATAGTAATCATCATGTCATATATATGCATTGTCATGCGCTCAATATTTTGTCAATTGCCCAGCTGTAATTTGTTCACCCAGCATGTTAGTTATCTTTTATGGAGAGACACCACTAGTGAACTGTGGACCCCGGTCCATTCTTTTACACTGATAATACAACCAACTGCAAACACTGTTCCTTTTCATTCTCTGCAATTTACTACTGTTTTCCACACCATACGTTTAATCCTTTGTTTTCAGCAAGCCGGTGAGATTGACAACCTCACTGTTTCGTTGGGGCAAAGTAGTTTGATTGTGTTGTGTGCAGATTCATGTCAGCGCGCCACTGACAACCTTCCGAAGTGATTTCTTGCTCCTACTGGTTCGATTAAACCTTGGTTTCATACTGAGGGAAAACTGCTGCTACACTGCATCATACCTTCCTCTTGGGGTCTCACAGCGAACGTGTGATCCACGCAATCAAGCATATTTTCTGGCGCCGTTGCCGGGGAGCAGAAGCACTTCGGTTCAGCAATCTCCTTGCCTCCCTTCCACACGCCATATTTTCTGACGCCATATTGGGAAGCAAGAGGATTTCTGCAAGGGGAGTTTCACGCTTCCAATCTCTTTACTTTGTTATTGTCTTGCTTAGTTTATTTTTATTTAGTCTTGTTTGCTTTATTTATCAAAAACACAAAAAAATAGTTACTTTTATTTTCAAGTTGTTATCTTTCTGTTTTGTTTTAATTTTGCTAAAATGAGTACCCCTGAAATTGAAGTTCGGTCCTTTAAGCAACAAGGTGGAGAAAGTTTAAAAGATGCTTGGTATAGGATCAGTGATGCTCACCGTAGATGTGCTAAAAAATATTCTACCATGATCCTTCTTAGAAATTTTTATGTTGGTATCACTAGTTGGTATCGGTATGTTCTAGATACTCTGACAGGAGGCAACTTTCTGGGGACTCCTGCTTTGGAAGCACGCAATATAATTGAAAGTTTGGTAGGAACACCACTTATTAATGATCTTAAAATTGAGACTACTTTGGAAGATGTTATAAAAAAATTGGAGTCCATGGAGAAAAACTTGCCGGATTTGCTTGGTAGTTCTAGCAAAGTTAATGAATCACTGGAGATATTAATAAAAGAATTGCTATTTTAGAAGCTAGCACTGGCCATGATAATCAAAACTTCAGGATAGGTGAATTAGAGGATACTCTAAGTTCAACTTTCTCCTCTATCAAGTTTAAAAAGCAGAAAGCTTTTGTGGGGAAAGAGCAAAAATTCATGTATGTTCGAAAAGTGCCTCAACCAAAACCCCCTAATGTGCTTAAAACTGATAAAATTGAGGGTGAATCACATAATGAATTATTTAAATTTGCTTCCCAAGAATTACCTGAACCAAAAATGCCTATTGTTACAAGCTGTGTTTTTGAAAGTTTTTGATGATGTTGATGCTTCATCACTTGGAAACACTTGATTCTTACTTTCTGCGCCTAGCTGAAAGGCGTTAAAGAAAAGCGCTTATGGGAGACAACCCATTATTTTATTTCTGCAATTTTTTTTTTTTGAGTCAAGGAGTTGTTTACTTCTGTAACAATTCCTTTGTATCTTTATTTTATCGCATTGTTGTGCCAAGTATTGCCTCTAATAGGAAGATGATGCTAGATTTGGATTTCTGCGCAGGAACAGATTTCTGCTGTTCACCGTTTTAATTCTGTAAAATCACAAAAAATTATTTAAATCTGAAATTTTTGTGCGTGATCCTCAGATATGTACGCATCTTTCGTTAGTTTAAAGTTTTTCGATCTGAGCAACGTAAGTGCCTCGAAAAAATTCGTCTTTGCGGACTGTTCTGTTTAGACAGATTCTGTCTTTTATTTTTCGCATTCTCTCTTTTACTAGTGTTGAGTGGAATTCTTTTTTAGGGTGAAGAGCTTCACATAACATCAGTGGCAGTAGCTAATGTTAAAAGTAACGGTCATGTTTGTGTCCTTATAGAACATGTGAGTTTTTGATTGTGCACTAACCCTCTAATGAGAATTACTTTGAGTTTGGTGTGGCGGAAGTTTTCAAGGGTCAAGAGAGAAGGATGATATAATGTGATCAAGAAGAGTGAAGAGCTTAAGCTTGGGGATGCTCCCATGGATCACCCCAGCATATTTCAAGAAGACTCAAGCGTCTAAGCTTGGGGATGCCCAAGGCATCCCCTTCTTCATCAGCAACTTATCAGGTCATCTCTAGTGAAACTATATTTTAATTCTTTCACATCATATGTGCTTTACTTGGAGCGTCTGTGTGCTTTTATTTTCAGTATTTTATTTTTCTTATGGTCAACTTGATTGGACCCCAGCATTCTTGATTGGGAGAGAGACACGCTCCGCTTTTTCATATGAATACTCCTATTCTTCACTTATACTTGTTGAGTATTCTTGCTAGCTATTGCTATGCTTTTAGCTCCTGTTTTTCATGCATCTCTTATTCAGAGCTGTTAGTTCTTTTAAAGAAAGTACTCTCTTGCTTCACTTATAATTGTTTGGAGAGTTTATGTTGAAATAAATTGATTGGTGTTTGGTTGGAACAGAAAATGTTGCATGTGGTAGATGGTATAATGGAAAAAGCTTACATATTCTTGTAGATCATTGTATTGGATAATTTGATACTTGTCAATTGTTTTGAGTTATCAAGTAGTTCATGTTTAAGCTTTTGTATCATGTAGTTAAAACCTATTAATGAAGAACTACCGTAAAGCTCGTTGAAATTTGGTTTGCATGATTGGTATCTCTAAGGTCTAGATATTTTCTAGTAAAAGGGTTTGGTTAACAAGGAAGACAGTGTAGAGTCTTATAATGCTTGCAATATGTTTTCATATAAGCCTTGCTGTGTCGGTTGATATCCTGTGTTTGCTTCAAATAACCTTGCTAGCCTAAACTCTGTACTGAGAGGGAATGCTTCTCGTGCATCCAAAACCTTGAGCCAAAATCCATGCCATCTGTGTCCACCATAACTACCTATATGTGGTATTTTCTTGCCATTCCAAGTAAATTTTTCATGTGCTACCTTTAAACTATTCAAACTTTATTACTCCTATTTTGTGTCAATGTTTACCAAGCTCATGAGGACGGGGTGGATGTCTTTATGTCAACTGTCAAACAGACTTTACCACCGGACTAGCGGCATATACATCCGCTTATCCATTAATTTTGCAAAAAGAGCTGGCAAATGGGGTGCCCAGTCCCAATTAATTACAACTTTAACCGCTTAATTCTCTTCACATTTTTGCCCTGATTTATCAGTCAAGCAATGACAAACAGTGAAATATCTGCATGTGTAAACAAAAGAGAAAGAGGGATGATCTGCCTTGCTGGTAGAAATAACGTCCTTCATGGGAGCCGCTCTTAAAAGTCTGGTTGGCAGGGGTCATATTGTACTTTCCATTTTCTGATTCGTTGACAATTAACAAACACCTCTCAAAACTTATTTTTACTCTCTATATGATTTCAAAAACTTAAAAAGCTCTAGCACATGATTTAATCCCTGCTTCCCTCTGCGAAGGGCCTTTCTTTTACTTTTATGTTGAGTCAGTTTACCTACTTCTTTCTATCTTAGAAGCAAACACTAGTGTCAACTTTGGTGCAACAATTTTTATATGCTCGTATATTGCACTTATTATATGCTTTGTGTTGACAAATATCCATGAGATATATATGTTGAAAGTTGAAAGCAATTGCTGAAACTTAAATCTTCCTTTGTGTTGGTTAAATACCTTTTACTTAGAATCTATTGCTTTATGAGTTAACTCTTATGCAAAACTCTTGATGCTTGTCTCGAAAGTACTATTCATGAAAAGTTTTTGCTTATATGATTCAGTTGTTTGCTCATTATCTACTTGCTAGCAAACTATAGACCATTGACCTGGATCACTTCATTCATAACATGTGCTTTACAATATTATTTGATCAAGATTATGATTGTAGCATGTCACCTCAGAAATTATTTTGTTTTTATCGTTTTACCTACTCGAGGACGAGTAGAACTAAGCTTGGGGATGCTTGATACGTCTCAAACGTATCTATAATTTCTGATGTTCCATGTTGATATTATACCAATTGTTACATGTTTTATATACACTTCATAGCATTTTTATGCATTTTCTGGGACTAACCTATTAACAAGATGCCACAGTGCCAGTTCCTGTTTTCTGCTGTTTTTGTATTCCAGAAAAGCTAGTCTGGAAATATTCTCGGAATTGGACGAAACTTGGACAGAACCTCCTATTTTTCCAACACGAAGACGGAGTCCAGAGGAGACACGGAGGGGAGCCACGTGGCGCCCACACCATGGGGCCGCGCGGGCCCCCCTGCCGCGCCGTGGGGTGGTGTGGGGCCCTCGTGGCTCCGCAGCCGCCGCCCTTTCGCCTATTTATTCCTCCCGACGCGAAAACCCTAAATACCCGAGCCATTATCCACGAAAAGTTCCAGAGACGCCGCCGCCGTCAACCCTAGCTCGGGAGGGTTCAGAAGCTCTTCCCGGCACCCTGCCGGAGAGGGGAATCATCACCGGAGGGCTCTACATCACCATGCCTGCCTCCGGAGTGATGCGTGAGTAGTTCATCCTTGGACTACGGGTCCATGGCAGTAGCTAGATGGTTGTCTCTCCACTTTATGCTATCATGTTTAGATCTTGTGAGCTGCCTATCATGATCAAGATCATCTTATTGTAATGCTACATGTTGTGTTTGCTGGGATCCGATGAATATTGAATACTATGTCAAGTTGATTATCAATCTATCTTATATGTTATTTATGATCTTGCATGCTTTCCGTTACTAGTAGATGCTTTGGCCAAGTAGATGCTTGTAACTCCAAGAGTGAGTATTTATGCTAGATAGTGGGTTCATGCCTCCGGTAATCTGGGAGAGTGACAATAACTTCTAAGATTGTGGATGTGCTGTTGCCACTAGGGATAAAATAACCGATGCTTAGCTTAAGGGTACGCCGTTAGGTCTAATGCATTTGTTTACTTTACGCACATTACTTAATGCAATTATCCGTTGCTTGCAACTTAATACCAACGGGGAACTCGGTATGACAACCTGGCGGTGGATTATTAGTCATAGACGCTGTTGGATAACGGTCTATGTATTTTGTCGTAATGCCCACATGAATATCATAGTAATCATCATGTCATATATATGCATTGTCATGCGCTCAATATTTTGTCAATTGCCCAGCTGTAATTTGTTCACCCAGCATGTTAGTTATCTTTTATGGAGAGACACCACTAGTGAACTGTGGACCCCGGTCCATTCTTTTACACTGATAATACAACCAACTGCAAACACTGTTCCTTTTCATTCTCTGCAATTTACTACTGTTTTCCACACCATACGTTTAATCCTTTGTTTTCAGCAAGCCGGTGAGATTGACAACCTCACTGTTTCGTTGGGGCAAAGTAGTTTGATTGTGTTGTGTGCAGATTCCACGTCAGCGCGCCACTGACAACCTTCGAAGTGATTTCTTGCTCCTACTGGTTCGATTAAACATTGGTTTCATACTGAGGGAAAACTGCTGCTACACTGCATCATACCTTCCTCTTGGGGTCTCCCAGCGAACGTGTGATCCACGCAATCAATGACGTGGATCACACGTTCGTTGGGAGACCCCAAGAGGAAGGTATGAAGCAGTGTAGCAGTAGTTTCCCTCAGTATGAAACCAAGATTTAATCGAACCAGTAGGAGCAAGAAATCACTTCTGAAGGTTGTCAGTGGCGCGCTGACGTGGAACCTGCACACAACACAATCAAACTACTTTGCCCCAACGAAACAGTGAGGTTGTCAATCTCACCGGCTTGCTGAAAACAAAGGATTAAACGTATGGTGTGGAAAACAGTAGTAAATTGCAGAGAATGAAAAGGAACAACGATTGCATTTGGTTGTATTATCAGTGTAAAAGAATGGACCGGGGTCCACAGTTCACTAGTGGTGTCTCTCCATAAAAGATAACTAACATGTTGGGTGAACAAATTACAGCTGGGCAATTGACAAAATATTCAGCGCATGACAATGCATATATATAACATGATGATTACTATGATATTCATGTGGGCATTACGACAAAATACATAGACCGTTATTCCAACAGCGTCTATGACTAATAATCCACCGCCAGGTTGTCACACCGAGTTCCCCGTTGGTATTAAGTTGCAAGCAACAGATAATTGCATTAAGTAATGTGCGTAAAGTAAACAAATGCATTAGACCTAACGGCGTACCCTTAAGCTAAGCATCGGTTATTTTATCCCTAGTGGCAACAGCACATCCACAATCTTAGAAGTTGTTGTCACTCTCCCTGATTACCGGAGGCATGAACCCACTATCTAGCATAAATACTAACTCTTGGAGTTACAAGCATCTACTTGGCCAAAGCATCTACTAGTAACGGAAAGCATGCAAGATCATAAATAACATATAAGATAGATTGATAATCAACTTGACATAGTATTCAATGTTCATCGGATCCCAGCAAACACAGCATGTAGCATTACAATAAGATGATCTTGATCATGATAGGCAGCTCACAAGATCTAAACATGATAGCATAAAGTGGAGAGACAACCATCTAGCTACTGCTATGGACCCGTAGTCCAAGGATGAACTACTCACGCATCACTCCGGAGGCAGGCATGGTGATGTAAAGCCCTCCGGTGATGATTCACCTCGCCGGCAGGGTGCCGGGGAGAGCTTCTGAACCCTCCCGAGCTAGGGTTGACGGCGGCGGTGTCTCTGGAACTTTTCGTGGATAATGGCACGGGTATCTAGGGTTTTCCCGTGAAGATGAATAAATAGGCAAAAGGGCGACGGCTGGAGACGCCCGTGGGGCCCACACCACACCGCGGCGCGGTTGGGGGTGGGGCCGCGTCGCCATATGGTGTGGCCGCCTCCGCCTCTCCTTTGGACTCCGTGTACATGTTGGAAAAATAGGAGGTCCTGTCCAAGTTTCGTCCAATTCCGAGAATATTTCCAGACTAGCTTTTCTGAAATACAAAAACAGCAGAAAACAGGAACTGACACTGTGGCATCTTGTTAATAGGTTAGTCCCAGAAAATGCATAAAAATGCTATGAAGTGTATATGAAACATGTAACAATTGGTATAATATAAACATGGAACATCTGAAATTATAAATACGTTTGAGACGTATCATGCTAGAGCTTTTTGACTTTTTGAAAACAGAGGTAAAAATTATTTTGAGAGGTGTTTGTCTACGTCAACGAATGGCAACAGTGGTCTTGTCATCTTCCATACCAAATAAGTTTTAAGAGCGGTTCCGAGATATCATACTTTATACTATATATAGTTTGACACTCCTCCCCACCTTTGCTTACACAAACCATGGCTAACCGAATCCTCGGGTGACTGCCAACAATCTCAAATCCATGGAGGAGTGTCTAGTTTATTTTCTGATAGTGGTCTAAGCAGCTCTGTGCAATTTTAGAGACGAGCAGATGAAGCATGCAAGTCAAGGTAAACTTTATTTGGCATGGAAGATAACAAACCCAACTACTACTTCCTCATGATATGAAAACAATGGCACATATATAGAATATTTTGAACATTTAAAGGTAGCACATGACTAATTTATTTGGAGTGGCAGCGAAATACCACATGTAGGAAGTTATGGTGGACACTTTGGAAGGTTTTGGCTCGAGGTTTTGGATGCACGAGAAGCATTCCCTCTCAGTACAAGACTTTAGGCTAGCAAGGCTTTTAGCAAACATAGGAGTTGAGAGATACAAGCAAATATAAAGAGCAATAAGATAGATTGTGCATTGTAGATTGCTTCCCAAGTTAATCATCAAATTCTAAATTGCAAGAATACAACGCTATAGAGCTAACAAGCATGAAAAGATATCTCAGACAACTATTTTGCATGCAAATCTTTCTTCTCTACTTTAAGCATCAAGGTATTGTTACTATGAACAATACTAGGTTTGCCACAACTCAAAAAGATTTACTTGCTACGCCCAATAGAGCACATAATAGAGATTGCAATGCTAAAATAAAAGGTGCGGAAAAATAAGCAAACACTTCTCATTAATATTCCATCATAGACAAACTCACACCAACATATACAAAGATAACACACTAAAGGGACGATACTTCCACATTGCAAACTAATTCATACGATAACTTCTCTACTCATGGTATGACACTCTACTAAAAATATAAAAGATAAAAGATAATGATGATGATACTGAGGCACTCCCCAAGCCTTGGAACAAGCCAAGGGAGTGCCATTACCAATGATGTATTACTCCTTCAGTGGTGCACGAGTTCCCTCCATGAGCTTCTTGATAGTTTCCTTCAAATCATCTAGCTTGTAACCAAGATTACGGATCATCTTAGTATTGCTTTCAATGCGGCTCATGATCCGATCTACAGGTGAGTCCCAACTCTTAGAGTCATTCCCCCACTTCTCTTCAACTTCCGGCCCAAAGTTTCCTTTTCCTACACTATCAGAACGATCCATATCCCAAAAGGTAGGCAATTTTGACTTGGGTGTATTATGGAGTTGGTGGCTATGGAGTAAAGTGTGGAAAGGATTTTCAAAACGTAGGGGAGGAGTGAAGGGAATCGTGTGCAGAAAACAAAAAAATTCCTAACAACAATAACCGAAATAGCCAGGATCTATTACTATGCAGATATAAAGTACGGAGGGAACGGTATACATACCCTTGTAGACCGTAAGCGTCGACGATCAGAAGATCTATTTTGATGACGACGCGTGATGAAGACGGGCGGAGAAGACGACGGCGACGCCGACCTCAAGGTCGTGTAGAGGAAGAAGACGTACTTCCAGTGCCACACGTGTAGCACCTCACAGAGCTTACACGCGTACGAAGAAGATGACGACCTTCGGGCTCCGATCCAGCCGAAGCAGCGGAAGCAGAAGACTTGGACCGGAGAAACTAGCAGCACGGCGGTGTGCGTACGGTGGAGAGAACTCTCTCAAACCCGTACGCAGCTCCATTTGCGAAACCACGCTTGAGGTAGGAGAGAAAGAGAGAATTGGGATGAATTTCCAAGGCATAAGGCACCTCCTTATATAGGTGGAGGAGGGCTGCCACCCTCCGTGGCCGGGCGGTGTGGGACTAATCCCACAACCAGCCACGACCCAAGAGGGTGCGCCGGCCCTAGGTGGGCCCCTTGTGGCCCACCTAGGCCACCTTGGTGCGGCTCACTTGGGGGGAAATCCCCCTTATGGGCCCTCTCCACATGGGAGAGGCCCATTTAAGGTTGATCTGCCAATAAATTCGAAAATAAATAAAATAAAATATATTTAATCATTAATTACACTAATTAATATTAAATACATATTATTTAATTTATTCGAGCTCCAAAAACTATTTCGTCGCCCTCCGAACTTCTTCGGAAATGACCCAGAACACTTCTGGTGTTCTCCTCTCTATTTTCTTCTCTACGTCCAATCTAAATAAACGTCACCTACCCTTAAATATGTCACCCTAGCGGTTCGGGAACAATCCAGACATGATCGAGACACGTTCTCCGATCAATGACTATCAGCGGCGGCTGGATAGCCGTGACAGTCCCTGTGTGTCCACGAATGTATTTTTATCGTTTGACTCTTAGACGTCCAGTTTCAACCTTTTGCCTAGCAATACTTAGATTGTCCGAGACTCGATCTCCGGTATCATGATTACCGAGATTGATCTCGTCTCTTGACAATTCTATCTTTACTCGTCTGTGATATTACATCCCCGTGACCTAGTCACATGCTTACAAGCTCATTGATGTAATATCACAGAGTGGGCCCAGAGTATCTATCCTGCTATGTGGATTGGCAAATCCCGCTCTTGATCACTTGCCTCTCCCACTTCCTTCGGATACCCGAAAGGGACACCTTTATTGCCACGCTAAATAAGACATGATGTTTGATGCAATCAAAGCACCTTCCAGAAGCAGCGATTAGATATGATCTCACGGTCAAAGGTATCAACACTACGTTTCTATATATCATGGGTGTGTGTCCATCACATCATTCACCTAATGACATGACTCCATTGTCAATTGACATAAATGTCCATTGTCGTCGTATCGGCATCTTGGATAGGAGACGGGTCCTGCTAGCCGAGGGTGAACGTAGGGCAAGAAGGTGGACGTCGTCGAGGTCGGGATTGTACACAGCGGTTTACCCAGCTTCAGGCTCCACGGCGGTGGCGGAGCCCTACGTGCTGCTATAACTCACTATAAGGCAGATCACCGTGTTACAGGTTACAATGAGCTATGGGAACGTGTGAAAGTATGAAAGTATGCGCTATGTGTTGCCCTAAAGGCTGCCCGTAGGCTGGCTTATAAAGGCGGCCAGACCTAGGGCTTACAAGGAAAGACTTAACCGGCAAGTAAATAGAGTCCTATTCCTCGTCGACAGAGTTGCTGCCTTCCATCTTGGTCTCGTGGGCCTGGTGGGCTTCGTCTAGAACCTTCTCCCTTGCCGGTCGCCATCTTCCTTGTCGTCAGCTTGCTGGGCCGCCAATGTCAGGCTACCTCCACCAAGCCGGATTGATCCATGTCAAGGATACCCCTACTTGGTATATCCCCAACATTAGCCCCCGGAAAGGTTTAAGTTCTCCAGTTGCCGTCTTCGTCTTGAGCGATGTCCGTCTTGTTTCTTGAATTTAGGCGGCTGAAGAGCTTGAAGCATTCCGAAGTAAAAAGGTAGGCGGCAATCCATCTAAATATAGCCGGAGTGACGTCGCCTTCGACCAACACATGGGAAAGACGGCCTGACCTCCTGTCAGGAATCTTCCAGGCGAGGTCTTGTCAATTTGACTAGTTAAGTCAATATTTGTCGTGTCCATGTCACCCCAGGTCCACGACAGTTTGAACTCTAGGAGAGATGGAGCGACGTCATGATGGCATTTCTGCCGTGCCACGGAGGCAACGATGGCGGCCGTGTCGCTGACGACAAGGCGGCCGTGCCACATTAGCAATTATACCAGAACATGGAGCTTTATTGTTTTGTACCACTCGATGTCTTCCCAAACTGGCCAGGTTTGGGCGATTGGAAACAACAGCTAACAATCTGGTGATGAATTCGCTTAAACCGAACGCAATGATGGCGGCCGTGCCGCTGACGACAAGGTGGCCGTGCCACGGAGGCGATGATGACGGCCGTGTCGCTGATGATGGAGCTGCATGTCGAGCAACCCCCAAGTATCGGGCGAAGGCATTGTCGATGTCAAGCCCCGAGTATCTGGCGAGGGGTAGTGTCGATGACGAGCCCCCGGGCTTCATTCGCCAGAGTTTTTCTTGATCCGCCTATCTGCAGCCCCCGAGCGTTGAGTCGACGTACTCGAAAGTCGGCTTGATGCTCAGAAGAACTTGTGGCGTTGTAGATCGAATGATTGTAGCTGCCGAGGTTTGTGTCATCTTGACGGAAAGGCGGCTCGAGACTTGATGAAAGTGCTGCATTGCAGCCCCAGGCGTCAAGTATCCTGCATAGTAAACATAGCTGCATTAAGATGTACTTTTAATATAAGCTGAATAATTGTAAGGCCTGAGCCGGTAGTTTTTTTGAACAAAACTTATGGGTTGTAAGTTTTATGTGGCCCACCTTAATATTTATCTGGCCTATATGCTTAGCTTTTTGTATGTTGGCGGTACCGCAGCACAGTTACTTTAGCTGAGCCAACCAGGTGTAATACCAATTAGTTTAGACTCAGAGACCAAACCCGGCATGTTGGTGCCAACGACATACTACTAGGCAACCCACATATAAACAATCAGAATAAGGATATTAGGCGGTGCAAAATGATTGCTTAATTTGGCCCGGAGGCGGCATGTATCTAAAAGCTTGAACCACTTAGCACAGAGCAGATTTTGGGTAACTTTGATACTAGAATATATGATCATATGAAAAGACAAAAGACGACATGATCTCAGAGATAATGAGCAAACCATAGACTTCTATTTCATGATCATACAATTAATTAAATGTTATAAAGAACTTAGCTGTTTGATGGCTTGACGTCGATGTCGAGGAGGGCGAGTCGGAAGACGGCAGCCCCAGACTAAAGGAGACAACCCCTAGGATGTAGGCGGCAGCCCCCGGATGTAGGCGGCGGCCCCGGGATGTAGGCGACAGCCCCTAGCATCCTGAGGCTGATTCCAGCAAGGCGGCAACTTCCTTTTTCTCCTCCTATGCGGTTAGCGATTAAGTCGGAACTCGATGATGATATTGCCGGAAAGACGTCGTGCTGCGTCAGAACGCGACTATAAATATGCCAAGCAGGCGGCGTGCCATGACGGAACATGACGAAAAATATGCCGGACAGGCGGCGTGCCGCGTCGGAACGTGACGACAAATATGCCGGACAGGCGGCGTGCCGCGTTAGCAATTAAGCTAAAACACGAAGCTAGATTGTTTTGTAACTATCGATGTCTTTCCAAACTGGCCAGCTTCGGGCGATCGGAAATAACAGCTAGCGATCTGGGGATGAATGCGCCTAAACCGACCACAATGATGGCGGCGTCCCGCCTAATATTGCTGACACGGCCAGACGTTTTGGCGACTTGAATAGCCTGCCATGCGCACGACGCGACGTAGCTGAATCACACTGGGCGATGCTGCTTGTAGGTCGCGTACATGCATGTAGATTAGCACTCCTCCCGGAAGATCCATGCACTAATTTATTGTTGATTGCCTTCACGTGTACTACCACAAGCAATCATCTTTTGGCACCAAGATGTGGCAGTGTGGATGTTGCTTTTCCTTGGGAATTGATGATGCAGCTGATCGCTAAGTGTGATCAGGCGACATCTGCTTGCGTCTGCTGCCCGGCGGCAGGGACGCGCTGGTTGCTGCTTCAATCGCCTCACGCACGCGTAGTTTTTGATCGACTTGCAGGTCGTGTCCGCTAGGTATGGCAAGGAAGCACCGATCCGTGGTGTACATGAACTTCGGGAGAGCTTCCTTGTTGGTTTCTGCACCAGCGTAGCTCGAGCCTCGAGGGATCGCAAGAGGCAGCAATTTACGCTAAGGGCGATGATTGTTTGACGAAAACACCATGCTGTCGCCCATGGTATTCGCCCAAATAAATTAAGACGGCAGCGGCGAACGAATAGATCCAGGGAATCGATCCGTCGCGCGTGTGCGAGGGCAGTGCTGGACGTCGAACCCTCGCGCGATGAGCCGGCAAATCGATCTGCACGAGGACGTAGGATCCCCCGCCTACCGGCAATATGGATTAGCCGGCCAGATCGATCTGCCCGCGATGACCAGGCTGATCGCGCCGGAGCAGATGAGCCGGCGTGCGATCTTGTCGATGGAGATGATCCCGTCCGGAACATGACGCCTGACGCTTTATGCCCCACGGTGGGCGCCAACTGTCGTCGTATCGTCATATTGGATAGGAGACGGGTCCTGCTAGCCGAGGGTGAACGTAGGGCAAGAAGGTGGACGTCGTCGAGGTCGGGATTGTACACGGCGGTTTACCCAGCTTCAGTCTTCACGGCGGTGGCGGAGTCCTACGTGCTGCTATAACTCACTATAAGGCAGATCACCGTGTTACAGGTTACAATGAGCTATGGGAACGTGTGAAAGTATGAAAGTATGCGCTATGTGTTGCCCTAAAGGCTGCCCGTAGGCTGGCTTATAAAGGCGGCCAGACCTAGGGCTTAGAAGGAAAGACTTAACCGGCAAGTAAATAGAGTCCTATTCCTAGTCGACAGAGTTGCTGCCTTCCATCTTGGTCTCGTGGGCCTGGTGGATTTCGTCTAGAACCTTCTCCCTTGCCGGCCGCCATCTTCCTTGTCGTCAGCTTGCTGGGCCACCAATGTCAGGCCACCTCCACCAAGCCGGATTGATCCATGTCAAGGATACCCCCACTTGGTATATCCCCAACATCCATGATCAGGAAACCTTGATCATCGGTTGCCCAATGGACTAGTTAAGAGGCTACTAGGGACCTGGTTGTTTAAATACCACGTGTGCATTAATGTTTCCGCTTAATACAGTTATAGCATGGTACAAAACTTATTACGAACAATTAAGATATGACAAATAAAATATCTTTATTAATTGCCTCTAGGACATATCTCCTTCAGCCTCCCACTTGCACTAGAGTACAATTTAATCTAGTTTACAACTTGGTAAAAGCTTAACACCTATAGCAGTATGGTGCATGCTTGTCTCGTGGAAGAGGAATTCAGTCAACAAATCTCCCACATTGAGATCTGTATATGCTTTGCAACACTTCTATGTCACCTAGTTTGGCATCATCCCGTATCTTATGATAACGGTGAAATACATGTTTGTCGATGGAGTGAGACTCGAAACTTCACGTAGCATGGGCCTTAAAAGTCTAAGAGATCTATTAAGGGAAACCACGCATGCTCAGGAAAACCATTCAGTCCAATCACACTTGCTACTTCTGAAGTAGACATATATTCCTATACCTATGTAGATTATGCGACAGTGCATTCATATGCAACTTCGCAAGCTAACCCTGTCTTTCTTCAAAACAAAGGACTTCTCCTGTATGAGATTTCTAATCGTATGGGTCAGTGTCATAACTTGCATCATCGTAACCTTTTACGACAAGTTGTCTTTTCACTTTCACCCCATACCAGAAAACATATCTTCAGTTCTCTTTAGACACTGAAGGATATACTTAACGTTGTTTATTGATCCATCCATGGATCACTCTTGAACCCGTTCTTCAACCAAGAACTTGGGTCACACCAAGTCGAGATTTCAGTATGATAGAATCTATGGCTGAGGCATAGAGGATGTCAGACATCCGTTTCTTTCAATAACTATCGCTGAAACGCCAAGATAAACTTAATATTTTACCTAGTCATACAAGTAAGAACCTTTTCTTCGCTTGTTCTATTCAGAAACATTTCAGAATCTTAACCTAGAAAAATATTCCGACCTAATGTTATTAAGCCCCTTTTGATCTATACAAATTATAAATCTAAAGCCTAATACTTTTAACTTCATCCATAGAAAATTTAATCACTTAAATAATCATTTATACTTTACTAGAGGATCTGTATCATTCTTAATATGTCATTACATATAAAATCACGAATGACACCTAGCTTCCACTTAAATACGTCATCCGTATATAAGACCAGGGAATTTCTTTTAGCTCCCACTCAAATATGCCATTCACATATAAGATCAAGGAAAGCTACTTCGCTCCCACTCACTTCTTTGTAAATGCAGGTTTCTTCAACTATTTTGGACGACTCCAAAATACTTTGATCCAATTATCAAAGTGAAGATTCCAGCTCCGATATGCTTGCTTCAGCCCATGAATGGACAACTGAAGTTTGCATACGTGTCTAGCATCCTTAGGATCAGCAAAACCTACTTGTTGTACCAATTACAACTCTTCCTTAATGTTGCCATTAGGGAACACGGTTTCTTTATCCATCCATCAATTTCTCAATTGAAAATAATTGCTAGAACAATCCTAAATAGACTTAGGCATCGCCACTTGAGACAAAATCTCGTTGTGGACAACTTTTGAATTTGTCAAAACTGTTTTGTGACAAATCGATCCTTATAGACGGTTGCCTTTCTGTCAGCGTCTATCTTGTATAAAATTCCATTTACTCTCAACGGCGTGAAGCCCATCAAGAAGATTTACCACAAGAAGATTATAAATGGCTCATAGCCATTTTTCGGACTTAGGTCTACCATCGCTTCTTTGCAATTCGTAGGTTTGTCATGTTCTATTTAACATGATGTTCATAACAAGATTGTCGTACCACACAGTGCAGAACACATTCTCATACGCCTACGACCTTAGTATGAGCTCAGAGCATCATGATCATTTATCATCAGCTTCCTTCCAGTTGTGGAGGACGGTACCGGAATGTTTTTTGTTGTGCCACTCTGATGTCTGGAGAGAAAGTTCATTAACTTCGTCTTGCTCTACTCTCTTTCCCACTTGTGCCCTTTTGACAAAAACTATTTCTTGAGTAAGGTATATTCCAGCAACAATTTTGCCTTTATTGTGAGACATGTACCCAACTAATTCTTTAGGTATACTACAAAGCTGAATTTATCCGTTTTAAATTTGATCATATCAAAACACTAAAATGTCGAAACGATAATCTAGGCTAAAAGCCATGCCATCACTCATATGGTATTGCCTCCACGGATTTAGATGGTTTCCGTATTATCTAACGTGAATATTTTGTTTCTATCATATGACTTCAATGATCATAATAATTCGATATGAGATTTTATGCACCACACACTATCCAATAGAGTGTGATTACGACGTCCTAACACACCATAACATTGTGGAGTTCCATGCGGCGTAATTTGTGGAACTCTTTTCACAAGTCTTTCAAGGATATGCCAAACTCATAACTCAAAATCTTGTTTCCTTGATCTGTATCGTAGGAATTTGATTTTTCTTGTTAAGTTTATTTTCCTACTTCACTCCAAACTTGTTTGAACTAATCAAACTTTTCAGTCCAGCATTTCATTAAGTGGATATCCATATATCTACTCAAATCATTGGTGAAGTTTACAAAATAATGATTTCCACTACACGTTAATGTACTTCATTGATCCACACACATCATTATGTATGATTATCAATAAGTTAAATGCATGTTTCCAGAAAACGGTGCCTTAGTTATTTTGCAAGTGTCAAAAGATCAAAATCTAATGACTTGGAGGTCCATCTGAATGGAGCTTCTTAATGCATATAACATTGACATGACTTAAAACGTTAGTGCCACAATAATGTGGTGTCATTATTAAGTTTGTATCCTTTGGCATTAATGTTATAAATGTGGGAGCTACTACCATCTGGATTTGACAAGGATATACATCTCGGGTACCCTATCTTAAGGGTACCTGGTGCACATGTCGACTAAGGCCCAACTATCAAGAGCCTACATGAAGCCCATGACGAAAGGCCCAACAAGATGGAGTATCCTCCAAGATTAGACATAGGCATAGTCGGTTTAGGCTTTCCTTACATGTAATCTGGGTCGGTTACGAACTCCTGAGACACAGCCTATTATATAAAGGTTGGGAGGGCCGCCGATCCAGGACAGGCAATACTCGAACCACCAAAAGCCCTAGCGAGATCGACATCTCGCCGGAGCCTCCCTGTAACCGCATAATCTCATACGATCAATACCAGACAAGCAGGAAGTAGGGTGTTACTCTCCGGAGGCCTGAACCTGGGTAATCTTTGCCTCTGCTTGTCAGCCGACGAAACTACCAGTACTACCACGTTCTCTCCCCATAATCTCAACCCTAGGTCCTTAACCATGGGATTTGATGAGTTACCCCTCGTCAGGATTCATATAAGAACACTCCATTCATAATCGGTTTATGATCATTAAAGATATCACTCATAAATGTAGGACAACGATTTGTCACTAACAGATATGAATAATTGTCTCGCTAGAGGCAAGACACACTTATAATGTTCATGCTAACAAGCGATCAAACTGAATTTGTTCATATCCAAATTAATCCAAAATGGTAGATGCAGAGAGAGTGTCTATGGCCATCTTAACATATTACATGCCATCATCAACACACATTGTCTCCTCATCCTTCCAAGCTACTCAAGCAGAAAATCTCGTTTCCATAAAACATGACTAGTATCAAAACTTAGTCACTGCTGCAAGTACTTGTTTAGGCAAAAACATTCATAACTCGTATATATATATACACTATCATCATTGGTGACTTCCTGGTGATTCATTTCATCTCCATGGTTTTTCGAACACAACCAAGAATTCATGAAGGTGAACGATTCCCCTTGCATGACATAGTTTATGACAAAACATTTGCATTTGGCAACGTTGTCTGTCATCCAGTGATCGAGCTGAGCGACGCATCCTAACGTCATCAAGTATGACCAATGTCATCAAGTATGACTAATCTCATCAAGTATGACCAATGTCATCAAGTATGACTGCCACGTGCTCCTTTAATGCGAGTGTTCTCTTCCATCTTGGTTGAGAAGAAAACATGATTTATGGTGGATACAGATCATCAGTCTCAGCGACCATTCCAAATGTTCGCGATCTGTCAACACGCACCCACAGTTCATTCTCTATGGGAGAGATCATAGCATACACTGGACTATGATGAAAATATCCGCACAAAACTTGATAATCCAAATTATCCTTTTGTTTGCGGAATCTCCGGGTTCTATCTCTAACGGGTATTGTATCATATAGAGCTAAAAGGTTTGAAACAAGGAGTATCCTCAAGCAACGTGATACGTCTCAAACGTATCTATAATTTCTAATGTTCCATGTTGATATTATACCAATTGTTACATGTTTTATATACATTTCATAGCATTTTTATGCATTTTCTGGGACTAACCTATTAACAAGATGCCACAGTGCCAGTACCTGTTTTCTGCTGTTTTTGTATTCCAGAAAAGCTAGTCTGGAAATATTCTCGGAATTGGACGAAACTTGGACAGGACCTCCTATTTTTCCAACACGTACACGGAGTCTAAAGTAGAGACGGAGGGGGGCCGCGAGCCAGCCACACCATGGGGCGGCGCGGCCCCACCCTCTGCCGTGCCGTGGGGTGGTGTGGGCCCCACGGGCGTCTCCAGCCGCCATCCTTTCGCCTATTTATTCATTTTCACGGGAAAATCCTAGACACCCGAGCCATTATCCACGAAAAGTTCCAGAGACGCCGCCGCCGTCAACCCTAGCTCGGGAGGGTTCAGAAGCTCTTCCCGGCACCCTGCCGGAGAGGGGAATCATCACCGGAGGGCTCTACGTCACCATGCCTGCCTCCGGAGTGATGCGTGAGTAGTTCATCTTTGGACTACGGGTCCATAGCAGTAGCTAGATGGTTGTCTCTCCACTTTATGCTATCATGTTTAGATCTTGTGAGCTGCCTATCATGATCAAGATCATCTTATTGTAATGCTACATGTTGTGTTTGCTGGGATCCGATGAATATTGAATGCTATGTCAAGTTGATTATCAATCTATCTTATATGTTATTTATGATCTTGCATGCTTTCCATTACTAGTAGATGCTTTGGCAAAGTAGATGCTTGTAACTCCAAGAGTTAGTATTTATGCTAGATAGTGGGTTCATGCCTCCGGTAATCTGGGAGAGTGACAACAACTTCTAAGATTGTGGATGTGCTGTTGCCACTAGGGATAAAATAACCGATGCTTAGCTTAAGGGTGCGCCGTTAGGTCTAATGCATTTGTTTACATTACGCACATTACTTAATGCGATTATCCGTTGCTTGTAACTTAATACCAACGGGGAACTCGGTATGACAACCTGGAGGTGGATTATTAGTCATAGACGTTGTTGGATAACGGTCTATGTATTTTGTCGTAATGCCCACATGAATATCATAGTAATCATCATGTCATATATATGCATTGTCATGCGCTCAATATTTTGTCAATTGTCCAGCTGTAATTTGTTCACCCAGCATGTTAGTTATCTTTTATGGAGAGACACCACTAGTGAACTGTGGACCCCGGTCCATTCTTTTACACTGATAATACAACCAACTGCAATCATTGTTCCTTTTCATTCTCTGCAATTTACTATTGTTTTCCACACCATACGTTTAATCCTTTGTTTTCAGCAAGCCGGTGAGATTGACAACCTCACTGTTTCGTTGGGGCAAAGTAGTCTGATTGTGTTGTGTGCAGGTTCCACGTCAGCGCGCCACTGACAACCTTCAGAAGTGATTTCTTACTCCTACTGGTTCGATTAAACCTTGGTTTCATACTGAGGAAAACTACTGCTACACTGCTTCATACCTTCCTCTTGGGGTCTCCCAACGAACGTGTGATCCACGTCATCAAGCAAATTTTTCTGGCGCCGTTGCCGGGGAGTAAGAGGATTTCTGCAAGGGGAGTCTCACGCTTCCAATCTCTTTACTTTGTTTTTGTCTTGCTGAGTTATTATGTCTAGGTTTTTACTTGCTATCAATGGTTACTTTCTTTGAAATTAGTCCTATGGCTGAAAACAACATGAGAGAGCTTTATAAAATTTATCTTGAATTGGGACATGAAGTGTTTGAAGAGAAAATTAAAAAACCTATAGAAATTTATATGCATGATGGTAGCAATGTTATTACTATAATTCTTTGAACACCATTATTGCTAATGCTATGGAAGACTTTAAGCTTGGGGAGGTCGTTTTAGATGAAAATAATATTTTTAGTCCCGTAGGTATTGAGGAGAAAGTTTATGTTGATTATGATATGCCTCCTATATATGATGTTTACAATGATGAATATGATATTTTCAGTCCATCTACTATTGAGGATAAAATTCATTATGATTATTCTATGCCTCCAATTTATGATGATTATAATGATGGATGTGCTAGTTTTACTCCACTATTACTAATGAAATTTATTATGCTTGTGTGGAGAGTAATGATACTTTTATGCATGTGGATCATGATAAGAATGCTTTATGTGATAGCTATATTGTTGAGTCTATTCATGATGCTACTGAAAATTATTTTGAGAGAGGAAAATATGGTTATAAAATCTTCATGTTATTAAATTTCCTCTCTTTATGATGAAAGTTTTGAGCTTTCTCGTGTGTTGCTTTTATATGTTGGTTGCTTTAAGACCTAATGGTCATTATGAGAGAGGGAGACACGTTTCATATATCTCAATAATATTAAGTCTCCTCTCTTTATGTTGAAAGTTTTGAAGTTGCACTTGTTTTGCCTTCCTATGCTAGTCACTTTTGTTTCATTGATTTTTTTCTTATAAGCTCCTATGCATAGAAGAGTGTTAGATTTAAACATGTTTTATATATGCTTCTTGATGCTCTCTTTTATGTTTCAACTCTTATCCTTATGTGAGCATCAAAAATCACTATGCCTAGCTAAAAGGCGTTAAAGAAAAGCGCTTATGGGAGACAACCCATTGTTTTATTTCTGCAATTTTCTTTTTTGAGTCAAGGTGTGTTTACTTCTGTAACAATTCCTTTGTATCTTTATTTTTTACATTGTTGTGCCAAGTAGGCCTCTAATAGGAAGATGATGCTAGATTTGGATTTCTGCGCAGGAACAGATTTCTGCTGTTCACCGTTTTACTTCTGTAAAATCACAGAAAAATTATTTAAATCTGCAAATTTTTGTGCGTGATCCTCAGATATGTACGCATCTTTCGTTAGTTTTGTTTTTCGATCTGAGCAACGTAAGTGCCTCGAAAAAATTCGTCTTTACGGACTGTTCTGTTTAGACAGATTCTGTCTTTTATTTTTCGCATTCTCTCTTTTACTAGTGTTGAGTGGAATTCTTTTTTAGGGTGAAGAGCTTCACATAACATCAGTGGCAGTAGTTAATGTTAAAAGTAACGGTCATGTTTGTGTCCTTATAGAACATGTGAGTTTTTGATTGTGCACTAACCCTCTAATGAGAATTACTCTGAGTTTGGTGTGGCGGAAGTTTTCAAGGGTCAAGAGAGAAGGATGATATAATGTGATCAAGAAGAGTGAAGAGCTTAAGCTTGGGGATGCTCCCATGGATCACCCCAGCATATTTCAAGAAGACTCAAGCGTCTAAGCTTGGGGATGCCCAAGGCATCCCCTTCTTCATCAGCAACTTATCAGGTCATCTCTAGTGAAACTATATTTTAATTCTTTCACATCATATGTGCTTTACTTGGAGCGTCTGTGTGCTTTTATTTTCAGTATTTTATTTTTCTTATGGTCAACTTGATTGGACCCTAGCATTCTTGATTGGGAGAGAGACACGCTCCGCTTTTTCATATGAATACTCCTATTCTTCACTTATACTTGTTGAGTATTCTTATCTAGCTATTGCTATGCTTTTAGCTCCTGTTTTGCATGCATCTCTTATTCAGAGCTGTTAGTTCTTTTAAAGAAAGTACTCTCTTGCTTCACTTATAATTGTTTGGAGAGTTTATGTTGAAATAAATTGATTGGTGTTTGGTTGGAACAGAAAATGTTGCATGTGGTAGATGGTATAATGGAAAAAGCTTACATATTCTTGTAGATCACTGTATTGGATAATTTGATACTTGTCAATTGTTTTGAGTTATCAAGTAGTTCATGTTTAAGCTTTTGTATCATGTAGTTAAAACCTATTAATGAAGAACTACCGTAAAGCTCGTTGAAATTTGGTTTGCATGATTGGTATCTCTAAGGTCTAGATATTTTCTAGTAAAAGGGTTTGGTTAACAAGGAAGACAGTGTAGAGTCTTATAATGCTTGCAATATGTTTTCATATAAGTCTTGCTGTGTCGGTTGATATCCTGTGTTTGCTTCAAATAACCTTGCTAGCCTAAACTCTGTACTGAGAGGGAATGCTTCTCGTGCATCCAAAACCTTGAGCCAAAATCCATGCCATCTGTGTCCACCATAACTACCTATATGTGGTATTTCCTTGCCATTCCAAGTAAATTTTTCATGTGCTACCTTTAAACTATTCAAAATTATTACTCCTATTTTGTGTCAATGTTTACCAAGCTCATGAGGACGGGGTGGATGTCTTTATGTCAACTGTCAAACAGACTTTACCACCGGACTAGCGGCATATACATCCGCTTATCCATTAATTTTGCAAAAAGAGCTGGCAAATGGGGTGCCCAGTCCCAATTAATTACAACTTTAACCGCTTAATTCTCTTCACATTTTTGCCCTGATTTATCAGTCAAGCAATGACAAACAGTGAAATATCTGCATGTGTAAACAAAAGAGAAGAGGGATGATCTGCCTTGCTGGTAGAAATAACGTCCTTCATGGGAGCCGCTCTTAAAAGTCTGGTTGGCAGGGGTCATATTGTACTTTCCATTTTCTGATTCGTTGACAATTAACAAACACCTCCAAAACTTATTTTTACTCTCTTATGATTTCAAAAACTTAAAAAGCTCTAGCACATGATTTAATCCCTGCTTCCCTCTGCGAAGGGCCTTTCTTTTACTTTTATGTTGAGTCAGTTTTCCTACTTCTTTCTATCTAGAAGCAAACACTAGTGTCAACTTTGGTGCAACAATTTTTATATGCTTGTATATTGCACTTATTATATTGCTTTGTGTTGACAAATATCCATGAGATATATATGTTGAAAGTTGAAAGCAATTGCTGAAGCTTAAATCTTCCTTTGTGTTGGTTAAATACCTTTTACTTAGAATCTATTGCTTTATGAGTTAACTCTTATGCAAAACTCTTTGATGCTTGTCTCGAAAGTACTATTCATGAAAAGTTTTTGCTTATATGATTCAGTTGTTTGCTCATTATCTACTTGCTAGCAAACTATAGACCATTGACCTGGATCACTTCATTCATAACATGTGCTTTACAATACTATTTGATCAAGATTATGATTGTAGCATGTCACCTCAGAAATTATTTTGTTTTTATCGTTTTACCTACTCGAGGACGAGTAGAACTAAGCTTGGGGATGCTTGATACGTCTCAAACGTATCTATAATTTCTGATGTTCCATGTTGATATTATACCAATTGTTACATGTTTTATATACACTTCATAGCATTTTTATGCATTTTCTGGGACTAACCTATTAACAAGATGCCACAGTGCCAGTTCCTGTTTTCTGCTGTTTTTGTATTCCAGAAAAGCTAGTCTGGAAATATTCTCGGAATTGGACGAAACTTGGACAGACCTCCTATTTTTCCAACACGTACACGGAGTCCAAAGGAGAGACGGAGGGGGCGCGAGCCAGCCACACCATGGGGCGGCCGCCCCCCTGCCGCGCCGTGGGGTGGTGTGGGCCCACGGGCGTCTCCAGCCGCCGCCCTTTCGCCTATTTATTCATCTTCACGGAAAACCCTAAACCCGAGCCATTATCCACGAAAAGTTCCAGAGACGCCGCCGCCGTCAACCCTAGCTCGGGAGGGTTCAGAAGCTCTTCCCGGCACCCTGCCGGAGAGGGGAATCATCACCGGAGGGCTCTACATCACCATGCCTGCCTCCGGAGTGATGCGTGAGTAGTTCATCCTTGGACTACGGGTCCATAGCAGTAGCTAGATGGTTGTCTCTCCACTTTATGCTATCATGTTTAGATCTTGTGAGCTGCCTATCATGATCAAGATCATCTTATTGTAATGCTACATGTTGTGTTTGCTGGGATCCGATGAATATTGAATACTATGTCAAGTTGATTATCAATCTATCTTATATGTTATTTATGATCTTGCATGCTTTCCGTTACTAGTAGATGCTTTGGCCAAGTAGATGCTTGTAACTCCAAGAGTGAGTATTTATGCTAGATAGTGGGTTCATGCCTCCGGTAATCTGGGAGAGTGACAACAACTTCTAAGATTGTGGATGTGCTGTTGCCACTAGGGATAAAATAACCGATGCTTAGCTTAAGGGTGCGCCGTTAGGTCTAATGCATTTGTTTACATTACGCACATTACTTAATGCGATTATCCGTTGCTTGCAACTTAATACCAACGGGGAACTCGGTATGACAACCTGGAGGTGGATTATTAGTCATAGACGCTGTTGGATAACGGTCTATGTATTTTGTCGTAATGCCCACATGAATATCATAGTAATCATCATGTCATATATATGCATTGTCATGCGCTCAATATTTTGTCAATTGCCCAGCTGTAATTTGTTCACCCAGCATGTTAGTTATCTTTTATGGAGAGACACCACTAGTGAACTGTGGACCCCGGTCCATTCTTTTACACTGATAATACAACCAACTGCAAACATTGTTCCTTTTCATTCTCTGCAATTTACTACTGTTTTCCACACCATACGTTTAATCCTTTGTTTTCAGCAAGCCGGTGAGATTGACAACCTCACTGTTTCGTTGGGGCAAAGTAGTTTGATTGTGTTGTGTGCAGGTTCCACGTCAGCGCGCCACTGACAACCTTCAGAAGTGATTTCTTGCTCCTACTGGTTCGATTAAACCTTGGTTTCATACTGAGGGAAACTGCTGCTACACTGCTTCATACCTTCCTCTTGGGGTATCCCAACGAACATGTGATCCACGTCATCACTACGGTATAAAACTCTGAAGTTTGGACCCACCTTTTAAGTTTCTCAATCATAGGAATGCGCCTAAGTTTAAAAGGTCTATCAAACAGGTTATTATCTGCAAAGGTTTTGTAAAACATAAAGACTTTGTTCATAATAAAATATGGGTTCAAGTTTTAATAAAATAAAACTACCAGAACTCCCACTCAAAACGAATATCCCTCGTATCGTTTTAGTGATTACACGATCCTCATCCGATACACTATCCCCGATCGTCACGGCCGATAGCATAGCTTCAAAGGTAGACATCGCTATGTCAATCACAACATCTATGTGACTCGTGCTTAACCTTTCGGTCACTGTGTTCCGAGGCCATGTCTGTACATGCTAGGCTCGCCAAAATAACCTATAGCGTATTGCTTGTGCAACGTGGCTTACACATATAAATACTTCCTCTTCAATATGCAACTTAGGTGCTACTCAGAACTATTCTCTTGTTGGATACCGAACACCAAGACCACCGCGTAGGGCTACAAAAGCACACCACAAAGTTTGTATTCCACATCTAGGGCACAACACGCTGTCACTAAGTGCACCCAAGATAGTACTAAACAAACACCACAATTTTATAGTGACATCAAACACAAAGAACATCTCATGGTAAATATCACTCTAATCTATTATCCTGGTAGAAGCACACACGCCACCCACACTGTCAACAAGGCTTTGTGTTCTCAACAGTGACTCCGGAAATTATAATGATAAAACCAATTGAGTAGCATATCCATGACATAATGAAGGGGAAACATCTATGAATTCAACTAGATTACAATGCTCATGATAACATAAAGATCACACCATGGGAGAGAGAGATAAACCACATAGCTACCGGTAGGGCCCTCAGCCTCGATGAAGAACTACTCCCTCCTCATCATGGGAAGCAACAATAGCGATGAAGATGACTCCGGGGGCACTTCCCCGTCCCGGTAGGGTCCCGGAACAGAGACTTCTGTCCCCCGAATTAGGGTTTTTGGTGGCGGCGAAGCTCAGAGTTGAATCTGGGAAAAGTCTTCGGTCCTCTCGCGTTTTTAGGTCACGAGTGATTTTATAGGCGAAGAGGCGGCGCGAGGCGGTGGAGAGGTGGACCAGGCGGTCCCATGGCACGAGGGAGGCCTGAGCCGCTCCCCTAGGCCGCGTGGTGGCTGTGAGGCCCGCCTACAGGTGGTCTTCTGGCTCCGTGGCTTATTTGTGCTGGAAATAATTCAGGTAAATTTTCGTCCAATTCCGAGCACTTTCATTTTTGGGCCTTTTCTGCAATAAACAGACAAAACAGACAGAAACTGGCACTGGGCACTAGGTTAATAGGTTAGTCCAATAAATGTCATAAAATGATATAAACTTTAGGATAAACATGTGGCATTTGATATAAAACAAGCATGGAACATAAAAAATTATAGATACGTTTGAGACATATCATCACGCTAAATAAGACACGATGTTTGATGCAATCAAAGCACCTTCCAGAAGCAGCGATTAGATATGATCTCACGGTTAAATGTATGAACACTACGTTTCTATATATCATGGGTGTGTGTCCATCACAAAATTCACCTAATGACATGACTCCATTGTCAATTGACATAAATGTCCATGATCAGGAAACCTTGATCATCGGTTGCCCAATGGACTAGTTAAGAGGCTACTAGGGACCTGGTTATTTAAATACCACACGTGCATTAATGTTTCCGCTTAATACAGTTATAGCATGGTATAAAACTTATTACGAACAATTGAGATATGACAAATAAAATATCTTTATTAACTGCCTCTAGGGCATATCTCCTTCAAGGAGTCCTCTCAGCTATGTCTCCACGGGGAACCTTACCACCCACTTGCATCCTTGCATTTTTCTTGAAAGGGTTTGACGCCACCTTGATGCTTGCAACGGTTGCGCGAGGGTATGAGCGAAGATCTTCTTCTATCTCTTCCTCTTGGCCTTCAGGGGCCTTCATGGCCTCCTCCTCTTCTTGTTTGATGTTCTTGAGGTCCTCCTTGAGCTCCTCATCTTCCTCCTTCTCGCCTCCGCAGGAAGACATCACGATCTAGGGATCAAGAATCCTGACAGAAACAGCTCAAAAACAAAAACATCGAAAACACGAGATACAGACCTCGAGAGATCCGAGTAAATATATAGCAACAATTTTCTGAATAAAAGGAAGGCGAAAAGACAAGGCGGAGTCGGAGACGAGCTCCAGGGGCTCCAGGTGGGGCCCAGGCGCGGTCCAGGGCTTGACCACGGCCAGGTGCCACCTGGGCACCCTGGTCTCCGACTCCATCTCTTCTTTCGTTCTAAATTTATGATATTTTCTAAAAACAACGAATATAATTTTTCTGGAATTTTTTGAGGAAGTTTTCTTACTAGAGTTGATACCTATTCCAATTCTGGCTCTGGATCCTTCCGGTATTTATTTTTGATGAATTTTTCTGGAGTCACCACTTGTATTATATCAACATCTTTTTCAAGAGGGTCTCCAGAAATATAATGCTTGAGTCTTTGACCATTGACCACTTGTGGTTTATCTCCATCCAATGAATTAATTTTGATAGCACCGGAGCGATAAGCCTCTTCGATAATAAAAGGCCATTCCCATTTGGATAGGAGTTTTCCTGCAAAAAATCTGAGACGAGACCTATACAATAATACTTTATCTCCAACATTAAATTTTGTTTTCAATATTCTTTTATCATGCCGCTTCTTAACTTTTTATTTAAATAACTTGGCATTTTCATAAGCTTCACTCCTCCATTCATCTAGAGAACTCATTTCAAGCAGTCTTTTCTCACCGGCAAGTTTAAAATCATCATTAAGTTCCTTAGTTGCCCAATAAGCTTTATGTTCTAATTCTAGAGGCAAATGACAAGCTTTTCCATAAACCATTTTATAAGGAGACCCACAAAGCATCGTTAAGTTTCTTAGACCAATTCTTTCTAGATTTATTAACGGTCTTTTGCAAGATCAACTTAATCTCCCTATTAGTTAACTCTACTTGACCACTTGTTTGAGGGTGATAGGGTGAAGACACTCTATGATTAACATCATATTTAGCAAGAGTCTTCCTAAAAACACCATGAATAAAATGAGGACCTCCATCGGTCATAAGATATCTAGGTACACCAAACTTAGGAAAAATAACATCTTTAAGCATTTTCAAAGAAGTTTCATGATCAGCACTAGAAGTTGGTATAGCTTCTACCCATTTTGTGACATAATCGACAACAACAAGTATATGAGTATTACCATGCGACGTAGGGAAAGGAGCCATAAAGTCAAATCCCCAACGATCAAAAGGTTCAATAACAAGAGAATAATTCATAGGCATTTCATTGCGTCTACTAATATTACCAACCCTTTTACACTCATTGCAAGATTAAATAAATTTCCTTGCATCTTTAAAAAGAGTAGGCCAATAAAAACCTAATTGTAGAACTTTGTGTGTCGTTTTGTCTCCAGCATGATGTCCGCCAGAAGGACTACTATGACATTTTATCAATATCTCTCCTTGCTCATGCTCAGGAATACAACGTCGGATAATACCATCAGCTCCTTCTTTATATAAATGTGGGTCATCCCAAAAATAATGCCTCAAATCATAGAAGAATTTCTTCCTTTGCTGATGAGTAAAGTTAGGAGGCAAAAACTTGGAAACGATAAAGTTAGCATAATCGGCATACCACGGATTATCATGAGAGTTTACCTTTATGGTTGCCAATTGTTCATCTGGAAAACTATCGTTAAGAGGAATTGGATCATAAAGCACATTTTCCATTCTAGAAAAATTATCCGCAACGGGATTATCAACACCTTTCCTATCAACAATATGCAAATCGAATTCTTGTAGCAGTAAAACCCATCTAATATGCCTAGGCTTACCATCTTTCTTTTCCATAAGATATTTAATAGCAGCAAGATCGGTGTGGATAGTTACTTTAGAATCAACAATATAAGGTCTAAACTTATCACAAGCAAACACAAACAGCTAAGAATTCTTTTTCAGTAGTAGCATAATTCTTTTGAGCACTATCAAGAGTTTTGCTAGCATAATGAATAGCATTAATTTTTTATCAATGCGTTGCCCAAGAACAGTGCCTACATCAAAATCACTAGCATCACACATTATCTCAAAAGGTAAATTCCAATCAGGCGGTTGGACAATAGGAGCAGTTGTTAAAGCCTTCTTAAGAATTTCAAAAGCTTCTTTGCAATCATCATAAAAAACAAAAGGAATATCTTTTTGTAAAAGATTAGTAAGAGGTTTTGAAGTTTTAGAAAAATCTTTTATAAACCTTCTATAGAAACCAGCATGACCAAGGAAACTGCGTATACCTTTAACGTCCCTAGGACAAGGCATTTTTTCAATAGCTTCTACCTTGGCTCTATCAACCTCAATACCTCTTTCAGAAATTTTATGTCCAAGAACAATACCATCATTAACCATGAAATTACATTTCTCCCAATTCAGAACAAGGTTTGTTTCCTCACATCACTGCAAAACTTTGTCAATATTGTGTAGGCAGTTATCAAAAGAACTTCCATAGACGGAGAAGGTCCATGAATACTTCCACAATTTTCTCACAAAAACCATGAAAAATAGCAGACATGCATCTTTAGAAAGTAGCAGGAGCATTACATAAACCAAAAGGCATACGTCTATAAGCATAAGTCCCATACGGACAAGTAAAAGTAGTCTTTTCCTGATCTTGATGTCTAACAGCAATTTGAGAAAAACCAGAATAACCATCAAGAAAACAAAAATGAGTGTTCTTAGATAACCTTTCTAACATTTGATCAATAAAAGGCAAAGGATAATGAGCTTTCTTTGTAGCTTTGTTTAATTTTCGAAAATCAATGCACATTCTATAACCAACTATAGTTCTTTGTGGAATGAGCTCATCATTATCATTTGCAACAACAGTCATACCTCCTTTTTTGAACACAGTGCACATGACTAACCCACCTACTGTCAGCAATAGGATAAATTATACCTGCTTCAAGGAGTTTTAATACCTCATTTCTTACCACTTCCTTCATTTTCGGAATTAATCTCCGTTGATGCTCAACGACTGGCTTTGCATCCGGCCCGAGATTAATTATATGTTGAGAAACAGCTGGAGAAATTCCCTTTAGATCATCCAAAGTATAACCCATTGCGCCTCGATGTTTCTGAAGTACTTCCAATAGTCTTTCTTCTTCCTGTCCTGAAAGTTTAGCACTAATAATAACAGGATATATTTTCTTTTCATCTAAACCAAGCACAAGAAAATCAGCGGGATATTTAACCTTACCACATAAGACTTCAACATCCCTGACAATACATCCCGGAGAGATAGTATCTCTATTAGCAAGCTGAATAACCACATCAATATCTTCAATTTTGCAATTCCCAATTTCATGCATTATTTCTTAACCAAGAGAGAAAGGAATAGCACTTGAACTAGCACCAATATCACATAAACCATAATAGCAATGATCACCAATTTTCACAGAAATAACAGGAGTGCCAACCTTTTTAACCTATCCTTATGGCAGTCTAACTATATTAGAAGCATCCTCACAAAAGATTATATGACCTCCTTCAACATTTTCCACTATAAGATCCTTAACTAAAGCTACCGAAGAATCAACTTTCAATTGTTCATCAGGTTCTTTAGCTTTCCTTTCACTTTTATTAATGACACTAGTTATTATAGAATGCTCCTTTACTCTAACAGGAAATGGCAATTTCTCAACATAGGGAGCATGTAGAATAGGATCAAAAGTATGAACTTGAATGGCATCATCAGGCATAAGAGTGATTTCGATTTATTTAAAAGGTTCATGATACTTTTTTCCACTTTTGCTTAGGGATATTAATATAAGAGGCAAAAGTCTTAAAAAGATCAACATTAATTTGAGAATCAAGCCCATACTTAGCACTAAACTCATGAAAGTCAGGAGTTTCACCATAAGATTCAATGCATTAATAATCATAAATTATACCTGATTCGATACCTTTATCCATTCCCCAATTTTCACTATTGCGTTGAATTATTTCAAGAAGGTCCCATTTATCTTCAACCTTCTTATTTGTGAAAGATCCATTAGATGAAGCATCAAGTAAATCCTTATCATGACGAGAGAGCCTTGCATAAAAATTAGTAATAATGATGTCTCTAGGGATATCATGAATAGGGCATTTAAGCATTAAGGACTTCAATCTCCCCAAGATTGAGCAATACTTTCTCCATTGCGAGGCCAGAAGTTATAAATATAATTCCTATCTTGAATTTCATGAAGAGGATAAAATTTAGAATAAAAGAGAGGCATAATTTTTTCCCAATCCAATAGATGAGAATTATCCAATAGCCTGTACCACTCCAAAGCTTTGTCTTTCAGTGACAATGAAAATAATTTCCTCATGATTACTTCTCTAGAAACACCTGCAATTTTAAACACGACACATAATTCTCATAGGTATTTTAAATGGAATACTTTCAGTAGGTGGAGGACACCTCGTTGCCACAAGAGGAGTGGAGAGGGTATGTCCAAACATCAATTCAAATGCAGACGGCTCCATAATTAAATAAAATAACAAAAATAAAATAAAAATAGCACTTGCAATAAAAGTTTTCCTTACCAATTCCACTTACCAATAACGCTAAGCTCCCGACAACGGCGGCAGAAAATAGTCTTGATGACCAACAAGTATAGGGGATCTATCGTAGTACTTTCGATAAATAAGAGTGTAGAACACAACGATAAATAAGAGTGTCGAACCCACAAGTATAGGGGATCTTGGTTTCGTGCAAGGTTTCACTTCAAACACTAACAGACAATTTTTGATGGGTTTTTGTAATAGCAAATAAATAAAGTGCGAGTAAATAAAATAGAGCAATAATAATTGCAGCAAGTGGCACAATACTTTTTAGCACAAAGGACAAGCCGGTGGTGTTACTTATGATGGCTAAAACGTTTCCGAGTACACACGGGAATTTCGTCAAGTCATTTTCGCTTCATACCGCTGCTTAGTCTTTAATATTTTGATAAGTGTTGTGTGGGTGAACCTATACTAATGCACCGCCCTTACTTGGACCAATATATACTTGTGATTAAATCTTTTTACAAGTATCCGCAAATGCAAGAAAGTATTTAAAAATTAACTAACCACAGCCGTAAACTCTAGTATCCTACACTCCCTTGTGCAACAGCTTACCGACGGGGGTTTAGTTTTCTGTCGCTCCAGCAACCACACAATAAGTAAACTAAATACACAATGCATTCTCCTAGACCCATAAAGGTGAAGTGTCATGTAGTCGACGTTCACAGAACACCACTTGAAGAATAACAACACAAATTAAATATCAAACTATTAAATACTACTCAACATAATTGCACTACTAGTGACAAGACTTCTCCCATGTCCTTAATAACTAAACAAACTACTCACGAGACATCATATGGATCATGATCATAGGTGATAAAGTGATGAACAACAATATGAACATAAAAGTAATTCACCGATAAAAACTCAATAGCATCAACTACAACAAGTAATCAACACCGGAAAAGTAATCTCAACACCTCGCAAATCCATGTGTTGCTTCTATTCTTCAGCGATTTGCATAGATTTATGTCCATCTACGAAAATCTTGTTACAGTAGAACGAATCGATATAGATCTGGCCATAGCCAACGTAAGTTGGCGAGTCCCTCCCCCTCTCAGACAAGCGGGTTTCGGTTGTCGACTGAATTATCTTGCGTCTCACATTCTTAATCCGTCTCCCAACGGGGCGTTGTCTCACATCGCGATTGTCTTAAAAAAAATACACGGTGACGTTTTCGTGTGCGAACCGTCTCGTCGTTATAACTCTCCCCGTTGTTCAGAGACTTGGTGCTTAAAATTGCTTGGGTCAAGTATGAATATCCATTGCTATTAAGAAACAGTGTGAGGCTCAACCTATTTCTTCGGATACCTGATGTGCGAAACCTTTATTGCCACCCTATTTAAGATGTGACATTTGATGCAATCAAGGGTAGCCTCCAGAGATAGTGATTAAATATGATCTCACGGTCTAAGGATTAGGTTACTATGTTTCTAACTATCATGACGCTGAACATTGATCACGTCATAATACTTATGTTGGCTATGTCCATCACATCATTCACCTAATGATATGACTCCATTGTCAATTGACACAAATGTCACATGATCAGGAAACCTCGATCATCCATTGACCAATGGACTAGCTAAATAGAGGCTACTAGGGACCTGGTTGTTTACATACCACACGTGTATTAATGTTTTCGCTTAATACAGTTATAGCAAGGTATAAAACTAATTATGAACATATATGAGATACGATAATAATACATATATTATTTGCCTCTAGGGCATATCTCCTTCAGCAATATGGAGAAGGTACTTTAATCAACCAAGCCAAATATACCCAAAACATGCTCAATAGGTTCAAGATGGCGGATGCCAAACCACTCAAGACGCCCATGTCAACAAGCCTTGACTTGCACACCGACCAAGAGGGTAACGATGTTGATCAAAAGCTTTATCATTGTATGATGGGTTCTTTTATCTATCTTTATGCATCTAAACCGGATATTACGTTTAGTTTTGCTAAGTGTACAAGGTATCAATCATCTCCAAAGGAGAGCCATTTGACGGCGGTAAAGCGTATCTTTAGATATTTACTTCATACCCTAAACTTTCGTATTTGGTATCCCAAGGGTTCAAACTTTCATCTCATAGGGTACTCGGTTGCAGACTATGTGGGAGAGAAGACGGATAGGAAGTCCACTTCCGGGGGTTGCCAATTTCTTGGTTGCTCCTTGGCGTGTTGGTCTTTCAAGAAGGAAAATTGTGTTGCTCTCTCCACCACCAAAGCCGAGTACATCTCCGCCGCGAGTAGTTGTGCTCAATTGTGTGGATAAGGCAAACGATGAAGGATTGATTATTGGCTCAACTTCGACAAGGTGCCTCTTGTTTGTGACAATGAGTGCAGTCAAGATCACCCAAAACCCCGTGCAACATGCTAAGACGAAGCACATCGAGATTCGTCATCACTTCATTAGAGAGCATGTGGAGAAGGGTGACATAGATCTCGCATATGTGCGGACCAAGGATCAACTCGCCGACATCTTCACCTAGGCCCTTGATGAACCAAAATTTTGAGAGTTGAGGAATGAATTAAATGTCATAGATGCGAGTAACTTTGCTTGACTGCCTTGCGCAACTACCCGTAGTAGACCTAGGAACTAGTTTGGATGTTGCAAGTAATGCCTTTTCAAGTTAAGTGGTCGACCCGTTAGAAAAAGGTGGGCCGACATGCTTGGGTTAGGCGGACCGACCTGTTAAATTCATACAGGCCGACCCATTTAGCTTAGATGGTGTGGCCTGTTTAATTTAAATGGGCTAACCCATTTAATATAGATGGCCCGATCAATTTACTTTAGGTGGGCCGGCCCAATTAACCTAGGTGGACCGACCCGTCTATTTTAGACGAGCCAACCGTTATAAGATAGGTGGGATGGCCCACCTAAAGTAAAAATGGGTTGGCCATAATCACTCCGGTGACACAGGAAGCACAAGAGCGTGAAGATCAACCCATAATCACAAAGACAAACAAAATATACGACCGACCGAGGCTAGAAGATGGAATGAAGTCGACTCCTGCCAAAGACATACAAAGGCCAACTCCGAAACGAAGACTAAAGAAAGAACTAACTAGTCTACATAGGAGATAGATTCAGATTCAAACGTTGTAAACACGTAGGTTTTGTGATCCTTTGTTGCATTGAAAATCTAGTTAACTCATAAATATGTGAGAGGTGATAATCGATTGATCGAACAAACCCAACGCATGATTGAACCTTTCGGTACAATCTACTTTTATCCTCGCAAATCCGTGTGCTGCTTCTATTCTTCAGCGATTTGCATAGATTTATGTCCATCCACGAAAATCTTGTTAGAGTAGAGCAAATCGATATAGTTCTGGCCATAGCCAACGTAAGTTGGCGAGTCCCTCCCCCTCTCAGACAAGCGGGTTTCGGTTGTCGACTGAATTATCTTGCGTCTCACATTTTTAATCCGTCTCCCAACGGGGCGTTGTCTCACATCGTGATTGTCTTCGAAAATACACTGTGACGTGTTCGTGTGCGAACCGTCTCGTCGCTATAACTCTCCCCGTTGTTCAGAGACTTGGTGCTTAAAATTACTTCGGTCAAGTATGAATTTCCATTGCTATTAAGAAACAGTGTGAGGCTACGATTTGGAAAGTCGTCCCGGCCGGTGAGATTAGCGGACGGCAGCATGAAGGCCGACACGGCGAGGGGGCGCGCAGCTTTGCGAACCGTGCCGGTCAGATTCGAGTTTATACTACCAGCTCATCGCGGTAAGCAAACCATGTGGATCGACAACATTATTTCACCGATACCCATGTAATTAAATCCCCAAAACAGCCTCGTTCGTCGGGGCGGAGCGCGGTAAATATCCTGTGTCTGTCTGCTCTCATCATCCTGCCCCACACGTCAGCCGCACAGACGGATGCAGCGTAGCCGGGCATGGTTAAGAAAAGAAAAAAAACACTTGCTGCAGGGTAACTGTAAAATACTCCTGGGCAAGTGCTGCACCCATGCATCATCACATCGTCTCTTTTTCTTGCTCCACAGGCCACAGCTGTAGGCAGATGATAGCCAAGGCACGTGAGTGGAGTGGGTGGTTATTTTTTCTTCACCGGCTACCCCATGTTACCCTGCCTGCTGTAACACTGCAGGCTACCATCGTACGGCAGCGGCTATAAACATTTTCTCACCTCGGTGGGGTAAATTCCACCTTCCCATCCCATCTGCCTCCTCACTCGATCTCGTGATGCTGACGTGTACGAAACACCCGTATCTCAAGTTTCCTGCTCTCGTTAAGGTTTTCTTTCTCCCAAGCAGCGTTTTCCTCAAATAACGAGCGAGCAGTTCTCGTGCTCCTCTGTGTTGCGTTGCTGCTACAGTACACTGTCTTTTTTGTCCCGTACTGGAGTACAACCAGGCTCTCGCTCAATTTTTTTCAATTGTAAGTAAAATATTGTATTTGAGAAATAAACTTACACTAACGGAATTTATTAAATATTTTTCACTGTTGAATTCCCCCTCCCCTTCACTATATTCATTTTATTCCGTCCTCTGGATTTTTTTCCTTAAACTGTTTGGCTTTAATAGTTTGCATGATTTTTTTCCTTAAACTGTTTCGTGAGTTATCACGCATGGTGATAGGCGAAAATGGTTGGAAGGGATAATACCCGGTGGAAACCAATTTTCAGCGGAAACCGGTGAAAACCACGAAAAAAAAACATGTTTACAAGTTTTAAAAGATTCTCAACAAAAATGCATTACGTCGGGAAGCTAGAATTCTGTAGACATGCAGATTTACAAGTTGAAACTAAAAAAGTTTAAAAGTTTAGGAAATGACAAATTCAACAATGAATATTAACGTTGCTGAATCTTTTATTCATTGCATGAATTTGCTATTTTCATCGCGCCCAGAAAATTTTGTGTTTCAACTTGCAAATTTCCATGTCTATAGAATTCTACTTTCGCAACGTAATGCATTTTTTGTTAAGAATTGTTTAGAACTTTCAAATACGGTATTTTCGTGGTTTTTACCGGTTTTCACTTAAAACTGATTTTCACCGAATAAAAGATATTTTATTGGTTGGGAATTACTACTAGCCTGTAGAACCCTTAGCAACACGTAGCCGGAACGTAGATGTCGTATTCCGGCCGTCAAAACAATTACATATTCCAAAATGGGCATGTATCATATGTTCATACAAATACAGCGCATTTCGTACACATGTACACGTAATATATAGGACCCTTGTTTCATGTGTCTCACTTGCGGTCAGTCAATGGCAAGAGCAATAATAAACTAAGTAGACGATAATCTGTGACCAGTGGCGATCGACACCGTATATATACGGACAGATCTAGTGAGCGAGTGGAAGCGAACAAACGGAACGGCCATGCATGGCAGCTCGATCATCGCCGTCAGGGAGCATTGTGTTCATCGCGCGGCCGTCAGTGGAAAGAGTCGGATTAGCTCGGGGCAGCGTTAATTAGTACAACGCTACATACAGGTCGGGTCGGCACAAGGTACAAAGTACACAAACACACACACATATATATATCACTCACTGAGTTTCGAATATGATGTATTTAAACTACTACGAGTCTACGACGGCAGCCAGCATAGCGGTCGGTCGCGGTCGCGGCTCCACGCTGGCCAGGATCGATCCGTCCAAGGATAACGATACGGCAGCGGCCGCAAGTGGACGCCCGCATAGATACATACTACCGGTATCAACAAATACCATTGAATTCGAGTACTAGTAGAAGTTGCTCGATCTATCTATTTATTTATACGTTTGCCCGTGTGAGGAGAGGGGGTTGTGGTTGGCGCGCGCGGGAACGAGCTCGACAAAGCCGAACAGGAGGCCGTAGAACACGGCGCTCGCTCGCACGTCTCGTCCCTGCCCTGCCGTTGCTCCATTTTCTATTTCGCGCCAACGCCTCCTCCACACATGAAACTAATATTGCAAGTTACAAGTTGCCCACCTTGGACACGGTTACACTATCCGCTCCCCAACCCTCCGCTCCCCAACCCTAGCCGCCACCAGTCCGGCCGCCGGCCTCTCTCCTCCGCCGCCCGTCCCCTCCCCGCCTCTCCCCTCCGCTCCCGTGCTGTCCCCCGAGGCGGCACCGGGGCGAGACCCTCGTCGCCCAAAGAACTTCATTCGGAGATCTCCATTGCCGCCGCTGCCGCCGGCGAGGGCCGCGGTGGCGGCGGGCCCAGTGCCTATGGTGCTGGGGGCATCGCTGCGGCGGAGCACCGGTGGCGTTCGGGGACGGCGCCGTTGATCTTCTGCGAGCGGGATCCGGGGCGGCGACCCCGGTCTGCGGCGGCGGCGGCTTTCTCCCGGGCATGGCGTCTGCCATGGACGTCCTGTGCGTGTAGTGGAGCGGCGGCTGTAGGTCCTAGGCTTCCGCCTAGACCCATCATCGGTGCGGCCGTCGGTCGCCCGGAGGTGCGTGGGGAGGCGGCGCGGTGCTCGTGTTCGGCCTTGCTGTTACCAGCGGGACGGCGCGCGCGCGTGGTTCTTCGTTGTCGGGCCTCCTCTTCCGCCGGAGGAGGTCGGCCGGCGGACGGCGGCGTGGGGGCCTGCTGCTCTGCACAATAAAGGCGGCGGTCCTATGGTTCCTCTTGCTCCAAGAAGAAGATCTGCCTGACACCTGTTTCTTCGATCTGGCCGGATTGTCGAGTTTCGGAAGGCTCCGTCGGCGAACTCCATTGGGCAATCAAGCCTGGAGATTGTCGGATCGGGTGGGATTCGGTCGCGCGCAGCCATGTTTTTTCTGACCGTTTGGTTTCAGAGGAAGCGTCGCGAAGCTCTGCAGTCGGTTGCCACTGGGGACATGCCTTTCTGTTTCCCGGTGAAGTCAGACTGCGGAGAAGGACATGGAGGCCTAGATTTGAAGACTAGTAACGGTTGTTCGATTCCTGGTGGCGATGAGGAATTGGCTTGATGTTTCATGACTTGGAGCAGCGGCATGTAAGTGGGGGCGACAACATACGTGAAGTCCGAAGTCCTACCTTTCAGGGTGAAAATCCAAGGTCTGGCCTTAATTGGTTGTGCCTGACAGTGGTCTTGCAGAAGACATTGTTTTGAGAGCGAGGACTATCTTCAGGGTGAAAGCCCAAGGTCTGGCCTTAATTGGTTGTGCCTGGCACTGTTCTTCTTGAAGGCGTTGGTTTTGAAGAATTGGACATCAGGTGTTGTTTTGGTGGTGGTTGTGCGGCTGCTGCAAGGACTGTAACTCTGTAGCGGGACTTTTCTTTTTATTTCTTCTTCTTATTGTCTTTCGGCTGTGTGCATCCGTAGTAGGTTTGGTTATTGCGTTGTTGCAGAGGCTGGGTGTAATTTGTATCTCCGCGATATTAATATACACTCTTTATCTTAAAAAAAACAAGTTGCCCACCCCACACACGTCTAGCTACTGGTAGCCAGCCACTATATACTCCTACTAGCTCGACTCAATCACTGTGGTTTTACTACTGCGTGCATGCTCCAGGTAGCCCCTTGCTCGTGGCTGGCCTCTCTCGGCACCCGTGCGCTTGCTCGATTAAGTTAAGCTGATCACTCGGTGGAGCGAGCGAGCGCGGGAATAGGCAGCCAACTAAGTTAAGCCGCGGCATTAACGACAGGGTCAATGGATCACCGGCCCCTAGATGTTCCTGCGCTCCGTGTTTGGCCGCTTCCGCCTTGTTCCCTTCCCTTTGTTTAATTCCACCCGCACCGCCTAGCTCGGTAGGCAGTCGGTGGCTAGTAGGATCTTTTCAGGTTCCACACCCTGCATGGCACTTTTTTTTTTGACACATCCAAACACCCTCCTATATTCACCACAAATCCACGTACACAGTACATAGAACAAGAACAGAGAAAGTACAATACGAAGAGGATGAAGCAGAGCTAGGACCAAGATCCGCGGCACCACCGGCGACGAAGAAGACGAAGACCGGCAACCACCACCTTACCAGAGCCTGGGCGAAAATTTGCCCTTGAAAGACGCCGCCGAGACCCTCCGCCGCGCCACGGCGGAACTTGTGCCGATGAACGAGCGGGGCAGACGTCCCCCGGCCCTTCCACGCCGCTTTGCCGCAGCCGTCATCGTCGTCGACGCAGCCGGAGGCCACCAATCTTGACCAGCTCCACCCGAAACGCCTCTCCAGCGCCGCCGCACCACGGCCGCCAGAGAGGGGAGACCGCACACAGCAGATCCGAGGATCCACGAGCACGGACAGGTCGGCCACCACTCGACGGAGCACCACCGGAGCTCCACCGCCGGAGGGGAAGGTCGCCGACACCAAAACACCCACCAACCGCACCACCGCCTCCTCAGCGCCGCCGGCGGGAACCCGCTCGCCCCTACTCTATACACACGAAGAGGTCCGGGGATCCCCCACCCACCCGCCGCCGGAGCGGACGGGGGGAGAGAGATCCCGCGGCCAGCGACGGCGAGAGTGCGGCGACCAGGCGGATCCAGAAAATCGCCTCTTCTACTGTAGCAGAGGAGGGGAGGGGAGTCGGGTGCGGTCTTCTTGTCCTGCAGAAGCTACCACCCTGCATGGCACTGATAATGGCATTGGATCCCAGCCCGTACATGTATCTTGTCTATACCATGGAAAAACAAAATATGGCCTTACAAAATATCTGTAGAGTTCACGCTAAATTTTAATAATTTTGTTCGTTATGGTGCTACTCACGAGATAGCACGCTATATTGCGTTAAAGCGTCATATCGTTAGCATGCCATTTTCTTTTTTTCAGCATATCGATTCAAAGGGCCGAATTTTTCACCTTAAGAAGAAGAAGTTGCTTCCTGCAAAACAGGAAAAACTTAAAAACCACAACATTACTGGGAAAATAGTGTAATAATGTAGTCTATATAGAAAAACGATTAAATAGTCTATTAAAATGGTGAAATGTCACTGTCTTTACATTTTTCCGGCCGGCTTAGGCTTGATATTTTCTTCATGGCCTGAAACTCAGCCTGATCTAGTCATCACTAATAGAAAAGCTAAACTTTGTAAATTTTGACCAGATTTAGTCAAAGTTAAAATTTGTAAATAACTAAATATTGACCAAATATATAGAAAACAATATCAACACATACACTGTAAATTCAATATTATTAGAATCTTCAAATATATTTTTCATATTATGTGCATTTGATATTATATGTGTTGATATTTTTCCGTATATACTTGATCAAACTTTTAAGATTTTAACTTAAAAAAACCACAAAATGAGAAGTAAATAAAAATAGAGGGAGTAAAAGTAAAGAAAACATGAAATGATCCATTAATACTTTACCGCAACTCACCAAACGCTATAGATAGCAACAAGACACACTAAAGTTTTCAACAATAATCTAGATATATTTGTGAGTATAATCATAGAAACCACACATGCATGTTTTACAATCTCAATAAACGTTCTCTTCGTTTTGCGAGGCCTCTTTAACGTTAGTCATTTGGATCAATGTCAGTGCCTCCTAGAGCCTTGCACAGTCTGAATGTCTGATTTTGTGGTAGCGAGCAAGCAGATGCGAGTGGCCATTAGCTTTACTACAAGCTTCTTGGGATGTACTACTACCACATTTTTATTACGCATGGGAATGCACAATCCAATTAAGGCGTACATGAAGGAGAGTGGTTAGCTTGAATTTGCCTTCCATGAGTTCCAAGACTTGATTCGGATTAAAAGAACCACGCATGATCATAAGAATGAAACACTATTTGACTCGGTTCGGCGCGACACGATCTTCTAAGTAAACAATCCATATATGTATATGTGATTATTCTCTTGGATCCAATGTCAAGATAGAAAAAAGGGAAAGCTCAATGAAATCATATACTCCTTCATGTTTTGAGTGAATTCAACACTTTACCTTCATTTTTTTTCTTTATTTATTTATTTTTGTAACAATGTTTACCATATATTATTTTTTCTGTCACATTTACCTAAACTTGTGACAAGGTGTCGAGTTTAACCATTTGCCTCGGTCGAATTGGTTTAAATACGTGAGAAGAAAACATCTAGATTGGACTGCCTTCAACCTAGCTTTGACTCATATAATCCACGTTAGTCTGACTGGTCAAGCGATGCTGTCATCAACTCAGCATAGGTGGAGCTATGTACTCCCTCCATTTCTGAATATAAGGTGTATAGTTTTCCTACACAAATATTAAGACGTGAGAATTTTGCATACAGTGGACTCATTTCCCCCGTGAAGAATCGTGAGAGAGAAGTTCCTAATAGTTACAAATTTAAAATAATCCTTTAAACCCCTCCTTTATAGATTGGAACTCATTTTTGGATGAGTAAAATTGTCCATGAATTGCAATACACCCTATTTTTTGGATTTTTTTTTCCAAAAAGCTATACACCTTATACATTAAGATAAATTAAGGAACAGAGGGAGTAAATCTTTGGAGATTTGTTTTTACAAGTATAGAATATCCGGTAAAACATAACACACCATCATAGCTTTGGGATGAAATGTGGCAGAAAATAAAATAAAATAGGGTAACACCGCTACAAATTTACAAACACGGGTAACAACTGGAACTGACTCTCATTATTTTAGAACTGTTATATTTTGGGATATGCCTCTCTAGGTGGAGCCGATCCATGTTCTCCAACCCGAAGCTCCTGCTCCATGCGGCCCTCCTTGTCATTCTTCAACTTGACATCGCGCAAGAATCACGTCAACTTTCGTTGGAAGAGCACAACCTTCACAAGAGGCTCAAACGCAAAGTCCTTAGCCTATCTATCCTCGAGAGGGCTAGGAAAAAGCAATGCTCCATGATCCGGAACCTAAAGGAGGGCGATGCAAATGCCAAGTTCTTTCACCTAAAGGTTAATTGGTGCCGGAGGAAAAATCACATCCACCGCTTAAAGCATAACAATGGTTGGGTTACCGAGCATGAGCGCAAGGAGGAGATCGTGCATGACCACTTCACTTCGGCCATTGGTAAGGGGGAGGCGCGCTCGCATGATTTTAATTGTGATGAGCTCCACTTCGAGAACCCGGACCTTGAGGCCTTGGCCCTCCCCATTTCGGAGGAGGAGGTCAAGATCGCAATACTAAGCATGCCTAGTGATCGGGCTCCCGGACCGTATGGCTTCACCGGAGGGTTTTTCAAGAGATGTTGGGACACCATCAAGTTTGATGTCATGCGCGTCATCGAGTGTTTTGGCAACCTTCATACCTCCAACCTCCATTGGCTCAACTCCGCAAACGTGGTCCTTCTACCAAAAAAGGAGGGTACGGAAGAGATCGGCGACTATAGGCCTATTAGCCTAATCCATGGAATCGCAAAGATTATTGCGAAGATCCTCTCCCTTCGGCTTGGGCCTCTCATGAATGACCTTGTCTCCAACGCCCAAAGTGCCTTCATCAAAAAAAGAAGCATACACGACAACTTTCTATACGTCAAGAACCTAGCTAGAAGGCTACACAAGAATAAAAAGGCCACTCTCCTCTTCAAGTTGGACATTCGCAAAGCCTTCGATTCCATCCGGTGGGAATTCATCCTTGACCTTCTCCAAAGGAGGGGCTTCCCGAGTAGGTTTCGGAAGTGGATTGCCGCCCTTTTCTCCACCTCCTCCTCGCGGATCCTTCTCAATGGGGTGGCCGGCCTTCCCATTTGGCATGGTCGCGGGCTTCGCCAAGGGGACCCTTTGTCACCTCTACTCTTTGTCATAGCCATCGACCCTCTACAACAATTGCTTGAGGTGGCTACTAGGCTTGGTTTGCTACACAAAATTGGAGGAAGAGGCACTATCTTGAGGACTTCACTTTACGCGGATGACGCGGCAATTTTTGTGGCTCCCTACAAAGAAGATATCCAAAAGCTCTCGGCCATCCTTAGTGCCTTCGGTGAGGTGACGGGCCTTTGCACCAACTTCCAAAAGAGCTCGGTGGTGCCTATTAGGTGCGGCAACATTGACCTTGATGACGTCCTCGATGGCATTCCGGTGTTGAGGGCTTCCTTCCCTATGCGCTATCTTGGTCTCCCGCTTTCCGTGTGGCGCTTGCGGAAGGTGGACTTTCAACACCTTGAGGATAAATGCGCGGGCAAAATCCCCACTTGGCTTGGGCGTTTCATCACCACGGCCGGCCGGTGTGAGCTTGTGAAATCGGTTCTTGCCTCTCAATCCATCTACCATTTGACACCACTCATCATACCACCGGGTCTCCACATCAAGTTGAACAAGATTGAACGTGCTTTTCTTTGGGCGGCCTCCGATAAGGTCTCCGGTGGGAAATGCAAAGTTAATTGGGAGACCGTTACTCGCCCTACCGCCCTTGGGGGTCTTGGGGTTCTTAACACCGACAAGTTTGCCCGTGCTTTGAGATTGAGGTGGCCTTGGCTTGAATGGAAGGACCCCAACAAAATTTGGGCCGGGTTGGGAAACCCTTGCACCATTGAGGACATGGACCTCTTCTACTCTTCGACAACGATCACCGTTGGGGATGGGGCCAAAGCTCCGTTTTGGGAGGCCCCTTGGCTAAATGGAGATAAACCAAAGAACATTGCTCCTCTAATTTTCAACATTTCCTCTAGGAAGAAGTGGACAATAAAGCAAGCCTTGCTTGGCAATGCTTGGATAGAGAAGATTAGGATGGATGAAGAGTTCTCCATGCAACACGCTTTCGAATTTGTTGACCTTTGGACCAAAATCCAACATTTCAACCTTGATGATACTACCGAAGATACCATTGTGTGGACTGTGGAACCTCACCCCGGGTGGAGAATACTCGTCTAAGTCGGCCTACAAGGCTCAATTGTTTGGAAAGTTTGGGCCCCCCAGAAATAAAGTTCTTCGCTTGGCTTGCTCTCCAAAACCGCATTTGGACGGCGGATCGTTTGGCTCGCCGGGGGTGGCCAAATTGTGGGCTTTGTCCCCTTTGTAAGGCAACGCCCGAGTCGACCGACCACCTCCTCCTCCATTGTCGCTACACCACGAGAGTTTGGAATTACTTGAAGGAGTGGATCGGCCTCCACAACCTCGACACCTCCTCTTGGTCTACGCTTTCTCTCAAGGATTGGTGGACGCTCATGACGAAAAGCAAGGCCGTGGCATCCCTCCTTCTCCTTGCTACTTGGGAGATTTGGAATGAGAGAAATGCTAGAGTTTTTAAGAACAAGCACTCCTCCCCGCTTACCATCCTTTCCAAGATCAAGCATGAGGCGAAGCTTTGGGTGCTTGCGGGGGCGAAACGACTAGGAGAAATCATACCGGGAGAGTAATCCGTTTTGTAATATTTTGGCGTTACCGTTACTATGCCCTTTGCATTCTTGTACCAACTCTCTCTTAATTAATGGAAAAAGGGACAAATCTTTTGCCCCATAAAAGTTCAAAAAAAAAAAAAATTGGAGGCGATACCATCTCTAGTATAGATACATCTTTGATACACTTTCCATTAATGTGATACTATTACTAGCACAATTTACTCTATAACATAATGGCTTTTTTTATCACAAATCTAGCACTTGCACATAACTTACCAGATGGAAAACAATTGGTTTTCGCCCGGTTTTCATACGATTTGTACTAGTAACGTTGATTTCTCATGACAATTTTAACGGATCGGATGGAGTACAAATTTCGGATGAGCAGTTTTTATGGCTTAATTAGCAAATCTCTTGGTGCAAGGTGCTATTTGATTGGAGATAAAATCTTACATTCATTGGGCAATATAATGAGTTCCGGTACAAAGTTTGGTGGGGTATTTTTTGGAACTAATTGTTTTTGGTATTATGCCCTAGAAACTCGAACGGAGAGAGTAGCAATATAATGAGTTCCGGTACAAAGTTTGCACGGCGATATGATGAGCCAAGTCCCATGCTAGCTTTCCATGTACGTAATGCAGGGTTTTGTAGAGTAAACAACGAGTTAGAACCACCACAAGCTAGGTAGCTAGCTACAGGGACCGATGTTATAATAGCATATCTTAGTTATGGGGATGAACTCGTCGTCGTACGGTCGAAGACCAGCCAGATGTATTAATATGTTTGCACCCGACAAAGCAATTGGCGCCGTACTGTTTGCTTTCTGGTAGTTAATCGTATCATTTCGCGTGCGCGCGCGGCATTGTCGTCTCTTTCCGATTTTCAAACCGTTAAACCCCTGCTCCTGTTTGAAGCATTGCTCATCGATCGTAGTACATGGCCTAGCTAGATCGTGCGTACTTGTCGTGGAAGCCCTAGCTAGATCAAGGCGCTGCAAGAGATAGAACACAGCTTTGAGAATCATATGAATTCAAGTTCGAACTCACCGTGACCAGTTTAGTTTTTGTTGCGTGTGTACGGGGCTTGATTTCACTTGTACGGGCTGGGCTTGGCTCTAATTTAAATCTTGTAAAAATAGAGCATAGTACTGTACTCCCTTGTATCTCAGATGATCAGTTAATTCGCTTGTGTCAAGAGTTCTGAGTACTCGAATTGTTCGACCGCCGACGTAGCAATCCATGCATATGCGTACACGGTGCAGTGCTCTCCGCCCTCTCGCTTGCTCCGAGTACATATATTTTTGGTCACCTTATAATAGTTGCCTCGGGATTTCTAAGCTTACCTCCCCACCCCACGTTCGGATAGTTTACTTATGACATGTCAGGGTTGCAAAACTTGACCGCATTCATGACCGCGATATGCGCACGGCCGTGCATCCGTGTATCCCAAAGAAAATTGTAGGAAAAACGGCGATGACGAGAAGAGAGGGGTACTAAGAGCAAGTCCAGCAGCTCCCCAATAAAATCTCCCCTATATCTTCATGTAGGGGACTCCCCAATAAGATTCCTCCCCTATATTTTTTTCATCTCCAGCAGTTTCCCAATAATCTTTCCCCTATATCACATTCACCTATATTTTAACAATATTTGGCAACTAACTTCGTAACGGTTATTTCTATAAGTGCCATAATTCGAAACAAGAAGCAACAAATTATTCAACACAAATATAGCGGTACCAGTACAGATAGCACTAGCAAAATTGCAGCAAAGTAGCATCAGCTAGCGGCAATCAGTACAAGGCATGCAGTATCAAAATTGCAGCAAAGTAGAGGGGAGAAAAATTAGGGAGTAATTATCAGACTGATTACTTGTTTTAGAGGAGGGGAGAAAAATTAGGGAGTAATTATCAGATTGATTGTTGTTTTAGACATATAGGGGACTCCTCCTCTCTCCCAATACATAGGGGAGAAGGAACCTTGGGTAGGGGAACCCGATTATAGGGGAGACGCTTAGGGGAACTGCTGGAGTGGTGTTTTTCCTCCTCTCTCCCCTATGTCTCGTATCGGGGTGGCTATAGGGGAACTGCTGGACTTGCTCTAAGAGCATTTCCACCCGCATCCTCGGAATTGTTCGGCGCCTCCAAATTGTGTCTGATTTGGGCCCATTTTTTATCAACTCTTTGCATTTGCAAATTATTCGATATCAACACCAATTCCGGGGCTACCATAATAAATCAAGTCCGACCAACAAAGACTCGACCAATAGCAAGTACGACCACGAAAGTCTCAGCCAACATCAAGGCTGACCACCAAAATCTCGGCCAACAGCTGGGCCGGCCACCAAAATGGAACCAAAATTGGTCAAGTCAAAAGTATGGAAATCGTTCTTAGGTCTCGGCATCCATACAATTTCCCTCCTCTCCTTTTCATGATGTGCGCGACCTCCTCGGTAAACAAAGTTTGTTGATCCGAACTCATGTTTGTGGGATCGGAGGAGAGGATCTTGATCTCTCTATTGAGTTGCATCTCCTTGAGCTTTTGGTTTTGGTCGTCGAAGTAGGAGCCCCACCTTTATTTGTTCTCTTCGTACATGTCCGCCTTGAGAATCTTGAACGAGGCGACCTCCTTCGCATACGAGTCAATCGACTCTTGAAGGGTGGTAGTAGATGATGTCGTCGCCATCTTGGACGTCTTTTGCTTTCTTGTTGCTAATTGGGCGTTCGAATAGGCCGCCCCCGGCAGCTGGGATTCATCTAGATAGCCACCCTTGCCACCCTTTAGGTTCATACGGATTCGAAGTGATGTCCACTTTGGACAATTTTGAAACCGGTTCCAACAACGCATCAAAAGAAAGGGCTTCTTATACATCTCTTGATGCATCAATAGAGAATCCTTCAACTAGAAAAAAGGGTGCATGTCAAATAAATAGGAAACTGAGACTAGATAAAAGAGACGTTGCCGAGCACATTATCTTCTCCGTCAGATATCCTTCCGGCAGCTCCACTGGCTCTGGCTTTATCGCCTTCGTCTGCACCCCGATGCTCTCTTCTTTTTGTTCGGTGGCGGCGCGAGTACTGGACCCATTCGAGGCGGCGAGGAAAGAGGGTTGCATCGGCGGGGACGAGGAATGAGAGGTGAGCGAAGACGGCGACGAGGAAGCAGAGCATGAGAGGTTTCTTGAAAATGGGGAACAATTTTTTGAGTTTTGGCGTTCGGCACAACAATGTGGAGGGAGGGGAAGGAATTGGCGCCTGGCTGGTGCCTATGATATTCGGGCCCCGCCTGACAGAGGCGCTATCCGACAGCTCCGAGTCTGCCCCCAAGTTTGGTGGGCCGCTATGGGTATTGGAGAGAAAACGAGTCGGGCCGACATTTGCGGTGCCGGTGTGGCCGTTTTCCGTGTCCAGCACAACAACAACTCTTTGGGGTGCTTTGGTGCGCCGGTGGAGATGGTCTAAGCCATTCTAAAACTGAACAAGAATCCAAGAGAACTCCAAAGATTTAAGCAGCGGTGGTACGTCGTTCACTTAAGGTACGTCAATCGATCTCGGACTAGCTCACAGACATATTTAGATTCAACGAGCGTATCCGAGGTACAATTAACGCAGCCATAAACCGTGACATGCGGGCGCTGTCCGAGGACCACAGGGCATCACCCGGTTGACTACCCTGAGGTCGGCCGCGGGGCCCACGTGTGTGCCCGACACACACCCTCTTTTTTTTGACACTAAACTTAGAGACCTTTATTCAGACACCCGAGTCGTCGGCCAACAAGCTGGCGACCAAAAAGTCAGGAGGCGAGAGCCCATCCAGCTGCTCGTCCCCGACACACACCCTCTGCTCCACTACCACTACACTACTACGGAGTACCACTACTTGAAAAACAACTATCGTCCGCGTCACCGTGTGCGTCTACGAAACAGAATCACACGATACTACTGGTATAAAGTTTGTCAACTTGCAAGTTTGAAAATAAAGCATCGACGAAATAATCTGGAAAAAATAGATACTGCATTGTACTGGTCGCATGGGGCACATTGTCCTCGAGCCCTTCGTCCAGGCGTCCGACGAACGTAGGCTGGCCGGGCACATGTTCCTCCACCCGAAAAGCTCGCCGCCGTTGTCGCCGGCCGCGCGCGTACGTGGACGTGGCGCCACCCCGTTGTTTTCCCGGCGAACCTAGGCGGTTAGTCGCAAAGCGCACGCCGGTGCATGATCGATCGACTCGCCGGCCACGGCGGACTGTAGTTTAGTCTAGCTAGTGTAGTGAAGACTTGAAGTGGAAGCTGTTCCATGGACTTACGACGTGTCTCTCGGCTTTACGTATTGGACCGAGCCGCGCCACACTGTCCTTGCACATGGATGTTAATTTGCTCGTCGATCCGATAACTAATCGATGGTGCTACATACCAGGAGAAATAGGATTCAGAGTTCTCCTTTTACATTTAAAAATGCTTGGCTGATAGCAGACGGTTTTCAGAGAGTGGTGTTGTGGCTCTTGAGCTCACCTGCTACTGTCCGAATAAAAACTAGTAAAACATTTGTTAAAAATCTGAAAAAATGAATATGTACGAGTGTTTTACATACGTGTCAAGATTCGTGATGAAAAGACATATGTGCTGCGCTGTGCGGAGAAACAAAATCAGTGCTACAAAAAGGTATTTTTAATCCCATTTTGGCCGCTAATTTTTTTCACAGAGCAACATAAATGTTATTTCACCACGAAACTTGGCAAATATGTACGATATTTGTCTATGTTATACACCAACTTTTTCTTATTTTTCTAATTTTATATTATTTTTCGATTTTTATTCAGGCATGACCATATGTGCTCGGGAGCCATTGTGAATTGACGTTGTAGTTAAAAGCTGGCTTGAGCCCGTTTACGTCAAATCTAGCTAAATTAAGCTAAAAATATCAAGGAAAAGCTAAAAGGATGGAGGAAGAAAGAAGTTATTGATCTAATGGGTGAATCACATGGCTTAACTACTTTCTACATGAGGACAATAATACTCTGAACGATCAACCTGTGAAGATGCTTAGAGCATCTCTACCAGATCCCGGAAACACACCGGCCCTTATAATTCCGTCCGATATACAGTTGTGCGCCATTTTGGTGGCCCGTACGGAAACCGCATATCACACCGGTCCGGCAAATGTTTTCAGGTACCCTAAATCGGCCCCCGATCGCACTATATTAAGGGGATGCAGCCTGGATGTACGCACATACAAGACATGTATATTTACTTGTCTATTTCTTTCTATATTTTGTATGGGTAAGAAAAAAGGTTTTCAATTTGTTATTTTAAAACGATCTTCATGTAGCTCAAAATCTAAAGGGACTTCTCGATTGCATTGCATCTTTGCATGTACTGCATTGCATATTTGTACTATACTTCATCGCATCTTTGTTCTGAATAGCATCTTTATACTACATTAGATCTTTTTGTATTGCACTGTATTCTAACTAGTGAGTTTATACAAGTTAAGAAAGAGGTAAACGGTTAACTCTAAGACACGCCCTAGAATACTACATTTTTTCTTGCGAAACTGATGCACAACCGGAAATGCAAGACAATTAAATTGAGAACAGAAGAATATAGAGAGCAGACGAATTGAGCTTGGGCTCTGAAATTACAAAAAACAAAAAAGTTTAGAAAACCCAAAAAAATCCTAAATGTAGACCATGTTGTATTCTACCTATGTGTAATAAAATCTCTTCCGAGATCATTTTGTATATTTTGGTGCACAAAAATTAAAAAATCTTACATTTGAGGTAGTGATCGGTGCAGAATTTTAAAGCTCCAAAATATGTCAGATTTTGCCAGTTTTGTGTAGTTTAGAATATGGCTTATTGTAAGTTGAGATTTTATACATTGGTAGAATGCATCATTGTCTATATGTAGTAACCGGTCCATTTTTAGAAACTTGGAAATATTTTCATGGAGCGCTCGGACTCCAGTTGCACTTTACGTACGAAATATTACTACATTTGCATTATGTAGTCAGTTGCTTTACAGAAATCCGTTATGGCTCACGAGCACCAGTGAGCTCGTTTTTTGTAAATTTTGAAATCATACTTTTTTGATTCAAACGAATCCGATTTTTTTACACAAATACATATACACATTACTTACGTACGTCAGAAGTTTCATAAAAAAGTCATTATATTTTGAACTAGGCAAAAAAAGAAATTTCTGACAGATTGAACACGCTATGTTTCTGTTTTTATGCCCAGTTTTTTGTTATTTTTATATAGCTCGGAATACGACTTTTTTGCACCGAAAATTGGCACATACGTAGGAAACATGCATATGTATCATAGGAACAAATTTGAAAATTTTAAAAAATAATCTTATAGGGTTCACTGGTGTTCGGGTGCCACAAATCTACATCCCGTTGCTTTAGCAAGATGCTCGACAAAACACGTCCTTCCAAGAGCGAAGATTGGGAGAAGGCTGTAATGTATCCCACATGCAAAAACAACCAATCAAACCTTTGACAATTACGAAAAAATGCGTCATAATCTCATAAGAACTGATTGCCTCTAAATCATGTGCAAAAGGCTCTAGTCAGCTTTAATTCACATCCACTATCTTGCAACATTGTTAGCTTTATTTCGGCTGCTGTCCGTACCAGGCAGTACGCGGAAAATAGTGCAAAAACGAGACAAGTACAGCTACCACATGCTTGGGACAATGCCCAGTGGGATCCTCGGTGGGGGCATTGCGGCTCTTTTGGGTCCTATCCTTGTCCTCATGAAAATCCAAAACCATGTAACAAAGTGATCTTTCTGCGGTTTTCATTACACTGAGGGAGCTGTTCCATATCACTACTTGTTTCTCAACAAAAAATAGACTCTATGCATCTATCACAAATTTCGCAAGACGAGTCGGAGGTTTGGCAGATGGAACATGTGATAAATTCTTCAAAGCATTTCCTTGCAAGAAAATCCCCAAGAACATTGAACCTTCCGATTCAATCATGTACTCAAGGGGTAATTTGCCACCCTGGGTAGACTGTCGTATATAGGCGAACCCGAACAGCTTTTGAATTTAGTAATGGGCCAGGGGGCACCTGGTTTCCCGGGTCGGGCCGGTTGCGCACTCGTGTGCACGAACTCCTCATCCGACGACACCACAGCCTTTTCCCCTCACCTAAAACCCTTTTCAATTCTGCTCGCAAGAAGGAATCCGGGACGTCTTGCCAAAATCCAATCAAAGCCACTGCTCGTGTAGGCATATGGGCAGCTCGAGCTCGTAACCATTTCTTTAGTCCAAGGGACTGAACTGTCCTCGTCACCATGTCAAACTGGTTTTTTTATTTAATTTTCTACGTCCACTTTGTGCTTTTTCAGTAGGGAGCTTGTAGTATATTAATTAGGACTTGCCGGATCTTTAATTTTTCCTCTGTTTCTTTATACTGGTTTAACCCTCTTCTGCAGATTCTTGATCAGCCTTTGGAGATTTTCTGATCGCAATTCGAAGTGTTCTTCAGCAAGGCGGCAGAATTTTGCTTGGATTTGGAGACATTGCAAATAATGGACTAATTAACATTCTCTAGGCTGCACTTCTTTTAGCGCTTAACAATGATTTGGAGTATTAAGTCTGACACAGTGCATAGAGATTACTCCCCGCATATTCAGGTACTAGCCAACTCCTGTCTGATCTCGTTGAATGCTTGCGGCGCTAGGCCATTAAACGCCCGACTCACGTTCCCATGCAAGTTGAAGGCGGCCGCATTTTTTACCCTCGAATTCTAGCCTCGAAAGGCAGAGTGAAATTGACCTCTAATTTAGCCCGGTGTTCAACTGAATGTTAGAGACACTACACTAGTGTCATATATGTAACCTGGCTAAGGATAGACTGGTTACACCTATCACAGTAGCCGTAGCAGCGGCGAGCTACTCCCGTCCCACTACTATCCTCATCAACACACACGAACGCAACTGGCAAACTACACTAAGTGCACTGTACGTACTGGTAGTAGTATATACTAATAGTAGCATCTTCAGATTACATTGTTCAACTCAGCAATTGCTAATTTCAGTCAACAATAACGGCATGCTTGCAACGCTAAAAATTCAAGGAAAATGGTAAAGTTCTCGTGGGTTTTGTGGAAATTTGCATGTTCCAAACAGAACCTATGTAACAAGGATACACTGATCTCTCTAGAAATTCAGAGAAATCTTTTTTTGTCACTTATGTGACTTGTCATAGCATGCACTCGCATCGTTTTCCCTCGCCTTGAAAATGTTCATCGTACACGGAATTAGTTGTCACCCTGGTTGATCAGCTCCATACCACGATGTAGGCCACGACTCGGCCTCAACCTAACTTCTTAATACCAGTCACTCGTTTTCAATTCTCTTCAACAGTAGTCACCGGCAATATATGGCTGAACATGGTATGGTACAGTTTACTACTCGCATTTCCAGATAAGCTACCAACTTAAGTATACTTCTATAGAAGAGAGACTGGTTTTGGTTACTGCTATTGAGATGGATCCAAGACCAAAACTGTCGTGAATACTGAATATGCATGTATACAGTGGGCCATCAGCCACTAAGATACTCCCATGTTTGAAAGAAGTGGTGCGTTTGTGCTGCACAAAATACCTGAAAATGGAGTATTGTACTTGCAACGATCATTTAGGTCGAACTCTAGATCAGCTTGCCTCTAAGGACAGTCTTAGAGCCAAGATTCTGTGTAATTATACTAGAGCATCAGACACGAGGAAGCACTCGTGGCAACCGAAGTAATGTCTAGCGCAATAATGACTGAAGAATACGGCTCAGTTTTCCAAGAGCACGAACATGTAAGCATGCACCGGGGTCAACCAATTGACCCGAATTACCAATAGGCAGCTCCTGCGTCACTTGTAGGCTTGGAGCTGAATATCTACTTAAGAAGTTGAGAGTATCTGGCTGTTGCATTTTGCATAGCGTCACCTTCAAACACTTGTGTAGTCTGTGCACAGTTTGTTAAGGAATCTCCATGGCGATCTTTTCCTTTTTTCGGGGGAATCTCCATGGTGATCTCCATAATATTACTATTCTGATAGATAATTTCAGGTATCAGTTCAAGTGGACAGTGCTCTGAATACTATGTGAGTATAACGAATTGCGTGGCCAGTCTCGCCTGGAGATACGAAGCAAAGTTTTCCTCGTGTCAACGGTTGTGTTACAGAGAACTACACCAGCACAAAACAAAAGTATTACATTACAAGAAGAGAAGCGTTTACTTCAAATCTTTTGGTAGAAGCGTAGAAGCCAAAAACGCTTTCTGCAAAGACAAAATATATACGCAGAAGGCAGAACTTGCTTGCCTTTACAGTACACAACCTGCAAGCATAGCAGCTTGAATGAGATGGAAACTAGCCTAGTCAGTCAGCCGGGCACAATTATGCAGCCGGTAAGGAAGGAGAACAAATAATCCAACATGGTCACAATAATATGCAGCTTACACGGCAAACGGTCCGAGCCAAGAAAACATCGCGAACAGGCAAGCGGCCAATGCAGTGCGCTCTGAGGGCGTCGTCGTCTCCTGATGAGCCACGCCAGGGCGCAGCAACCATATATGCAGCATACCGATGCAGGTACACGGGCTGGCAGGCATGCCGCTCTGCTGCAAGATAGAACGCGGCGCGCGCATCTCCATGAACTCCGGCCGGCCAGCCGCCCTGCTCGCCACTGGTTTTAGGAAACACCGGCTTGCCTGTGCCGTCGATCCGCCGGAAAATGCCGCCGTCCATCTGCTTGCATTCGAGCAATGGAAACGCAGACCAAATGACTGCACCGGACTGAGAATTGCAGCAACGGTAGTATCAGGAATGCAGTCGCAACTTGCCACTGTAAAAAAAGTATCTTGTTCGACTTTTAGCCGTTCGTTCGGACGTGTTGCTGGTCCAGCTCCAGCAGCGCCGGCCGGCCGGCGCATGCAGCAGTGCAGTGGCCGTCCCCGGCTCGCATGTTTCGCTTGGCACTGTGCCGTGCACCAGTACACGTGAACGATCCGTCGCTAGTGTCAGTGGACCAACCGGATCTTGCCATCTTTGGTCAGGCAGACGGGAAGGAAGAACTTGACCACGGCGACAGCCTCGGAGAACGAGGCTTCTTGTACTACGCTCCTTTGCTGTGTGAGTATGTGTGTTAAACTTGACATTTCTAGGAAACATGGTCCTTTGCCCAAAGAGGCCATCTTTGCAGGGATCACCAGCGAGCGATCATCCCTCTCGATACAGGAAAAGAAGGGGGGTTTCTGCAATGAAAAGAAGCACGGTAACCACAGGCCATAATAAGCTCACGGATTCGTGCAATGGGTATCTCTCGACTCTCGGTTCTAGGTTTCGGAACGACCGGCTCGGCGAATCGTGAGAGCCGGATCCGTTCGTCTGTCTGCGTTTCGCACGCATGCCTGGGAGACGGGGAGAAAGCAACGGGGCCCTGCATGGCTGACAGGCTCATCCATGCAGCCGGAGCATGCTCGCCACAGCCTCCCATGCTCCCCTGTTTTAACTTACATACAAAAACACCACCGACGATTATTACAGTGAAAATACATATGCATATACTACACAGTAACTACCATGCTCATCAATGGATCATGGCAAATGCTAACTTGGCCGCCGAGCTCGAACAGTGGCAAGGACGGTCGAACACTACACACCAAGTTATACAGCCGATCTTCATTTATAATTTTAGTCATCAGGATTCTCACGAACAAGTACTATTTGCTGATGAGGAATGGAATGGGTGCGCTGAACTGATGGCCTTGGAAATTGTGGTGCTGGGCTCCATGGCTCCTTTAGGATACAACGATCATACCTCCTCCACTTCCACTCCGCCGCTACAGCTTATCTTGAGATGAAAACGTATAGCTTTGTCTTCAAAGCAACCTGCAAGTCCACTCCACAGCTGCATTGCTTAGGATCAGTCAGACATGTTTCACTTGAACATTACAGTGCCCACGCCAATCACATCACTGAGTACTCGTCACTCTAAATGTTATCTTTTTTTTGAGGGTTTCTCTAAATGTTATCTATGCGCAGTGCATGGAGGCTGGAGCTCAGCCCAGCCCATGAAGAACTGGCCATGATTACGAGGGCCGTCCAGGCCGGCCTTAGTCAAAAACAATGACCCCCGGGCCTTAGTCAAAAACATGGGAGATGGAAGTGGGGAACAGCAGGGAATGGCGCAAAGCTAGCACAATCTGTTTGCAAGATGGGCCAGGGAAAGCACTGTGGAGCACAGATGCATGGAGAACATCAAATCGACCTGAAGGAGTCATGGAGAACATCAAATCAACCTGAATGAATATGGCCACATTCAAGTTGACCACTTGTCTTTACGCCTCCCATTAAAGCGGCAGCTGCAGAATCACCGACAAGAAATGCCAACTGAAAAGACCGAAAAATAATGGACATAAAAATTGGAGCAGACAATTGTCATATTGAGCTCGCTCAAAAGGATTATCCGATATGGAGGAAAAGGGCAGTCTTTTCTTTTTGAGAATTCAGTAGAGAACGGATGGAGCTGGAAACTTGCTGTCTTAGCAAGGGCCTGTTCGGAGGCCCATAAATTCATAATATAGTGGTCCTTGCATTGGGAGAAAATAACGGCCCATATATTTATGGGCCTTTTTAACTCAAATGTTTTTTAAGTACCATTAGGAAAAGGCTATCCTTCAGAAGGGAGTGCATGAGGAACGAGCACAGCCTCTAGCGAAAGGGACAGGCAGCTGGTTCTACTGTTTTTGTCCCGTTTCGGTTTGTATCCTGTTCTTTGTTCGATTAATATCTCTGTGCTTTTTATGTGTTACAGATGTGCACACAACAATTCGCAGACGTATACACAACCTATGGAAGCACACACTACCATGAACCAACTCATTTGGAAATTTTGGGCTCACCAAAGTGCAAGATCTTCAAGTGGTTGGTTATGCAAAATAGGATTTCGATCTCGGATCGCCTCCAACACCGCCGGTGTCAAAATTGTGGAAATTGTCCCCTATGTGCTCAAACCCAAGAATCGGCGGCTCACCTCCTTTTCAAGTGATGCTTCTCTAAAAGGATTTGGACAACTATCCTCTATTGGATGGCCTACAACGGCACCACTACCGCGCCTTGGGATAATGAGGCAAACGTTAAAGATTGGCGGAACAAGCTTGTCATCCCGCACAGAAAGGCTAGGAAAGCGATGGCGTCAATGGTCATGCTTGTCTCTTGGCGTCAATGGTCATCCCGCATGGAAGATCAAAGAGGAGGCCAAATAGTGGGCTTTGGCTGGCAAATCGCATTTGGGGCTTGTAATTCCGGTAGATTAATCCCTTTATGTACTAAAATCTTAGGCTTTGTCCTAGGCATGAACCTCTAAACTTCTATTCTCTATTAATGAAAAGGGCAAACCTTTTGCCTAGTTTCAAAAAAAAGAGCTCACTCTAAAGGATTCATCTGAAATGCAACGAAAAGAGCAGCTTTTTTGTCGTGAAAATTCAGTAGAGAAGGGGTGAATCCTATATATTGGAGAGAATTCCTTATTTGGACCTCTCTTAAATTCTGCTTCCCTATTTGGCCCTAGATAAAATTTTCTTCCTTATTTAACCCAGATTGTAAATTTTGTTCCCTATTTGACACTTCTGTCCATTTTGACACCTAACGGTGTTAAGTGTGACGAGAATATACTATTTTACCCCTGGTGTTCTTCTCTACATAAGGAAGATGGATGAGTTGCATAAAAGAGCTTCTCCTATCTGAATACATGCGTGTACTGCACACTGCAATGCAATAGAACGAGACCATCACCTGCTCCTCTTAGGCAATTCAGCACGATGGCAACAGTTCAGAGCTCCTCACACGTTCAGAAATTCAGAAACAGCAGCTCGGAAAAATGTTCACCTGCTCCTCACATGTTCTGATATTATTATCTTTTCTTCTTTGTTTTCTTTTCTGTTTCTTTTTTTCTATTCTGAAAAGTTTTTAGATTTGAGAAATGTTCAGGTGTCAAATTTTGTTCAAATTTTAAAACGTTCAGATTTAAAGAATATTAAGAATTGAAAAATATGCGGATTCAAAAATAGTTTATATTTTGAAAAACTGTTCAAATTTGACAAATTTGTTCGTATTAAAAAAATTGTTCAATTTGGAAATTTAGAAAAGTTATGATTTTAAAAATTGTTCAGATTTGAATTTTGTAAAAATATTCGGATGAAAAAACGCAGGAAAAAATATTTTTCGATTGGGCCGCTTCAAGAAGGCCATGAAGCCACTGTTCAGGCAGCGGTGCGATGCCTCCGCGCCGCTAGTGGGTGCTATATAGGAGGTCATAGAGAAGAGCTAGAGGAGTCTAAGCAATGGCCCTTTTGGAGGCCCATAAGTCCATGATATAGTGGTCATTACGTTTTGGGAGCAAAACAAAACAGCCCATAAATTCATGGGCCATTTTAGCTCAGAAAATCTTGTACTCCTCAGAGTTTGCGGCCTGTTGCAACTAGCGACAAGTAGAGGTAGTTACGCCGGAGGCACCCTGTAGGTGGGGCAATCGCTAGAAAAAGGTTCCCTTTATAAAGGGAATTTCACGCTCACTCTCGTCGCGACAAGTGTCGTCTTCTCCTCGCTCGTTCCCATGTGGTTGTTTGTATGTCCGCCAAGTGTCATCACCATATTAGACGTGGGGAGGATGAGATAGAAAAGGATATGGGAGGTGGGAGGCTAGTTTTCCCTTTTATTTTTCAAAACCGAAAGTTCAAAACAAAATATCTTTAGAACCGCTAATCCGAATGACGAACCGTTTTCACTTTTGAGCTCCTCGCGTCGAGATTTTCAAAACTAGATCCCATGTTGATAGGTTTTGACAAACTTTTTTTTTGTACATCTGGTTATGTAGAGTTTGTACATCCGGTAGCAGTGTGGGTGTACATCCGATATTAATGTGGGGAGGATGAGAGAAGGTGGGAGGGTAGTTTTTCTTTTTATTTTTCAAAACCGAAATTTCAAAACGAAATATCTTGAGAACCGTTAAACCGAATTACAAACCGTTTTCACTTTTAAGCTTCTCGCGTCGAGATCTTCAAAACTAGATCCCATGTTGATAGGTTTGGACGAACTTTTTTTTTGGACTTCCGGTTATGTATAGTTGTACAATATGTGTCTCTGTAGTTGTACAACCTGTGTCTGTACAAACTGTGTCTGCGTAGTTGTACGATTTGTGCCTGTATAGTTGTACAACCTGTGACTGTACAAACTCTGTACAACCTGCTAGTTGTACAATCTGTGTCTGTTTAGTTGTACAACATGTGTCTGTACAATCTGTGTCTGTCTAGTTGTACAACCTGTATCTGTTTAGTTGTACAACCTGTTAGTTGTACATCTAGTAGTGATAGTTGTGTGTACATCTAGTAACAGTATAGATGTACATCAATTTTTCTGTACTATCAATATCTTATACTTTATACTTTCTAATAAACTTTTGTACTTTGATCGAAAAAACCGGTGTACTCATGTGGAGGCTTCATGTGGACGTACATGTAAGCGCGTACAAAGGATGTACAACCGGAGCACGTGATTTTTGTATGCTACTGATTTTTGTACTTTTTACACGTTAAAACAATCGGAGTATGTGATTCTGTACATCCATCAGTGGGATTAATACATTAGCATGGTCCGTGCTTGTACGTGTGCTAGCAAACGCACTGGGAGGCTTCGTCGCTCGTACGCGCGGGCGCTGGGGATTCGCGTACCGCGACCAGCCGGATGTACACGCCTCATACCAGCACAAGCACGGGTGCGGCCGGACGTACGCGGGGATCGCTCCGGAGGCAGTGACGAATTTCGATTTTGCTACCTTTTATAGCTCACCACGTGGCCTCCTATCCTGCATCGAGTGACCTTCTCGAAGGGTACCCTTCAGCTAGTCGTACCCTGTAGGTGGGCAATGACACGAATTTTTTATTTTCTTTGATATACTTTCTTATTTTCCTTTTTTTGTAGGAAACGTGAGCTTTATTAAATAGGCATAATATTCTTACAATCATTTGTGATTATCTCCAACACGCAGGTTGGGGCTGCATCACGTAAAAAACCACTAGCGCCAGTTTTGCCTAATTGCGCTAAAGCATGCGCTACGCCATTGCTCACGCGTTCCACCTTGCTAACTTTAATATCTTGAAAAATCCTCAGAAGCTCCCGGGCCTCATTGTACAAGGTCCAAATCATAGATCGCTCTACTCCTTCACTCGACATAGTCTGCACAGCTCAGAGGCAGTCCGATTCAAGTGTCGCTGGCCAACGACATAGGTCAATCAGGTGTTTTAACCCCTCTAAACATGCGAGGACTTCTGCTTCTTCAGCACTTGCACAGAACGGCACAAACTTCCACTCTGCAACAACCGGCTGGCCTAGGTGATCACGAACAATAATTCCGAGGCCATCTTTCTTAGACTGAGAATCCCAGCCAGCGTCAACATTAGCTTTAAGTGCACCTTCCCTAGGAGCTGCCCATTTGGATGAACCAGACGAGCCCGCAGGCATTTGATGAATTGGAAGGCCAGACTGATTCCCCTGATGGTCGAGCATAGTTGTTGGAGATGCAAACGATTGATGGTAGTTGAAGATGTATGGGCCGAAGCTACTACTGAAGCCTTCCCATCCCCATGTACCACATTATTCCGGTGATGCCAAACGCGCCAAAGCAGGAAAATTATTTTGCCCCGAGTGCTGGAAGATGTATTACCGAGTAAATGGAGCATCCATTCTTCCCCAGACACATAAAAATCCTCTTCAGGTGGCAGCGACCATAGTTTCCTCATCTCCTCCCGTAGAGCTCTAGCAAGGGTGCAACGAACCAGTGCATGGTGAGCATCTTCTACTTCTCTGCCGCAGATCGTGCAAGTGGGATCAACTGACGAGATACGTCGCCGTAGGCCTGCTCGGATAGCAAGCGTTTCGGTAGCCGCCCTCCACGCGAATACCCACAGTTTCTGAGGGACATGTGCTTTCCAAACAAGGTTCCACACACTCCTGTCGCCTGTAGGTTCAGAAATTGACTGACCACCACTCAGTCTGTCAATGATTGGCTGCAGTCCCAGCCGATAAGCCGATCTAACACTAAACATGCCATTGCTCTCCAAGGACCAGGCTATGAAATCATCACACGGTCTAGCTGGTAACTTGATTGAGAGGATAGCATCCATATCACGGGGTAAACAACACTCCCGGATGACATCTTTGTCCCACACCCTCGTCTCAGGATTTATGAATTCAGAGACCCAACGGCGACGTGAGCTGCCGCGCCGGCCATCCAGCTTGAGAGCACCGGGACAAGGAAGCCAGTTATCTCGATATATTTTAACACTAGAACCAGAGCCAATCCTCCAAATGATACCCTTTTTCAAGAGCTCTAAGCCGTGCACAATGCATTGCCACGTTTGTGATTGGTTCTGAATGAACGCAATATCAAGTAGGTTACCTGACGGGTAGTACCGAGCTTTTAATAGACGTGCGCATAAGCTATCTGGAAATTAATTGAAGCAAACGCCATGCCTGTCTGGCTAGTAAAGCCTGGTTAAAAAAATTTAGGTCTCTGAATCCCACTCCGCCTTGTGATTTAGGCCTGGCAAGTCTGTCCCATGCCATCCAATGCACTCGGCACCTATTCTGCTCATCGCCCCACCAGAAATCGGGAATTATTTTCTCCAGATCATCAATAAGACCAGTGGGTAACATAAAACTCCCATTGCATAGGTTAGGTAGACAGGGAAATCTCCAGTTGGAAATTTTCTTGAAATGTTGGATTGGTATGCCGCAAGATGCAAGGAAGTAGCCAATGTGATCAATGATAATGCTCCTGGAAATCTCCAGTTGACATTCCATGAGATTCAACAAGATATAACAGAGGCATGTGCAAAGGAGACTACACAAGTCGTAATGAGTGAGCTTGGTGATGCTAGTTTCTCTCTACTTGTTGATGAGTCTCGTGATGTATCGGTTAAAGAACAAATGGCCGTGATATTGAGGTTAGTTATGTGTTTTGCTAAATCATTTGTTACAATCTCACAACTTACATGACTATTCTAATCTTATATTTTCTGCTTGTAGGTTTGTGAATAAAAAAGGAGAAGTTTTGGAAATATTGCTTGGTGTTAAGCATGTTGTTGATACTAGATCAGCTTCTTTGAAAAGATCTTTAGATGCAATGTTTGTTGATCATGATTTGTCCATGTCTAGACTGAGAGGACAAGGATATGATGGTGCCTCAAATATGCATGGAGAGCTACATGGTTTAAAAACATTGGTGTTGGCCGACAACCCTCATGCTTTTTATGTCCATTGTTTTGCTCACCAACTTCAATTGGTGGTTGTTGCTGTTGTGAAAGGAGTTCTAGGTGTTGTTAATTTCTTTGGTCACGTAAATAAGATTGTCAACATGGTCAGTGCTTTCTTGTAGATAATTGAAAATATGTGTATTCAACTCTATGCTATACTTACAATTCTAAATGCACAATTTTTTTTGTAGGCAAGTGCCTCTTGTAGAAGGAAAGATGCATTGTTGCAGATGCATCATGATCGTATGGTAGCACAGCTAGAGAGTGGAGAAATATTGCCAGTAAGAGGCCAACATCAAGAGACAAGTTTAGCAAGACCAGGTGATACACGTTGGGGTTCACACCATAGAACTCTAATCCGGATGCATCAAATGTGGGATTCGGTGATTGGACTGCTACATGATATTTCTCTTGATGGTGGAGATGCTGAGGAAATAGGTTTGGCTTCTGGTTATATGTTCTACATGGAAAGCTTTGAATATGTTATAATCTTGCATTTGATGCTTCGAGTGCTTGGTTTAACAAATGGTTTGTCACAAGCATTGCAAGCGAAAGATCAAAACATAGTTAGTGCTATGAATATGATTGTATCAGTGAAAAGTCTATTGCAGAAACTGAGAGATGATGGATGGGAGCCTCTCTTGCTAGATGCTACTAACTTTTGTGGTGGAAGAAATATTACAGTGCCCAACATGGCTGATAACATTCCAGCTAGGGGTTATCCAAGGAGCTCACGCAAAATGGTTACTTGCTTCCATTATTTCAAGATAGAAATCTTTAATGAGGTGCTTGATAGAAACATAGTTGAGATGAATAATAGGTTTTCTGAAACCTCTACACGCCTATTGAAGTGCACTGCATGCCTTGATCCTAGAGACTCATTTAGCAGTTTTGATCATGAAAAGTTACTTGAACTTGGAAATATTTACTCAGTGGATTTCTCTTCACATGATTGCTATCTCTTGACTGACCAACTCAATGTCTATATTGATGTGATGAAGAGAAGTCATGATTTCTTATCTTGTGATACTCTGAGTGATCTTGCTCTCAAGTTGGTTCAAACTAGACATCATTTGATCTTTCCATTGGTCTACCGCCTTATTACACTTGCCTTGACATTGCTGGTGGCAACAACATCAGTTGAGAGATTTTTCTCAGCCATGAACATTGTAAAGAGAGATCTCCGAAACAAGATTGGTGATGAATGGTTGAATGATTTGATGATTTGCTATGTTGAGAAAGAGATATTTGCAAAAATTGATGACAAACAGATTATGCTACGTTTTCATGCCAAAAGGAACCGTCGAGGTCATCTACCTCGGTAGTTTCATCTTGCTAGCACAACTACAACTTGATGGTATGATACTATCCTATGAAAAGCTAATAATTTTATTATACATGTGCTCACAAATTTGTCATATGTTGTAGGTGTCTCTTACATATTGGGATATCATATGGTGGCTGCCAATTGTGCAACTCAAGTGACATGAGTCCATGTTAGTATGTTACTAGCTTTTAAGTTGTTTTTAGGTTATTTTTATGTCATTGTTAGTTGTACTTGATGAGTTATGAAACTGAATCTTCATTCGCCCTTTATTTTCTTCAATAGACTCGATTTTGTGGCATAATGTTTTTTAGACCTCGCGTGTTCGCCCCCCTCATCTCAATTCCTGGCTCCGCCACTGCATAGGTAGACAAGGACTGAAGGACTGCCTTAATGAGAGTTTCCTTTGCCCCAATAGACATATATTTTTCAGACCAGTCACTAGCATGCTTCAAAAATTTCACCTTTGTGGACTTGAATTTGCCACTCTTCATCCTCCCCTCCGGAACCGGGAGTCCAAAATATTTCTCCTCGAATGTTGGAGTCTCATACCTCAGAATATCTTTTAGTTCAGCTTGCACATTAGGGGGCATTGATCACCATATAAAATCGAGCATTTAGCCAAACTCGCCAATTGGCCCGTGCTAAGCTCATATAGGTCAAGAATGGATTTAACAACACGTGCTTGATCAACTGAAGCCTCGAAGAAAAGAAGGTTGTCATCCGCGAACAAGAGGTGAGAGATTCCAGGGGCTCTTCTACATATGTGGAACTCATGTAGAGCACTATTCTCAATTTCCTTCCGAATGAGACAAGATAGACCATCAGCAACAAACAAAAAGAGGTATGGCGACAAAGGATCACCTTGGCGGATACCACGGGATGGGGGTGAAAGGGTCCAACATATGTCCGTTAAAGCGAATTGAGTAGCGTACGGTGGTAACACACGCCATCACCCACCGTATCCATTTGCTGTGAAAGCCCAGTTTCGCTAAAACCCCTTCAAGAAACCTCCAGTCCACACGATCATACGCTTTGGCCATATCCAACTTGTACGCACAAAACTTTCTTCGACTTGCTTCCCCTGTCTGAATCGAGTGTATACACTCAAAAGCCATTAAAGCATTATCCGTGATAAGTCTTCCCGGAACGAATGCACTCTGTGTCGGTGATATAATCTCCTGTAACATAGGCCTTAGGCGATTAACTAAGCATTTAGACACTACTTTGAAGATCACGTTGCATAAACTGATTGGGCGAAAATCTTTCAGCTCCTCAGGGCCATTCTTCTTTGGGATTAATACTATGGTTGTATCATTCACTTCTTCTGGCATCACCCCTTCTTCAAAAAAATGTTGCACCGCTCGAACAACATCATCACGAAGAATATCCCAATTACACTGCAGGAAGCGTGCCAGAAACCCATCAGGACCGGGTGCTTTTAGAGGCCCAATTTGGAATAGGGCGTCACTTATTTCTCTCTCTGTGTGAATGGCGCACATAGCTTGTCATTCATATCCTCGTCAATGCACCGATGAATCAGGTCTGTAATGATGCTCGGATTAATGTTTTCATCACGTGTGTAGAGATTCTGAAAAAAATCAGTTGCCATATCTTCCATCTCCCTAGTGTCCGATGTCCAAGACCCATCAGAACGCCTCAGTTTGCGGATAGAATTCTTTTTTTGCCCGCCAAGATGCCCTCCGATGAAAATACTTCGTGTTTCGGTCACCTTCACGCAGCCAGGCGATCCGGATCGCTGCATCCACATGATCTCCTCTCTGTACAGAAGCTCGTCCATCTCCTCTGTTAACTGAGCCTTCATAGTCACGCTCGCTTCTACCGTATCCTGCAGCAATGCATCCAGCTGCTTCCGCTTCTTTTCCATCTCTCTCGGAATGGATTTAAAATGCTTGCTCTTCCAGTTATAAAGGCTTGACATGACGGATCGCAGAGATGAATTTAAATCACCTAGATCATGTCCCGGTATCCTCCTGGACCAAGCATCCTCTACAGCCGCTGCCAAGGACGGTTCTCTCTCCCATACAACCTCGTATCTTCTGATGGGCCTCTCAGGTCTGCACCGCGTGGCCCCCTCTGCCGATAAGAGGATCGAGCAGTGATCCGATCTTGAAGAAGCTAGATGTCGCAGCCGGTGTTCTGGGAACATTGTTGACCAAGCAGGGGAAGCCACCGCACGGTCCAGCCTTACTTTTACATTACGGTCTCCTTTTTGCTTGTTATCAAATGTCCATGGTGTGCCAACAAAACCAATGTCATGTATATCACAATGTGAGAGCACCTCACGGAAATCCAGCATCAATCTTTCCGACCTCCTTGCGAGCGAGAAGTGCTCTTCCTGCCACATCGCCTCATTGAAGTCGCCCATCATTAGCCATGGCTTATCAGAGCGTTGCTTTATGCTCCGTAACTTTGTCCACATATGGTGACGTTCACTTGGTTTAGGTTCACCATACACAAAGGTTCCTCTCCACATATGCTCATACGGACCCCCACTGATGTGAACGTCAATATGTCGTTTGCTAAAAGAGAGAAGATCCACGGTGATGTCATTTTATTTTAGTATACTTCCATGATTTTGTCTTAAATTTATGTTATTATCCTTTTTGTTTCTAAAACACATCTAACACCACATGTAAAAATTAATCTTCACATGTATTAGTATTTCTTGTAGCACATGCACATTTTTTCGTACCATGAACATTTTCTTTCGACTAAAAAAAGATCTAAAATCTTTTTATCATATATATGAACACATATTTTATAACGCCCAGAAAATTTATTTGTAGGTATACAAATATTATTTAGAAATCAGTATTTATGTATAACATATTTGGATCTATGTGAAAATTTGTTTCCAGCAATACAATTTTCCTTTTATTAAATTAAGAAAGTAAATATTAAATCTACAATTTACATAAAATATAAAAGTTATAATAACTTTGCAATAAATTTTCATGTAACATAATAAAACATCATGTATTCAATAAATATGTGGAAATAAACAATAATACCTAAATAAAATCACAAACAAGTGTCGATGTACAATTAAATTAGTGTCAGATATCACAAAATTGATGGTCTTGTATATTAAAAATAAAAATAAATCAATGTCTATGTATTTCACTAATATTCATGTATGTTTTAAAACAAATACAGAAATAAAATGAAACTTACATTAATGTGTTTTCCCAAAAGAGAATAAATAACGCAAAAAGGAAAAAACATGTAAAACTAACATGCACGTATATAAAAAAGAATAAAGAGGACAAAAGCAAATGAAAAAAAATAAACATATGGCACAAGCTCCTAGCTGCATTTGTGCGTGTTTGACTATCAAAGCGATATTGGCCTCCTTGCATCTGTGGCCCCGTAGGACCTGGTTGAGATAATAAGCGATAAAAGCCATGTTTTGCACCTTATTTGATTGCATGCATCGATTCTAACTAGGTCAGGAGAAACGCAAATACCGACGTGTCATCGCAACCGTGTGATGTGTACACTGACGCTTACACTCACCTCTAATCTGCATGGTAAACTTATCTCACACGGTCACACCACGTCTGAAGCTAGTAGCGATAAGAGCGGTATTGCGGCAGCATAGGTCGCGACAGGAGCTTCTACTGCGACAACGAAGTTTATGGTTGCGAGTGGCAGTGGATGAGCAGAAAAGATAGGGAGGTTAAAGAACACACCTACACCAAGCACATCCTAGTTGTTGATGCTGTGACGACGGGTTCACGACGGCGAGCAGCGGTAGCGGAAGGGAGACAACAGAGGTTCAAAAACACACATACACCAGACACAATTTAGTTGTTGTTGCTGCACAGTGGTGCAAGGGGGCGAGCGTCGGGGCTGAGCAAAAACGACACACAGATTAAAAAACGCAGGCAGTCCAAACACAAACTAAACACGTACTCCCTCCGTTCCAATTTAATTGACATATAGCATGTCAATTAAATTGGAACGGAGGGAGTACATACTTAGAGTAGAAAATCTAATTGTATATGACTGCTGAAACGGAAAATTTACAACACGAAATTTGTGCGAAATGAAGAGATGAACCTACTCGTCAAAGAAAAATTCAAACGAACGACCGAATGCAACGGATTTTAAAAAAAAAATCATCTAAAACAACCCGAACATCGCTCTAAAATTGCGAAGTTACAGTCCACGGAACTCGAAGCCTGTCACGTGAATGGAACCACAACGTTGACGTGTGTATATACAACTTATCACGAATCGATACATGATTGCGCCGTCGACATGGTCTGGAGATTGAAAACGAAGGGCATCTCAAGGATTTGTATATAATTTGCGTTTTTGTTGAAATGTTTTTATTGTTCGGTGTTTTTTTAATGTCAGGGTCCTTTTTCCAAAAAAAAAAAGTATGTGTACAACATACTGATGGCATGTGGCGCTAGAAACGGCCGTGTCCAGCATTCCCGCGGGCTAACTTCGTGGATTATGCGGGTCAAGTTCCCCATGCGTTCCGGGTAAGAGCATGTCTAGTAGTACCCTCAAACCACTAAACCCTCACAAATAACTGCTTTTTTACGGGTTGGAACGAAATAAACGCGTAGACTAGAACCCCTAAACCCCTAAAAAAATTTAGAGGTTGGACCCCGGGTCGCCCTCCCAACCTCTAAAAGTGAGGGTTGGAGAGGGTCAACAGCCCGAGCCCGTATTCTGCATCCTCCACGCGCGGGAGGGAATTTTCAGCCCATCCCCTTCCTCCTCCCGCCGCCGCGCGCCATGGAGCCGCCCGCCGCCCCGCCCGCCTCCTCCCTCGCCCCGCCCGCCTCCTCCGTCGCCCCGCCCGTCGCCCAGCAGCCTGCCCCGAGCCAGGCGCAGGTCGCGTCCGTGGTCGCCGCGACCCACATCGGCGCCAAGCGGCGGCGTGCTGGCCAGCACGTCGTCCCGCCGCAGCCGTCCCTCGCCCCGGCCCCCGCCAAGAGCCGGCCGAAGGCGCCGTCGCGTGGGCCGCGAGGTGCTGCGGCCTCCAAGATCGCCGCGAGGGCGTCCCCGGCCGTGAAGAAGGCCGTGCCCAAGGCGCGGAAAAAGCCCGCGGCCGCCGTCGCCGAACCTCCGCCCGCCGCACACGAGGTGCTCGACGAAATGCCCGCACCGTCGACGTCGTTCATGGACCTTCTCCAAGACGCGGAGGTGGACCTCGGGGCTCCGTCTCTAGAACCCTTTAGGGTTGGTGATGACTTGGAGGAAGATGGTGATGACGAGGAGGAGGAAGGGGATGACGAGGAGGAGGTGGCCGAGATAGAGGAGGAGGCGTTCGCCGCCGCTTCCCGCCCCGGCGTGCGCTCGACAAACTATACCGAGGCGGAAGATATTCTCTTGGTTCGTGCTTGGGCAGCTGTGGGGATGGATGCAGGCACCGGTACCGATCAAACCGGTAAACGCTATTGGCAACGCATCGAGGACACCTATTGCAAGATCAAGCCGAAGAATAGTGGGTTCATCTCTCGCACATACCGGTCGCTTCAAGGCCGGTGGGAGTTGATGAAGCCCGCATGTGCTCGTTGGAGTGCGGCCATGGACCAAGTGAGGGATGCACCACCTAGTGGAACCGTGGAGAGTGACTATGTGAGTACATATGTGTGTTTTCACACCTATTTTGATTTTCTATGCTATTGTTAGGTTCTTATGTGTGTTTACTATGCTATTGGTGGGTTTATAGGAGACAATTGCCGGCTTGAGGTACAAGGAGATGGCCGCTTCCAAGGGCAAACCATTCCCATTTAAGCATGCTTGGGCAATTCTTCAAACTTATGACAAGTGGAAGTTGAGGGATCAAGAGACCGCACCCAAGAAGTCGGCAATGCTTAAGATGGATGATAGTGACGTGGAGGAGAGGAACTTGTGCAAGCCCGAGGGAGCCAAGAAGGCCAAGCTAAGGGTGAAGATGGAAGGAGAGGCGTCAAGCCTAAGGGAGAAGATGGAGCATATGATGAAGTCAAGAGAGGCATTGACAACGAAGACATTGGAGACAAAGCTTCTTATCACCGAGAAGAAGAAATAGGTCAATCTTGCACAAGTTGAAGCAAAGCGTGAAGAAGCAAAGCGCAAGGCCGACTTGGAGGAGAGGATGATCAAGGTCAAAGAAGCAAAGGTATGGAAAGAACTCATGGTGGAAGAGAAGGAGCACATGATGATGTCCAAGGACATGGATGAAGACCAATTGCAATGGTGGAAGGACTACAAGGAGGACATCGCGGAGAGGAAGAGGATATTCCGTGGTGCGTCCTCTACTTTTCGAGGTGACACCTCGATGAGTGGTGCGTCCAAATTGTGATATGTCAAATGACAGTTTTAGAGGTTGGGGTTGAGGCATATTCCGTTATAAGGGTTGGGTTTGAGGGTTCTAGTCTTTGCCCCTGTTTTTCAACCCTTAAAAGTACCAATTCTCAACCCTTAAACTGCTATGAGGGTTTGAGGGTTTGAGGGTACTACTAGTGATGCTCTAAGCAAGCAACCGGATTTTGCACTCACGGAACATGGTTGGACGTTGTACGGGTAAGTAAACAGCCTTTAGGAATCACCATTTCGTTCGTTTCCATGAAAGGAAGTGTTATCTGTTAAGGGTCTACATATAAGCTTGTTCAGCCCATTGTACATTTTGATTCAAACGAGCCTTGTAAACTCGGTCCAACAAGTTCTATTAGTTGTTTTTCGAAAGCAACTCTCATCATGTGGTCCTATTTGGTGGCACATCACGTTTTAACATGTATAGGTACTAGTCAATCGATTGACCACAGTTCGAATTTCAAAAACTAGGCTATCTTTATTTCTTTATATTCCAAAATATCACCAAAACCAGTTAAATAATACAAAACTATTGCAAATAGAAAATTTTCATGTACTCTAAAAGAAATATGTATGTATTATAAAATTTACCCTATTTAACTCTTTTCACCAATTTTGAAATAATGATCATATTTTTTCATACATATCAAAATAAACGTATAACATATTTATTGACACAAAAGGAAAAAAAAGTGGACAATAAATTTTGGACATTTTAAAACTAAATTTAAGAGATAGAATGATGGAAAATAAAAAAATAAAGAGAATCAAAAGATATGACAAAAATAAATCAAGGAAAATATGAAATAAAAAAGAAAATATAAACAAAAGGTAAAAAAGAAAACAAAAAGGGGCTACCCCTGTGCGCGTAAGAGGTGTGTAGTGCTGCACCTATTTTCCACAAAGGATGATAAATTGGAATTGTTGAGGCAAATCGGAATTGGGCGGATATCGTTCTTTACATTCTATAGCTTGAAGTTGTTGTAAGATACTTGTGAACTGTGTAGAGTTGAGGGTTAATAGAACTACGCCTGCCCAACATGTATGTCGTGTGGAGAAGAGGCCTCAATTTTTTTCTTGCGTTGATTTTAACATTTCAAACCATAAAAATGATATATAAGTCACATTAGATATAGATTAATTTTTAATTCGTCGTCGCACTGGTCTTGCTCGCCGTTTATTCCTGGAGGGAGTGCATGCCGCGGCTCCCCTTTAAGAACAACCCGTGGAATAGGAGTATTTCTTGGTGGACGATATTCACAGGCTGAGATCTCCAGACCGTGAATGATAATCATACACATATGGCAAGGGCCCAAAAGAGGTCTCAAGACCGTGATGATCCCAATGCTTCAGGCACCTCTTTTATTTCCAAATTTTCTATCGCTTCTATTCCGAATGAGGTTGTAGTCGCTAGGGCTGAGGAGTTAGGGGTCTCCTTAGGTGTATCCTCTAGTCAAGTTGATGGTTCTATTTCGAATATTAAGGATTTTGAGCAGTAAACTTTGGTCATGATTAAAAAGAATGAAAAAAGAGTGAAACAGCCAACAGTGAGATGTTTCTCTAGTATAGTCTGGTCCTTAATACGGCTTTAGATTTGAGTACTGATTGAGGGAGATCAACAACCAGATTCCGAAGGTCATAAGGATCTTTTTTTTAACCTTAGGTCATAAGGATCTTGATCTCCCTGAAGCTAAGAAAAAAGGTCTATAACAGGAAAAAGCCTGATTTATCTACGTCCGGCGTTGTATTAGGATCGAATAAAATTTACATTATAATGGGGGGGGGGGGGGGGGGGCAGTTTTTGTAATAGTGGTGGTCTTACAGATACGGCGAAACACCCAGTGGTGTTGGAAACTATAAGAGATTCTAAACTAGATTTTTTTGCGTGTTAGAAACAGGTAGGGATAATTTTTCCTCGCTCTTCTAAAAGAATTTGTCTGGTGCGCTGGTATGTGTGGTACTGTTTACCACCTCAAGGGAGATCGGGAGGCATTCTAGTGGTTTTCAAATCACATACCCTTCATGCTAAAGTATGGTTCGGGAGAAAGGTGTGTTAAGTTTCACCTCGCTTCCAAAAATTACAACTTTGTGCTCACTGGTCGCTGTTTATGGCGTGGCCCAAGATTCCCAAAAAGGGAGTTCTGGGCCGAGCTAGTTCTCATTTGTGAGGGTGAAACTTTACCTTTGTTGGTCGGCGGTGATTTTAATATTATTGTTGACAAATTTTGAAAAATAATGATAATTCAATGCAAGTTGGCCTTTATTTTCAATGACATAATTGAAAGTCTAGACCTTAGAGAAATAGATCTCTCTACACGGGAAAACCGCAAATCATACCCTACACATGGAAAATTGGATAGGATTCTTGCAAGTGTGCCTTGGGAACAAAATCTTCCGATGGTCCGTGTTAGACCAATTACTAGAGCTGGCTTTGATCATACACCGGTTTCTTATTGACTCAGGGGAAAAGCTCACCTGGGCAATAAAGCACACTTTTCTTTTGAGTTATCTTGGTTTAGCCAAGAAGGTTTCTCCGAGATGGTTGCTACAGAGTGGGAATAAATCTCTCATGGCAATAGCCCATGGAGGTTTGGCAGGATAAGATTTGTCACGTCCGTACGTTTCTGTGGGGCTAGGCAAAAAAATCTTAGTACCATGTATAAAAAGGAGAAGGCTCGTCTCCTTAGTCTTATCGATATGTTAGATCTAAAATCTGAAACTACATCTCTTAAAACTTGCGAGAGGGAAGCTATGAGAGATGACAATGATAAAGTGGCTAATTTAAGAAGAGATGAGGAGTCCAAATGGACCCAGAGCGACAAAGTTAAGCATATTCAAGAGGGTGGTAACAATACTAAACATTTGCATTTGATTTCAAATGGGAAGCATAGAAGGAAAAAAATCCAACTCGAGCAAGACAAAGGAACTATAATAGGACAAGAAAATATTAAGAATTATGTCACAGAATTCTACAAGAGGTTATTTGTAGCATCGGACCAAAATCACTTCTCGTTAGTATAATATGAAACGACGGATATTCAAATTTTTGTGGAAGGAAATAATACTCTTACAACCGACTTCACAGAGAAGGAGGTGTATGAGGCAATAATGCAAATGGAAAAGAACAAAGCACCGGATCAGATGGTTCCCAACGGAGTTCTATCAGTTATTTTTTGAATATCATTAAAACCGACATGATGAATATGTTTGAAAAATCCAAAAAGGGGAGTTGCCTTTGTTTCATTTGAACTATGGTAATTATTATGTTGCCAAAGAAAGAAAATGGTCTTTAGATTCAGCAATCCCGGCCTATTTGTCTCTTAATGTCAGCTTCAAATTTTTACCAAAGCTAGAACAAATCGGGTAACCGAAGTGGCACACAAGGACACAAGGTGATCCTCCAACCGAACAACCTTTATTCCAGGGAGACACATCCTTGAGGGGGTGCTGATCCTTCACAAGACAATTTACTTCATAGGAAGAAAATGGAAGGGTATAGGAACCTTTTGGATGTGAATCTGGATCTTATCCTTTTAGATATTTGGGTATCCCAATTCACTTTCGGAAGTTGAATAATGGGGAGTGGAAACTGGTTAAAGATTGTTTGAGAAGAAGCTAGATAGTTGGGTAGGCAAGCTTTTATCGTATGGAGACCGTCTAATCTTAATTAATTCGGTTTTAACTATAGTTTGCCCATGTTTATGTTATCATTCTTTGAGGTTCCCATAGGGGTACTAAGATTTTTTCGATCATGATTTTTTGGCAGAGCGATCGATGCCCATATGAGAAAGTATAGACTTACTAAATTGAACATCATCTGTAGGCCAAAAGATAAAGGGGGATTGGGATAGAGGTTTTGAGAAAATAAAAATAAATGTTTATAAAACAAGTGGCTTTTCAAACTTTTATCTGAGGATGGAGTGTGGCTTGAGTTGATTCATAATAAATACTTGCACTCTAAGTCATCCCAAGTAAAGTCTAAACCAGCCGACTCCCCCTTTTGGAAGGGTCTTATGAAAGTCAAAGATGAGTTTTTTTATTGAGGCTCTTTTAGTGTTGGAAACGGAGAGATCATTCATTTTGGAAAGATACGTGGCTTGGGAACCAGCCCCAATCCATCCCATATCCATCATTGTATAACGTTACCCAACAAAAGATGTTTCTGTGGCTACAATCTTGTCGCAAGCGCCTCCACCAAACATAGGTTTCGGGAGAGCTTTGGCTGGAAACAAATGGACAAGATGGCTACATTTGGTAAACCGTTCAATGGATGTTCAAATTACGGATCAGCCTGATGTTTTTTCTTGGCGGTTAACCATGTTAGGAACTTTTACGGACAAATCTTTGTACATACGAGATTTCTCCACAAATACATTTGGAAATGAAAGTACCACTAAAGATTAAGATTTTTATGTGGTTCTTACTTTGCAAGGTGATTCTTACTAAAGATAATTTGGCTAAACGTAATTGAAATGGGTGTAAAAAATGTTGTTTTTGCGATCAAGACGAAACAATTCAACATTTGTTTATATCTTGCCCTTTGGTGAAAGTGGTCAAGCGTATTGTTTACATGGCCTTCAATATTCATCCCTCAATACATAACAAATATTTTTGGGAATTGGTTAAGGGGAGTTCATAAGAAAGATAAATTACAAATCCGAGTTAGAGTTTGCGCTCTACTTTGGGCCATTAGGACATACACAATGATTATATTTTTAGCAAGGCAAAGACCTTTCCCGAGGCACCTTTGTTATATGTTTTTTTTGAACCCTAGTTCTATGTTGTGATACAAACTAGAATCATAATATAAAACAGATAAATGATAATAATACATAGACGACTTCATGTGAAACAAATTGGATATTAACATATAATATTATCATAGAAACACACATAGTTAGTTTCAGTTACTTCATCCCAAACTTAAGTGGACAATACGACCAATGTACACCTCAAAAGCTAATTAAGTTCAAACTAACTTAGATGTTATACACTATCATGACCAAATAACCCTTCTTGACTTCAAACTTGAAGGTGCAGCACCTTCTTTTGCAAGTTGTCCTGGACGACGTAGTATGCCCAATTTAATGTTAAAATGAAAGAACCATCATTTCCATGCTTAGCACGAAGATCTCTGATGGTCTCGTCGCAACAAATACATGTGACGTGGATGGTCTCTCTGTCTTTAGATATGTAAGGCACCAGAAACTTTCTAGCGCAAGTCCATGAAAAATACTACACCAGAAGAAATAAATAATTAATGGTAAATATGATATCAAAAAAGTAATAATTAATGACTAGAGTTCAAATAGAAATACCATTTTGGATTTGCAAATGGTAGTCTTGTTATGATGCATAGGTAGTAAGCTATCTATGAGAGTGGAGATTTTTGGCTCCCGGGTACCAATGCTCCTGCCATTAAAAAAAATCAAAAATCATATTTAAGAGTTTCAAAAAAATCTGTTTTCTAATAAGGTAGCTAACGGTGTATCCCAAAAACGTGGAAAAAATAAATTCGAAATACTTTGTATTCTAAACTACACAAAAATGACAAAAGTGTGGATATGAGTATGCATAGTTTTAAATCTCTAAATTCTATAAGATTTTGTTATTTTTATGTAACTCATAACACAAAGTATTTGAAACTGATATTTTACACTTTTCAGGTATACACCATCACCTACATCCAGATTTTTTTCGAATATTTTTGAAACTCGGAAATACTATTTTCGAATTGTTTTAAATGGCAGGAGCACTGGTGCCTAGGAGCAAAAGACATTTTCCGGCTATGTTCGTCTTATATCTTATATCCACAGATCGGACACAAGGACCTGAAACGAATTGCATGTTTTGCATGAAAACATATATGTATATGTTATTAAAACACTAAATTAACACTAGTTTACCTCACATGGTAGAGGGCACATGCGGACGAGACTCGGGGACTCTTTTGCGGCTGTTATTCGTAGGCCAGCTAATACGAGAGTCATGAAATTTTCAAGAATCAGCAGATGACACTGCCTGTGTCATACAGACTACCTAGATAATTAATGAAATAACAGATTAAACATAATACGGGATAGGGATGTGAGTGCTGCGTTTGCGTTCATGTGAAAACTTGTAAATGTTTGTCAAACAATTCTGAATTGTAGATAAATGCAAATGTGATGTATGTGTCTATAAAGTTTGTTAAATGACACGTTACACTTTGGGCTACACGAAAAAGATAAATTTGTAGCTCTTAAAAAATCTCGATTTTGCCTTTGTTTTTTTTTTTTGGTTTTTTGTTTTTTTTTTGCGTGTAGGTCATACTGAAAAGCTATGTCCACAAAAATTAGTATGCATATTACCCGTATATAATTTTCAGAGTTCTTTGAGTTCTATTTTTTCAAATACGGTGCTCCTGGTCTCCTGGGAGCTCGGACCTACTTTGATTATTCGATAAGAACGTCTCTATCCGAAAATATCTAGCTGTCTAACATTACCTCTATATATTAAGTTGGAGCAAAATCGCGGCCTGAGAGCGCTCCGCGCTACTGTGCTACTGTACCTAACACTGTGCCCCGCTACAGTAGCATAGTAGCGCGATCCAGGCCGTTGGTCGCTGATCCGACGGTACGCACCGTAGGCCCGTGACACTTTTGCAAAACAACCCTCGCAATTTCAGCAAAATAACCCGCAGTCCAACTTTCAACGTTGTGAGGGACCTGCTTGCGATTTCTTAGAAACACACGGACTTTTATGTAAAAACGCCAGCAGAATTCATCTTCTCCTCTCTTTCTCGCGAGCGGCGCGGAGGCCGCCGTCGACGCCGCCGTGCTCCGCCGCTGCTCCACCGCTCCCCGCACGGATTGAAGCCAACGCCCAGCTCCGTCGTCGCCTTCTCCACCCCTCCCCGAGCGCGGCGTCTTGGGACTCCACGAGCGCGCTGGATTCGCCGCCGACGCGGTCGGCATCCTCCGCCGCGACTGGACGCCATTGGCGCCGCTCCGGCGACCAAATCCGAGCGGCGCCGCTCCTAAAAGGTCAGGCGCCTTCGCGCGCGTCCAGAGCGCGTAGCCGCGCCTCCTCTCGCGGCCGGAGTCGCCGGATCCGTGCTGAGCACGGAGGACGTCAGCAATCTTTTTTATTATTTCCTGCAAATCCTTCAAAATTTATTTAAAAATTGAAATTTTATAACTTATTCATTCCAACTCAGATGAATGTAAAAAATATGTCAACATGTTCACAAAGATAATATCTATCTATTTAAATCAAATTCATGCATGTTCAAGAATCATCTAAACCATGTTTAAAAAACACAATTAATCTTATTTCTTAAATATAGAGTTTGCGGAATTGTAAGTTTTTAAGCACTCCAAATCCATTTAATTTGCTAAACATGTGTAGGGTTTACGATTCAGCCCTATCTCAAAATTCCAAATTCAATATCGTTTGTTCTATTATTATATTCTGGAAAATGCGTTCAACATACCAAAAAATCAATTATTTAGACAAAAAAAATCAACAAAAAAAATGCTAACTATCTATTATATAATTAAAACACAAGACAAATGACGGCTCAGATTAACCAGCTAAACACAAACGGTGTAGATTGAAAACTTATATTACGAGAAGCAACGTTCGCACGAAAGGTCGACTACCGGAAGGATACAGAGATTGGCATGCACACGTCATGGATAATTCCTTCCTGACACAACTATACCACTATTTATTTACTAGACCTACCAGTACGCACATATCTGATTCCTAGAGATATCGACGAGCATTGTCTCTCCGGCCGGCGATTTTCTCAGGCACACGAGATCAACATGCATTGTCAACATCGATTGGATGGCATGGAGACGCGCGGTGCCATTTTCTCCGACCGGCACGACAGACCAGACCATCCATGGCGGCCAAGACGTCGTATGCTCTCCGGCAACTCGCGACAAGAGGAAGACTAATGTATTTCTATCGATTTGCAGTGTATATGTGGACACAATTTTGATTGATTCATCTCCGGCGACCTACCCGTACGCATATCTGATTCCTAGAGAGATCGACAAGCATTGTCTCCGGCCAGCGATTTTCTCCGGCACACGAGTTCGACAAGCATTGTCAGCATCGATTGGATGGCATGGAGACGCGCGGTGCGATTTTCTCCGGCCGGCCGGCGTTTGCTTCCAGGTTCGCACATGAAGCAACCACAAAACTAGATATTCACGACAGACCAGACCATCCATGGCGGCCACGACGTCGTATGTTGTCCGGCAACTCGCGACAAGAGGAAGACTAATGTATTTTTATCGATTTGCAGAGTATATGTGGACACAATTCTGATTGATTCATCTCCGGTGTTCATGGCTGCTGAAACGTATGTTGGTACGACTGTAAGCTGATATATTCCACGGTAAGCAAAGCAGTCGGGATCATAGAGCGAAGGGCTGATTCTGCAGAAGTTGTTCAATTGGAGATAATGATGGAAGCCACCCATCTAGACATCGACACGGAGCTGCGACTGGTAGGCGACGTCAAATACGAGCTGCAGGTCGACGATGCCGCCGACGATGCCAATAGATCAGGCGTCCACAAGACGGCGAGAGAGGAAAGTCATGAAGGAGCCGGGCTTCCACCGGAGCTGCTGGTCGACGATACCGCAGAGGATGCTTAAAGCTCCGGCAACCACAAGACGGAGAGGAAAGCATGAAGAAGCCAGTCTTCCATATGTTTTAGGGTTTCCGATGTCTTTCAAACCTAAAGCTATTCTTCTGGGCGGCGTGCAGCCGCCATGGTCACTGTGGCCATCTCTCAGACGGCGACCACATGCGTATATCTGGCTGCCGGCGGCCGGCCGATAAGGGTACCAATCTGCCTGTTCACCACACCCAACCATGCAGGCCGCTCCCAACATCATTCTCGATACTCTCTGGTATGAGCACACAGTCGAGATATGGTCACGACGTGGAGTATCTCTTCTGGTATGACCAAGCCCTCAAAATAAAGAGGCTGTGACATGGAGTTGCAGGCATGAACTCCAAGGCTCCCAACAGCAAATCTACAATTGCGTCCGAACATCAAAACAATAAGTATTTGTTGGCAGTTGCTTTGCGAGGCAAGCAGGCGAACGGCGCACTGCATCGCAGCATGAACCCAGTGGGCGGCAGCTGCGGAGAGTCTGCGATGTGTCTCGAGAACTACACGTGCTAGAACAACAGCCGAATGTTTCTTCTTCCTGGATAAAATTGTAAGACAATCATCAATTTGGTTTCTAAGTATTTTTTTGATCTTTTTGTGCAGCTGAGCATCCTAACTTGAGAAACAATGGTGGAAACACAATCTAATTAATTGTCTGATGGTTTACTTGGGTAGTTTTTGCCGATCAATTCACGTCAAGAAGTTACAGTAGCTAGCAATAAGTGGATGCTGGCATTGAAGGATACCACTTATGCACAAGTCAAATTATCTTTGTTTCTAAAAGGCCGATTCTTAGGTTATATTTTCAGTACTAAACATTTCCTGCATCTTATAGTCAAGTTTTCCTGGATGGTTCTGCCTGAAAGAAGGGAGCTCTTTATACAGGGTTTGCCCTCTCTTCCTTAGTAGTCTTTGTCGGTTAATAAATTCAGCCCCATGGCTTCAAATTTTCCAACGGTTGTATTTAATTAGCTGAACTGACATCTATACTTGCTGGAATTGGTCAAAGATGTGTGTGCAGTTCGATGGAGAAATAATCATTGCATATTCATGGAAATATAAAATTCAGTCATGTAACTTGAGTATAATCCAGGGTTTTCTTTTTTTCCGATCGGGTCCAGTTGAGGTATGCTGCACTAATTACTTCATTCTCATCTTATGCAGGATAGTCGATTTTTTGAGTTGTATACTTACCAACTTATGAGTTCAGATTTTTTCCCACAGTTTGTTGTAAATAAATATGACCTATTTTATACTGCATTTGTGTTCAATTATAAAAAAATAAATTTGTAAACAGAGATTTTAATATTAGTATCCGCACCAATTTGTAACTATGTGAAACATCGAGTCCACATTGTGCATTCAGTTTGAACGTAAATAAGTCCATATGTAGTATATTTGCTATAATTAATATGGACATGCACCGATTCATATGTATTTAGGCTGGATATATTGCAGTAACTAGCAAAGGAAATATAACCAATGGTTTAGATATCGTGTTTAGATCTAATTCTTCGCCGGGAATGACTCAAAAAAATATTGGTTCTAGGATACACATCAAGAGATTAGAAGGATGAGACCGGAGATGTAAAATATGAAAGTTGCCAAAAAAAAGTCTATTTTGAATCAGTTAATTATACTAAAAATGTTCTACGGGTCTACATGACATATAATTAGTGCTGACTTAAAATAGAACCATTTTTTAGTTTAAAAAATGACCCCAAAGATAAAAGTTCATTAAAAATCTAGCCGCGCAAATGCGCGGGCCATCCAGCTAGTTTATGCTAAAAAAACAAACAACCTTTTTTAATTTGAGTTGGCGAATATTTTGACAAAAAACAAATGCACTCCCTCTAAATATGTGAGTTAAACTTATCAAATGCTCACACAATACACTTCTCAAGCTACGGACTTAAATTGACCATTTCAATTTAGTAAATATTTTCTGACGAAATTTAGATGAGCTTTATCTAAATATGGAAATCAATTCAGTAAATGACGCTTCCACTCATTTCTGGACATAACTTGAATATTAATTCAAAAAAAAATAACACATATTCGAACATTTTAATTTGCTTAAAGAAAAAAAACTTTAACATTGCTCCCAAAAAATATATGCTAACATGCTCACGTCAAAAAAAAAAAAAAATAGTAGCTACTTATGCCACAATCCAAATATATTTGAACATTGAGTTAAAATACAAAATTAATGCCAACATGAAATTATATTTTGATTTTTCAATTCACTGAATATTTAAACATACTCTAGACCCCGATTTTAAACTAATATAAACAAAGGGTTAACATGGTGAACTTATGGAGTTTGAAGAGTAAACTTCTTATTTCCTGATTTTTTAGGTGAAATCTTTTTAGGTAGTTATCCGACGCGGGAAATCGGGTAAATTAAAGAGAAGTGTGCGCTTAAAATCAAAAAAAAAAGTGAAGTGTGCGCTTAATATTTCGGTTGGATTTTAAAAAAATTGATGTGGGCTGCACGTGTTGCAATTTGAAATGTTGAAATCCGTCAAGTTTTTTCAAAATTATAGATGCCTTTCGAACCTACACATTTCACACACGTAAAAACAACTCGAATCTAAATAACTTCCCATTTTGAACAATTTTCCAAGAAAATCTAAACAACCTTTCAAACGTAAACTCTCTTTAAATTTCACTAATTTTCAAATATTCAACAAACTTAAATGCCCGCAATTCCAAATTTGAAATTTACCCACACACGCGCGGCATCGCCGCGCAAATTTACCTAGTAGTACTAATACGTGTCGCGTGTTTCAACCGTTAACTAGTGTCGGTAGCCTCTGCCCTCTGCCCTCTGCCGACACTACTCCACATCTTCCGTGTCCAGCAGGTGACAATCATACCCCACCTTAATGGCCACTTGCGATTATCACCAAGAGAGCTTTAGCTAGTTCAGTATCTGCTTCATGCACTTTATCTCAAAAAGATAATTCGGTTAGATCTGTTACAACGATGTTTTTTTTTTTGAAAGCCTGCGTACATCAGAAGCACCTCATACACGATGAAGTACAAGAACACGAAGAACAACTCGACGCAGGGGAACAGAGCAAAGAACAAGCACAAGCCACAACACCGGCGAGGAAGACGAAGATCGACGACCACCTTCTAACCACTGCCTGAGGAAGCCTCCTACCTTGTAGAACGCCGCAAAGCCCGTCCGCCGCAAGCAGCGGAGCTTCAGCCGATGAACGAACACGGCGAGCTCCCTCCCTCTCCAGCACCTCCGCCTTGCCGCACCCATCTTCGACCCCAGCGCCAGCAGAAGCCGCGAGGCTCGCCCGGCCCTGAGTTCCAGCCTCCGCATCCTCCCTCGTAGCTCCACACCGAGGAGGTCGACCTCCCCGCCGGCCGGCAAGGAGGAGGAAGAAGCAGAGGAAAGCCGGCAGATCCGAAGATCCCCGGCCAGCAAAAGCCGCGTGCGCGACGCCGGAGCTCCAAGGAACACCTCCGCCGAAGGGGAACGCACCGGCACCACACCTAGCCACCGACACCACCGCCGCCTCCACGACGCCGCCGGCGGGAACCAAACGCTACCTACACTATATACAGGCCGGGATCTGGGGATCCCCCACCCTCCCGCCGCCGGAGCGGCCGCGGAGGGGAGGAATCCCACAGATCGCCGGCGAGCGAGGTGGTTGCGCTGGAAGTCGCCCAAAAATCGCCCTCTGGCTACTGTAGCGAGAGGGGAAAACGGACCGGCTCCTGTTACAACGATGTTTATTTGTGACTGTGGTTCTTCATAGTTAAGCACTCAGAAAAGAGACAGGTACGTTACTGATATGACATTTAATAATACAAACAGCATAGAACATAGAGTGTATTTTTCACCTAGATGCACCTGAATATATAGTTAATAAATATATAATAGTTCGTTGAAGTCTGAAACACCATTCTTGGATGTAACATTGTGGGATGAAGTGCAATTAGCACTACCAGCCAAAAATATGTTCATTTCTATACTGTACAATGGAATGAACAAGGTAGTCTGTCAAAAGTGAGGACTATACTCAAACTAAGATACTCCCACAGTGTACATTTTTCATATTCTTTTTTGAGATCTCTTTTGTTTTAGCTTTGATGAAGTGTGTTGTTTTCTACTGTACACCTGTCTGTCCTATGAAGATATTTTCTTCTGTATCCAAATTCAACCACAGAAGCACCTTTCCCTCCCGTCGCCGATCCCATCCACATCTCTCTCCGCCTATAAAATCGCAGCTCTAGCATATATCATCTTCACTCCCAGTGCTACTAACATCACTGCTCAGCTTAGCTCCAAACCACAAAAGATTTTCGATAGCAGTTAAGCTCTAATGGAGGATTCCAAGAAGTCTTCCGGGGGCTTCATGTCCAGCGGCAAGGTGGTCGCGGACGCAGCCATGTCGGCGTTCGAGACGAAGAGCGTCGAGAAGATCGACAAGGAAAAGGTCGCCGGCGCCTCTGCTGAGATCCTGGACTCCACCTCTAAGTACGCCAAGATAGAGGACAAGCCGGCCGGGCAGTACCTCGAGAAGGCCGAGGTATACCTGAAACAATACAGCTCCGGCGGCACCGAGAAGGAGAAAACCGACGCACCTGCTGCCGCTGACGCACCGAAGCCGGCAGCAGAGGAGGCACCCAAGGAGCCAGCGCCTGCGCCTGCCGCGGAGGAGGCGAGCGGCGGCGGGTTCATGAAGATGGCTCAGGGCTTCATGAAGTAGGAAGTCTGGTTGCTGCATATATCATATATGTATGCATGTAACCTTGCTATGTTTGTGCGCTGCTTTCATTATCTGTTGTGGCTGTGGTTAATTATGTTAACTGCTGATATTTGCTTTTGTAAAGGTTCGAAGTTTGTATGTCTGCGTGCTTGTCTGCATAATGAATAATCCAGTTATTCTAGCTGTAGCATGTCTGAGATCAGCCAGTAACAAGATCCTCTTATTCCCTACTTTACTCTCTGATTTTCTTGCTTGAGAACTCTGTTTTTGCTAGCTTTACTGTAGTTTACAGTTGGCTGATTTAGTTGAACCTGTGCCCTTCTGCTAGTTAACAGCAAAACACTTACACCCGAGCGGTCGCCCCGTCTCGCACCCCACGTGTCCCTTAGTGTTTTGCTTTTGTAAAGGTTCGAAGTTTGTATGTCTGCGTGCTTGTCTGCATAATGAATAATCCAGTTATTCTAGCTGTAGCATGTCTGAGATCAGCCAGTAACAAGATCCTCTTATTCCCTACTTTACTCTCTGATTTTCTTGCTTGAGAACTCTGCTTTTGCTAGCTTTACTGTAGTTTACAGTTGGCTGATTTAGTTGAACCTGTGCCCTTCTGCTAGTTAACAGCAAAACACTTACACCCGAGCGGTCGCCCCGTCTCGCACCCCACGTGTCCCTTAGTGTGGTTCGCCTCCAATCTTATCCTTCCACCGAATAACCACACATCCGCTTGTCTTTGTTCCTCCTTGTCCGTCTCCTCGTCTCCTTTTTCTCCGCAAGCATGGCGGCAAAACTACCTTTTGAAACCCTGCCCAAAGCTCCTTCACGAGTTAATTGCACTGGCGGTCACTGAAGTCGTCGAGTGGGTGCACTTAAGTCACCATTTTCAAAAATCTTGTGACCGTCACTGAAGTCAACATCCATGTGCACTTTGGTCACTCGGACGGTTGTTGACCGGATTTTACCCAGATCGTCACGTGCAACTCACATCTCGTTGCTGAGGACCGTAAATTTTGCACCTGGGATTCGAACCTGGGATCTCTCAGCTCGGCAGCACAATCGCTAACCACTAGGTACTACGCAAGCATATGTCAGTTTTCTACACGCCGCTTATTTATATCGTAATGTCGGTTTTTTTGGAATTAAAGGAAAATAAATTTATGCATGAGGTGGGGAAAATCGGAGACGCCATCGTCGTCTTTACCTCCAGCCACCAGTGTTACCGCTCGATTCCGCCATCCTCCGGCCGTCCCGAGCTCGACCAAGACCAGCACGGGCTCCGCCTTGATCTCCTCGTACTCCCCATCGAGCTGAGCTAGCCGGGACACTCTGAATCGCCGATCGACACCGTCGTCTTCACCTCCGGCCACCGGCGTCCCCGCTCGCCGGAGCATCTCCGGTGGTAAAAAACGGGCAGATCCACCATGGGCACGGCCGGGAGGTCCTCCACCATGGTCCGGGACACTCTGATGTGCGTGCTTGCGCATCCCGGGGAGATTCTCCGCCGCCAAATCGTGGTCGCCGGACCTCGGTCAACGCCGGCCGCCATGTGCACGGCCATGGGCAGCCATGGACACCGACCGCCATGGTTGACGTACGAATCTGCGGAGAAGATACTATTCAAAATCACAAAGATTAAACTAGTGACATGAAGACGCTCTATCCGCAGTGGTTGCTCTCTGTATTGTTTTAGCTAGCGGTACCTAGTTCGAATCCCACGATGCGCATATAATTTTAGGTTTCTTATTTATTTACTCTCAATGACAGGTGGGACCCACCTGACATAGGAGGGTAGACTAGAAGCGTTGCTAGAATTCAAGGGGTTATTTGCAAAAAACTGGGCCAAAACGAGCTCAACGTGAGACGCACGTGACGATTTTGGGTCAAAAACCGAAAAAAAACCGGTCAATAACCGTCCGATTGACCAAAGTGCACATGGATGTTGACTTCAATGACGGGTTCACAAGATTTTTGAAAATGGTGACTTAAGTGCACCCACTCGACGACTTCAGTGACCGCCAGTGCAATTAACTCCTCCTTCACTCTAATCTAGCATCAGAAGACAAGGGAACTTTGAACAAAGAATACAAGGCTCGTCTTACCTATATTCGGTTCGAGAGCTCGTGCTACCGTCCTAGCACACACCGCCGCCCCAGATCACTGTTCCTCCCTCGCTGCTGCCGTCTAGGTGCTCCCTCCATCCCTCTCCGTACTGGTTGCTGCAACACGAGGGAGATGGTGCTGCAAGCTGGCTACCTTGTGTCGCCATTTGCTGGGAGTACGGGGTGGCGAGCCTGCTGCAAGCTGGGAAATTTTCATCAAAATTTTGGTCGAATGTCACGAAATAAGCGAGGGCGAGAAAATATAATTTCAGACATTTTTTTGTCAAATTTAAATAAATCCGTGACCATGCAATATACAAAGAAATAAATCATCTATCTTGCTTGATTGTGGCTGTAGTATAGTAGTGAAATTGTTGGGTCGCGCCGGGTGCAACAGTTGCACACAAAAACATTTTTCACCAGCGCGGCCAAGGATCCAACTCTGAGGAGAAGCCATGGATGGTTACCACTCGACGCGCACTTGCAGAACTCGATGGAGCACATCGGGGCAGCATAGTCCTTGTTCTCTCGTCTTGGATAGCTCCGCCGCTCATTGTCGTCGCGACATCGCCTTGCCGCCTCAGCCCCGCCGCCTTAGTACCGTATCGCCGGTGCCTCTGCCGGAGAACAAACGTACAAGGTGGAGCTTCGGGTGGCAAGCTCCTAGGCTTGGCCACCACAAAAGTTGGGACGATGGCGAGATGTGACTTGGAGCAATGTGGATTGCTTCCACTCACTAGGTTGTCCATCCTGCCACCCCTATCTCTACTTATATAGGCGAGTAGATGGGCTAGCTCCCAGCCTTTCTCGTCCCCAACACTTGTGGCCTAGCTAGTAACCCTCTCCTGCCAACTGTCTCACATCTATGTCCCATGCCGACTCGAGTCTCACTCGGTCGGACTGCTCTCAGTTGGAACTCTTTCTGGCCGGCTCGATCCTCTTTGTGTGTGTGATCCTATAGGTTTACTTTCAGTCGTACACAACGATAGGTACTCCTACGACTCCCGTCCATGGCTCTGAGTTGCCAAACTCGTTTGGCCGACTCGCTCTCATGTACAGCCGGTTTCAAGCAGATAGTCACTAGCGGTTTCTAGCAAAACATGTCGACTCCCGATTAAAGTAAAGTAACCAATGACTTTCATATCCAATGTCCATACGGCCATTCCCTTTGCCTCACATTGTACCTTGTAACTTGTAAGAGCTATATGTGAGAGCCTGTCATTATTTCATAGCTTGACTCTCTACTCAACTTGTGTCCTCGATTCACCTTCTCGACTAATTCCTTCTTCGAGACGCATGGCCATACTTTTCGAATCGAGTCGCCCGAGTGGGTCCGGAGAACATCTCTCCGAGTGGGAGGAGCAAATCCCATCTTGGTCGACTACGTCACGTAGTTTGCTTCTCGAGTCGACCCGGACTCTTCCTGCATGACAATCCTGTTACATATAACGTTTAACAAAGTCTAAGTCGGACGATCCACTACTCGGATCGTACGAAGACCTTAGATCATAGAAATTTTTCATCTAGATTGATGAGTTATGCAAATGACTACTTGCTCGTCGCTACTCATTGTGGGACAGTCCGACTTGCCAAATTCCTTTGGTTGAATCCGCGTGGCGACTTAATATCACCATGCTTATGACCAGTGGAACCGAGTTATCAGCCAACTTAACAAACTAGTCAAAGTTAAGTCTCCCACACAACTCTATTTACTAGTGACATTAAGAACACGTATCTTATTATGATTCCTTAACTGAATCACACATTTAGAGGAATAACAGAGATACATAGTTCATGGACCTTACATAATATTATAGATACAACTACCGAGTTGGCCTGCCAAGTCCAACTCTAGGACACTAACTCCAATAGTCTCCCACTTTCACCCATTGATAAATGTAATTATGTTCTGGCGATGCTTGATGGGCTTGAAGATCAGAGAAGCCTTGTGGCTCACGAAAAGAATTTCAGAAAAATTCTGAAGACGCACATCGAGAAGCTTTTAGAAGCTAAAAGAATTTTCTGGAGGAGTAGAGCAAAAATAAGATGGGCCAAATTGGGGGATGAGAACACCAAATTTTTTCATGCGGTTGCCACTCAAAATTATAGAAGGAATTATATAGCATCCATCAAGGTGGATGATGATGTTTATGTCACTGATCATGAACAGAAAGCTGCTGTGATTTGGAATTCTTACAAAAATAGATTGGGTGTATCTGAGAATAATTCTATGACTCTTAACTTGGACCATCTTGTCCAGAGACACCATCTCGATCATCTTGATGAGCCTTTCACATTGGAGGAAATTGAGCATGTCATTAAAGATATCCCCACGGATAAAGCACCTGGACCCGATGGTTTCAATGGTTTTTTCCTCAAAAAATGCTGGAATACAGTAAAGCAAGACTTCATAAACCTGGTTAATGATTTCTATGACGGGAGCATGAATTTAGAGGCTATCAATACTGCATTCATCACATTGATACCAAAATGCAATGACCCTGAGTCTATGGATGATTTTAGACCCATATCACTTGTGAGTTTGCCTCTTAAATTTCTCACAAAATTGATGGCCAATAGATTGCAGAAGGAAATCATTCCTATTCTGCACAAAAATCAGTATGGATTTATCAAAGGAAAAACAATTCAGGATTGTCTCGGATGGACTTTTGAATACCTGCACATTTGTCATCAATCAAAGAAGCCAATTATAATATTAAAGATCGATTTTGAGAAGGCTTTCGACATGGTGGAATACAGTGCTATTATTGCCATGCTCAAAGCTAAAGGTTTTGGCCCTAAATGGGTAGGTTTAGTTGAAAGAATTCTTAACACTGCCTCAACTTCAGTTCTTCTAAATGGTGTTCCGGGGAAAAAAATACATTGCAAAAGAGGAGTTCGACAAGGAGATCCTTTATCACCATTGCTATTTGTAAACACGGCTGACCTATTCCAATCTGTGATTAATGATGCATGGATCAGAGGTGATATACACTTGCCCGTGGATAATGATTTCGGGCAGAAATATCCGGTGATGCAATATGCCGATGATACGCTCCTAATTATGCCAGCTGATGAGGAACAATTACTGAAACTAAAGGATATCTTAATTGAATTTAGTTGCTGCACTGGTTTGAAAATCAATTTCAACAAGACTACACTTGTGCCTATCAATGTCGATGCCAATCATGCACAACAATTAGCTGCTTCTTTTGGATGTAAAACAGAGAGCTTGCCTTTCACTTACCTTGGATTGCCATTGGGTACTACTAGGCCGTCTGTTGATGATCTGATGCCAGTGGTAACTAGGCTGGACAAAAAGCTTACTGGTATATCATCTCTTCTTTCGTATACAGGAAGATTGACCCTGCTTAATTCGGTGCTGGCCTCACTCCCCATGTTTGCTATGTGCTCATTGAAAATCCCCATAACCATTATTATTTATTTTGAAAAGAGTGGAAGGCAGTTCTTATGGAATGGCAAAGACATTCAAAAGCAAGGCAAGTGCTTAGCTAAATGGGACCTTGTTTGCAGACCGAAAGAACAGGGAGGTTTGGGAGTACTGAATCTTAGACTACAAAACCAAGCCCTACTGATGAAAAATCTTCATAAATTCTTCAATCACATGGATATTCCTTGGGTGAAACTGATTTGGCAAGCATACTATGATAATTCTAAACTGCCGCAAGCATCAAACATGAAAGGCTCCTTTTGGTGGAGAGAATGTATGAAATACTTCGATAAGTATAGAGAAATCACTACTTGTGTTGTTGAAAATGGAAAGGCTATCTCTCTTTGGAAGGACTTCTGGCAGAATGAAATTCTGGAATTCAAATACCCACATCTGCATTCATTTGCAAAAGATGATGATATTTCAATGGCGGATGCACTTCAAGCACATAACTCCAACTTATATGATCAATTTCAGCTCCCCCTATCAATCATTGCACATGAGGAACTACATTCTCTACAGAATGATCTGAACAATATTGATCAAACAGATGAGCATGACACATGGATTCTAGACAGTGGGCCTGTATATTCGACAAGGAAGATCTACAGATCACTAATTGGTAACCAATGCATTCACAAGACTATCCTGGAGATCTGGAAAACATGCAATATTCCAAGACAAAAATTCTTTATCTGGCTGTTGCTGCACAACAGATTGAACACCAAGGAGCTCATGGTGCACAAAAACTTTTACGTAGAATTCAATGACTGTATTATCTGTGATACCTGCCCTATGGAAACCATGCTTCATCTTTTCTTTGAATGCGACTTTAGTCAGAGCTTTTGGTGGGCATTGGGTATTGAATGGAATGGCGATCTGGACATTCTCGACATGATACAAGATGCTAAACAGAGATACTCGATACCCTTCCTGATGGATATCTTCATTACCGGCTGCTGGAGTATTTGGGACCAAAGGAACAGTTACATATTTCGAAATATTTTGCCAGATCATACTCATTGTATCATCTTCTTTAAAAACTCTTTTAGTTTGAATATGCATAGAGCTAGACCTAGCCTACGTGAGGGTATGCAAACATGGCTTGATACCTTATGAACCCTCACTAGAACTTTTGGATTGTAATGGTTGTATTTTTGTGTGGTGTGAAATTAGAAAATTAACAGTAGGGATTTTCCCTACTGTTTGCGCTTCAAAAAAAACTACAGTTTGGAGTTGGCATCACATGACTAGGCATCTCGTATCCAATGCTCTTATGTGCGCCTCCTGTTTTGTTTTGGAAGAGGTTTCCTCAACGAATTTGCAACATTTTCATTCGTGTGTATCTTGCATAGCTTGATGTCTCCCTCATGAAACGTCGAATGAGCCAAAACTGTCTCTTGACATGCTTGGTCTTTTCGTCACGAGGGGTTGGTTGACGATGCGAATTGGACGACGGACTTTGGCTGCGTCGGAGGCCGTGCCAGGAGGAGAATCGGTCCGGAGGACGCTCATCGATGGCCCTACAATCGGCAATGCAACATGGACATAACATGCAAACACTGTTCTACTACAAAATTTCGAGCCGTGGAGTTATTTCCATATTGTGAAGCATAACATACACACCATGTTATTATGTTATGTATATAACACCCAAAAGTTTATATATTCGTATCATATACGAGGTTGTTACTATTCAAACCATGATCTATCTTTTATTTGCATAATGATTCCTCCTAAATGTGAGTCGCAAGTGGCTTGCATCTGAGATTTCCAGTTGTAGGTGGGGTTGGAACTGATATTTTTTCACTTACAAGTGGGGCTGCAACCGAGTTTTTCTTAATAGCAACTCGGTTGCATCTGACTTTTTTCCAGTTGCAAGTGGGTTGCAACTGACATTTTCCGTTTGCAATTGTGGTTACAACTGAGATTTTTTTAATTACAATTGGGGTTGCAACTGAGTTTATTTCGGTTGCTTGAAACTTTGATTTTCCAGTTATAAGTTTGTTGGGATAGGGTTTTTCTAATTGTAAGAGAATTGCAACTGAGAAATGTTCTCGACTGTTTGATTTGTGGCATGTTATTCATTTTAGATGAGATTGGCAGGCGGGTTGTAACTGAAATTTCTTCAGAAATGCAGTGAGGTTACAACTAAGATTTTTCCAGACTTGCAAATATGGTTGTAACTGAGTTTTTTTTACGGTTACAAGTGGGGTTGTACCTTTGACTTTTCCATTTTTAAGTGAGTTGCGACAATTTTTTTCTACTTGTAAGTGAACTGCAACTGAGAAAAATGTTCTTAGCCATTAGATTTGCATCGTGATTCGTTATAGATGAGAGTTCCAAATGAATTGCAACTAAAATTTTGTGACATCCTTTGGCCGAGAATTAATTCTAGGCCAGTTCAAAATTAGTCGCACCTAAATTGTGTTTAAAGGGTACATTTGTTTCTTACTTAGTCAGGCACCGTGTAACCAAGTCTCGCTCAATTATGCATCTTGTACAGTTGTATTATGAGAAGAAGGAAAATTAACCGTTTCTCTCACCATCCCTTGTGTCCTTCCGTTTGGCATGTTAAGAGCATCTCCACCGGGGGCCTCCAAATGACCCCCAAAGGCCCATTGGGGGTCCGGACGCCTAAAAACGCCACCAGTGGCATCCCCCAAAGGGTCGCCCCGAGCAAAATCGTGTCCGACACCCCCGAAGAGGCCTCCAAATTTGGAGGCCCTCTCGGGGGTGCCGGACATGGGTGTCGGACATGCTTCTGACAGGGCTGGCCCGCCCGTCATACGCACAGCGCCCCGCCCCGTTTTAACTTGGGCTTGGCAGGAGGCCGTTGCGCCGCGTTTAATGGCGAGGCGACGAGACGGCGGCTCGCCTGTCATCACGCCTCGCAATAGCGAAGCGACGCCTCGCAATAACGTCGCGCCCGTTCCCATGGCGCAGACGGAAGCGACGCGTGCTGCAGTCGCAGCGGCGCCCTGCGCACGCGTCGTCGGCGTCAATGCGCGGCCAGGCGAACCGGTGGCCGCGTTAATGCAGGCCACCCAACCCCGCTCCTCCGGCCGCCTTTAAAACCCAGCGTGTCGCAGCCCTCCTCTCCCCACACCACCGCTTCTCCCTTCTCCACTCTCCCAACTCGCCACCAGCAGATCGGCCGCCAAGCAAGGCGGCCAACCGCGAGACGCCGGAGGAGCGCGAGCTCCGGCGTCATCGCGACTTCCTCTCGGCGGAAAGCGAGCGCCGCGGCCAGATGGAGGAACGCCGTCGCCGCAACGAGGAGGCGGAGATGGCCAGGGCGTATGAACGCGAGCGGTGGCTCGAGGAGGCAGCCAACGCGCCTTTGTACGTCGTGTCGCTGGAGACGGCGCAGCTGTGCAGCCGCCACAGCGTGCCGGTGGAGGGGGACGCGTCCCTACCCGAAGGGTGGACGAGGAACGCCGTCAACGTGCCGGTGGCGCCGCGGCTCAGCGGCAAGGAGCGCGTCGGCTTCATCATGCGGAAGTGGGAGGCGATGCCGTACGAGCAGAAGATCGACCCCAAGTACTCCATCTCGGCGCCCTACTGGCACGCCGTGGTGGACGCGGAGTACGAGGCGCGCTGTGGCGGCGACTTCCTCCCTACCGGCGCGCGGGAACCAACGCCGGAGTTGTCTGCATCGGACGACGACGACACAGCCGAGGACGACGACGACGACCCCGAGCTGCCCGATCTACCTATAGAAACGGCAGGCGCATCTAGGTCAGCAGCGCCGCCGCCACCGGAGAAGGGGGCGCAAGGTGAAGCCGGCGAGGCTTCCGATCAGGCGGCCAGGCGGTAGATGAAATCCCACCACGCGCCGGCCGCGAAACCAGAAGCCTCAGCCACGGCGAGGCTTCGTTTCTAAAGGCCGTAGCCGATGGGAATAGCAGATGAAACTTTCCACGCCGGATCATCGAGACATGCAAGTCTGTTGATGATTCCGGCGCTTGGTTCGCATCTTCTTCCCCTTCGCTAGGCCATGGAGCGGCATCTCTCCTCGCCGCCGGCGCGTGTAGTGGTTGGCTAGACGCTGTAGCGTGTAGCCGGTATCGGCGTAGTTTAAGTTTAGTTTGTTAAATCTCGTTTAGATTTTAAATTATAAGTTTGTTAAATCTCGTTTAATAAAATCCGCCGCCCGCAAGGTGTTCGATGATTTGCTCGCGTTTGGGGGGCGGACGTTTGAGGCGCGCCTCTGTGGACGCGGTCGAAAACATGGGCGGACACATGTCCAGCACCCCCAATGGATGCCCCATTGGGGGTGCCGGACACGAATTTGGAGGCCCCCGGTGGAGATGCTCTAAGCAAGAGAGTGGATGAAAAATATGGTCCATCCACAGCTGCACCCTATAGGCTACATCAGTACTACTCCGTTAATTACGTCTTTTAGAAAAAACAGTACAACATATGGAAAATAGAGCCCCAAACTCATAGGCATGGTGGTATTCACTTGGAAAAGAAGTAACACAAGTACAACCTGATCAACCAATCGATCAGGGAGTAACCAAAATCGTTCAAAATCAACTCGGTGATGGCGACTGAGAATTCCTCGGACGATTGAGCACTAGTCACACCCATAATGCAACTGTATTTTGGCGCTCTTTCTCATATATAGTGGTTGTGAAGTAGACGTCGAACGAAATTGATCTGTATTTTTTCCCATTAAACACTAGACAATGCAATATGCTTTAATTTGATGATTTCCATAATGGACAATTAAACTTGGCCAGATTAAATTATGGAATCATTACTCTAGTTTCAAAATGAAAAGTTGCGAAGCAAATCCAAAACTTTCGCCTGATCTGTTTGCTTAATGTTAGCTTCAACATCTTTACTAAAGTGCTAATGAATAGATTTGAAAAAACAGTAGTAAAAGTGATATCTCCTATTCATATCGCATTTATAAAAGGCAGATTTATCACGGAAGGGGTTGTAATTTTTTATGAAGCCCTTCATTGTATTTATACAAAAAACAAGATGCAGTGCTTTTCAAAGTTGATTTTGAAAAGGCATATGACAAGATCAAGTGGCCTTTTGTTTGTAAAATGCTAAAACTAAAAGGTTTCCCCGATGTGTGGATTAACTGGATCATGAGCATAATGAGAGGAGTCCATGCGGCTATTAAAATAAATGACCTCATTGGAAAATATTTTATTACTCGTAAAGGGCTTAGACAAGTGGTTCCCTGTCTTCCCCTGCTGTTTGATACAGCAGCCGATGCCCTGGCCATTGTGATGGAGAATGCCAGAAATAATGATTTGATTACAGACATTCTTTCCGAGGAAATCGAGAGAGGACTAAATATGATGATGATACTATTTTTTATTGCCGGGTAATATAGAAAGTGCAAAAAGATTAAAATTTATCTTGTGTGCTTTGAGCAGATGTTCTGCTTGAAGATAAATTTCCATAAAAGTGAACTATTTCTTTTTGAAAAATCCGCTGATAAAAATGAAAAATATAAAAAATTACTTGCCAATTTGGAGTTTTACCGATGCGATACTTGGGCTTTCCGTGGAATAAAAATAGAATCAGGAACAAAGAGTGGGGGTCGGATCTTGGATAAGGTGGCCAAGAAATGTGCTGGATGGCCAGGGAGATTGTTAAACATGGCTGGAAGAACCAACTTGGTTCAAACCTATCTAACCAGCATGCCCACATTTATGCTATCCTTTTATAAACTCCCAGTTGGGGTCCGAAAAAGGTTTGATTTCTACTGATTCAAAATGGTGTGGCAAGAAGATAAGGATAAAAAAGAATACCATCTTGTCAAATGGTCTGTGGTTTGTCGACCTAAGGAGCAAGGCGGCCTTGGTATCATAAATATTGACGTTATGAACCCGGCTCTGGTAGCAAAATGGTGGTGGAAACTTGAAAATGGTTTATGGCAAGAAATCATCAAAAAGAAATATATTCATAATAAATGTATTTCAACAGCTAAACGCAGACCTGGGGATTCCCAGTTTTGGTCGGGTATTTTGGAAGTCAAAGAAACATTTTGTGCTTATTGCAAGAAGAAAGTGGGGAACGGGAAAAACATTAGATTCTGGAAAGACTGGTGGGTTCGTGATAAACTGTTAAAGTTGAGTTGTCCCCGGTTATATGGGATCTGTAGAAAGAGGAACTTTACTGTGGCTGAGGTTCTTAGGAACGAATGGGATTGGATTACATTTCGAAGAACCTTGGGGGGAGAAACGTTAAAACTTTGGAATTGTATCAAAAATAATTGTGATGGGATCACCTTGATACAAGGTGAAGACCAGACGATTTGGACTTTAACTGATAATGGAATTTTTTTTGGTTAAGTCGTTGTACAGAAAACTGATACTAAATGATATTGATTATCCACACAAATTTCTGTGGAAATCAAAAGTCCCTCAGAAAATTAAGAATTTTTATGGCTTACGCTGAGAAATAACATACTAACCAAAAATAACTTGGCCAGGAGAGGGTGGCAGGGTCCTACTTCGTGTCACTTTTGTGGTGGTGAATAATCGGTGGAACATTTGTTCATGTCTTGTTCCATGGCTAGACTAATATGGAGTATATTTTACTTTAAAAAGAAACCTGCGTATGTTCATGATTTCTTTGGAGCTTGGCTGCGGAGTTTTGGGTTGAAAAGAGGAATATGGTCGCAGTTGGTATTGCTGCTATTTTCTGGACCATATGGAATGCAAGAAACGAGCTATGTTTTGAAAAGAAAAAACATCAGGATACTTTTGTTCTCATACATAGGGTTAACCATTGGATTAATTCTTGGGAAATTCTGCAGAAAAAACCGGAAAGCAAAGAGGAACTGAGATGGGGGGCAAAGCTACTCGAGCGAGTGACAAATGAAGAATAACGCATCAAAAGGATGGAGCCCTGGAGCTCTCAGGATTGCTCAGTGACAGAAGATGAAAACACAAAACAGTGGAGGAGGAAAACAAAAATATGTTTTGGAAAAAGACCGATGCTGGACGTTGCATATAGGTAGATCTGCATTCGCTTTGTTCTGCGCAATCTGGATGCAAAAACATATACATCATACCTCGCATGTGAGATGTTGTGTGAAGAGATATTGCTTTACTTTTCTGTTATTGACTTTTACTATACTGTAGCTTAAAGTACGTGTTTAGAAGTACGTGTTTTGTCAGCTGATACATCTCAAACGTATCTATAAATTTTGATGTTCCATGTTGATATTATACCAATTGTTACATGTTTTACGTACACTTCATATCATTTGTATACATTTTCTGAGACTAACCTATTAACAAGATGCCACAGTGTCAGTTCCTGTTTTCTGCTGTTTTTATATTTCAGAAAAGCTGTTAAGGAAATATTCTCGGAATTGGACGAAAATCAACGGAGGTCCCTATTTCACCGACACGTCCACGGAGTCCAAAGGAGAGACGAAAACGAGCTAGGGAGCCGCCACACCATGCCTGGGCGCGGCCCCCTGCCTGCCGCACCCTAGGGTGGTGTGGGCCCCTCGGGTGGCCTCCGACGCCGCCCTTTCGTCTATTTATTCCTCCCGTCTAGAAAACCCTAAATACCCGAGTCATATTCCACGAAAAGTTCCAGAGGCGCCGCCGTCGTCTACCCTATCTCGGGAGGGTTCTGAAGCTCTTCCCGGCACCCTGCCGGAGAGGAGAATCATCACCGGAGGCCTCTACATCGCCATGCCTGCCTCCGGAGTAATGCGTGAGTAGTTCATCCTTGGACTACGGGTCCATAGCAGTAGCTAGATGGTTGTCTCTCCACTTTATGCTATCATGTTTAGATCTTGTGAGCTGCCTAACATGATCAAGATCATCTTATTGTAATGCTACATGTTGTGTTTGCGAGGATCCGATGAATATTGAATATTATGATCAAGTTGATTATTAATCTATGTTACATGTTATTTATGATCTTGGATGCTCTCCGTTACTAGTAGATACTTTGGCCAAGTAGATGCTTGTAAATCCAAGAGGGGGTATTTATGCTAGATAGTGGGTTCATACCTCTAGTAATCTGGGCGAGTGACAGCAACATCTAAGGTTGTGGATGTGTTGTTGCCACTAGGGATAACATAACAATGCTATGTCTACGGTCATATGTATTTATTTACATTACGCACATTACTTAATGTGATTATCCGTTGCTTGCAACTTAATACCAACGGGGGACACGGATGTTAACCTGACGGTAGATTATTAGTCATAGATGCGGTTGGATAATGGTCTATGTATCTTGTCATAATTCCCAATTAAATATCATGGTAGTCATCTTGTCATTTATATGCATTGTCATGCGCTCACTATTTTATCAATCGCCCAGCTGTAATTTGTTTACCCAACATGTTATTTATCTTTATGGAGAGACACCACTAGTGAACTGTGGACCCCGGTCCATTCTTTTACACTGATAAAACCACCAACTGCAAACAATTGTTCTCTTTTACTTCCTGCAATTAAATACTATTTTCCACACCATACGTTTAATCCTTTGTTACAGCAAGCCGGGAAGATTGACAACCTTCCTGTTTCGTTGGGGAAAAGTAGTTTGATTGTGTTGTGTGCAGGTTCCACGTTGGTGATCGAGTAACGGCGCCACCAACAACCTTCTGAAGTGCTCCTACTCCTCCTGGATCTGACAACCTTGGTTTCTTACTGAGGGAAAACTTGCTGCTGCACTGCTTCATACCTTCCTCTTGGGGTCTCCCAACGAACGTGTGTTTCACGTCATCAAGCATATTTTTCTGGCGCCGTTGCCGGGAGATAGAAGACTTCAGCAAGGTGAGTCTCACGCTTCCAATCTCTTTACTTTGTTTTTTTGTCTTGCTTAGTTTACTTTTATTTTATCTTGTTTTCTTTAAATTATCAAAAACACAAAAAAATTAGTTACTTGCATCTAGTTTATTTTCGAATTATTATTTTCTGTCCTGTTTTAATTTGCTAAAATGAGTACTCCTGAGAACACTAAGTTGTGCGATTTCACTAGCACACACAACAATGATTTCATATGCACACCTATTGCTCCACCTGCTTCTAAAGCAGATTTTTATGAAATTAAACCTGCACTATTAAATCTTGTTATGAAAGAGCAATTTTCTGGTGTTAGTACTGATGATGCTGCTGCTCACCTTAATAACTTTGTGAAATGCAAAAGCATAAGGAAGTAGACGGTGATATTATTAAATTGAAACTTTTTCCTTTCTCCTTGAGAGGACGTGCTAAAGAATGGTTGCTATCTTTGCCTAGAAATAGTATTGATTCATGGACTAAATGCAAAGATGCTTTCATTGGAAAATACTATCCTCCTGCTAAGATTATATCTTTGAGAAGTAGTATAATGAATTTTAAACAATTTGATAATGAACATGTGGCTCAAGCATGGGAGAGGATGAAATCATTGGTTAAGAATCACTAGATGAAAAATTGAAACGTGAAGTATCCATCCCTAGGAAGTTAGAAGATGGTTGGGAGCCTATCATTAAAATGAAGTTGAATAACTTTGATTGCAATGCTTTGTGTGACCTTGGTGCTAGTGTTTCTGTTATGCCTAAAAGACTTTATGATATGCTTGATTTAGCACCTTTGGAAAATTGTTATTTGGATGTTCACCTCGCTGATGCTACGATAAAGAAACCTTTGGGTAGAATTGATGATGTTCTTATCATGGTTAATAACAACTTTGTCCCTGTTGATTTTGTTGTTTTGGATATTGAATGCAATCCATCTTGTCCTATTGTGCTTGGAAGACCTTTTCTTATAACTATTGGTGCTATTATTGATATGAGAGAGGGGAATATTAAATATCAATTCCCGCTCAAGAAAGGTATGGAACACTTCCCTAGGAAGAAGATAAACCACCTTTTGATTCTATTGTTCGAACAAATTATAATGTTGATGCTTCTAGACTTGGTAATACTTGATGCATGCTTTGTGCCTAGCTAAAAGGCGTTAAAGAAAAGCGCTTATGGGAGGCAACCCATTATTTTTATTTCTGCAATTTTTCTTTTTATTGAGTCAAGGAACTTGTTTACTTCTGTAGCAACTCCTTTGTATCTTTATTTTTTCGTATTGTTGTGCCAAGAAGAGTCTCTAATGATAAGATGATGCTAGATTTTGATTGCTGCGCAGAAACAGATTTTTTCTGTTCACTGTACAAAAATTATAAATTCATAGAAATGTGATTTTAATCTGCAAATTGTTGTGCGTAATCCTGATGTATGTACGCATCTTTTGTCAGTTCAAAGTTTTTTGATTTAAGCAACGTAAGTGCCTCGAAAAATTTCGTCTTTGCGGACTGTTCTGTTTTAGACAGATTATGTCTTTTATTTTGCATTCTCTCTTTTACTAGTGTTGGGTGGAATTCTTTTTTGGGTGGAAGAGCTTCACATAACATCGGTGGCAGTAGTTAATGTTTAAAGTAACAGTCATATTGCGTCCTTACAGAACATTTGAGTTTTTGATTGATGCACTAACCCTCTAATGAGATTTACTTTGAGTTTGGTGTGGCAGAAGTTTTCAAGAGTCAAGAGAGAAGAGTGATATAATAGGATCAACAAGAGTAAAGAGCTTAAGCTTGGGGAGGCTCCCATGGATCTCCCCAGCATATTTCAAGAAGACTCAAGCGTCTAAGTTTGGGGATGCCCAAGGCATTCCCTTCTTCATCGTCAAAATTATCAGGTCATCTCTAGTGAAACTATATTTTAATTCTTTGACATCATATGTGCTGTTCTTGGAGCGTCTGTGTGCTTTTATTTTCAGTATGTTATTTTCATTTTCTGATATCAACTTGATTGGATCCTAGCATTCTTGATTAGGAGAGAGACACGAATACTCCTATTCTTCACTTATACTTGTTGAGTATTCATATCTAGCGATGTTCAGCTTTTAGCTCTTGTTTTCATGTATCTCTTGTCAGAGCTATTAGTTCTTTTAAAGAAAGTACTCTCTTACTTCACTTATACTTGTTTGGAGAGTTATTGAAATAAATTGATTGGTGTTTGGTTGGAACAGAAAATGTTGCATGTGGTAAATGGTATAATGGAAAAGACTTACATACTCTTGTAGATCACTAACTTGGATAATTTGATACTTGTCAATTGTTTTGAGTTAACAAGTAGGTCATGATTAAACTTTTGCATCATGTAAGTTAAGCCCATTAGTGAAGAACTACCGTAAAGCTTGTTGAAATTTGGTTTGCATGATTGGTATCTCTAAGGTCTAGATATTTTCCAGTAAAAGGGTTTGGTTAACAAGGAAAACAGTGTGGAGTCTTATAATTTTTGCAATATGTTGGTCATATAAAACTTGGTGTACCGATTGATAGTCTTGTTTGCTTAAATAACCTTGCTAGCCTAAACTCTGTACTGAGAGGGAATGCTTCTCGTGCATCCAAATCCTTGAGCCAAAATCCGTGCCATCTGTGTCCACCATAACTACTTATATGTGGTATTTCCTTGCCACTCCAAGTAAATTTTTCATGTGCTACCTTTAAATTATTCAAAATTGTTAATACTACTTTTTGTGTCAATGTTTACCAAGCTCATGAGGCCGTGGTGGATGTCTTTATGTCACTTGTCAAGCAGACTTTACCTTCAGACTAGCGGCATAAACATCCGCTTATCTATTAATTTTGCAAAAAGAGCTGGCAACGGGGTGCCCAGTGATTGCGTGGATCACACGTTCGCTGGGAGACCCCAAGAGGAAGGTATGATGCAGTATAGAAGCAGTTTTCCCTCAGTATGAAACCAAGGTTTAATCGAACCAGTAGGAGCAAGAAATCACTTCGGAAGGTTGTTGGTGGCGGAATATGGCACGGCGCAGCACCAGGAATCCGGCGCCAACGTGGAATCTGCACACAACACAATCAAACTACTTTGCCCCAACGAAACAGTGAGGTTGTCAATCTCACCGGCTTGCTGAAAACAAAGGATTAAACGTATGGTGTGGAAAACAGTAGTAAATTGCAGAGAATGAAAAGGAACAGTGTTTGCAGTTGGTTGTATTATCAGTGTAAAAGAATGGACCGGGGTCCACAGTTCACTAGTGGTGTCTCTCCATAAAAGATAACTAACATGCTGGGTGAACAAATTACAGCTGGGCAATTGACAAAATATTGAGCGCATGACAATGCATATATATGACATGATGATTACTATGATATTCATGTGGGCATTACGACAAAATACATAGACCGTTATCCAACAGTCTATGACTAATAATCCACCGCCAGGTTGTCATACCGAGTTCCCCGTTGGTATTAAGTTGCAAGCAACGGATAATTGCATTAAGTAATGTGCGTAATGTAAACAAATGCATTAGACCTAACGGCGTACCCTTAAGCTAAGCATCGGTTATTTTATCCCTAGTGGCAACAGCACATCCACAATCTTAGAAGTTATTGTCACTCTCCCAGATTACCGGAGGCATGAACCCACTATCTAGCATAAATACTCACTCTTGGAGTTACAAGCATCTACTTGGCCAAAGCATCTACTAGTAACGGAAAGCATGCAAGATCATAAATAACATATAAGATAGATTGATAATCAACTTGACATAGTATTCAATATTCATCGGATCCCAGCAAACACAACATGTAGCATTACAATAAGATGATCTTGATCATGATAGGCAGCTCACAAGATCTAAACATGATAGCATAAAGTGGAGAGACAACCATCTAGCTACTGCCATGGACCCGTAGTCCAAGGATGAACTACTCACGCATCACTCCGGAGGCAGGCATGGTGATGTAGAGCCCTCCGGTGATGATTCCCCTCTCCGGCAGGGTGCCGGGAAGAGCTTCTGAACCCTCCCGAGCTAGGGTTGACGGCGGCGTCTCTGGAACTTTTCGTGGATAATGGCTCGGGTATTTAGGGTTTTCGCGTCGGGAGGAATAAATAGGCGAAAGGGCGGCGGCTGCGGAGCCACGAGGGCCCCACACCACCCCACGGCGCGGCAGGGGGGCCGCGCGGCCCCATGGTGTGGGCGCCACGTGGCTCCCCTCCGTGTCTCCTCTGGACTCCGTCTTCGTGTTGGAAAAATAGGAGGTTCTGTCCAAGTTTCGTCCAATTCCGAGAATATTTCCAGACTAGCTTTTCTGGAATACAAAAACAGCAGAAAACAGGAACTGGCACTGTGGCATCTTGTTAATAGGTTAGTCCCAGAAAATGCATAAAAATGCTATGAAGTGTATATAAAACATGTAACAATTGGTATAATATCAACATGGAACATCAGAAATTATAGATACGTTTGAGACGTATCAAGCATCCCCAAGCTTAGTTCTACTCGTCCTCGAGTAGGTAAAACGATAAAAAAAAATAATTTCTGAGGTGACATGCTACAATCATAATCTTGATCAAATAATATGTAAAGCACATGTTATGAATGAAGTGATCCAGGTCAATGGTCTATAGTTTGCTAGCAAGTAGATAATGAGCAAACAACTGAATCATATAAGCAAAAACTTTTCATGAATAGTACTTTCGAGACAAGCATCAAAGAGTTTTGCATAAGAGTTAACTCATAAAGCAATAGATTCTAAGTAAAAGGTATTTAACCAACACAAAGGAAGATTTAAGTTTCAGCAATTGCTTTCAACTTTCAACATATATATCTCATGGATATTTGTCAACACAAAGCATATAATAAGTGCAATATACGAGCATATAAAAATTGTTGCACCAAAGTTGACACTAGTGTTTGCTTCTAAGATAGAAAGAAGTAGGTAAACTGACTCAACATAAAAGTAAAAGAAAGGCCCTTCGCAGAGGGAAGCAGGGATTAAATCATGTGCTAGAGCTTTTTAAGTTTTTGAAATCATATAGAGAGTAAAAATAAGTTTTGAGAGGTGTTTGTTAATTGTCAACGAATCAGAAAATGGAAAGTACAATATGACCCCTGCCAACCAGACTTTTAAGAGCGGCTCCCATGAAGGACGTTATTTCTACCAGCAAGGCAGATCATCCCTCTTTCTCTTTTGTTTACACATGCAGATATTTCACTGTTTGTCATTGCTTGACTGATAAATCAGGGCAAAAATGTGAAGAGAATTAAGCGGTTAAAGTTGTAATTAATTGGGACTGGGCACCCCATTTGCCAGCTCTTTTTGCAAAATTAATGGATAAGCGGATGTATATGCCGCTAGTCCGGTGGTAAAGTCTGTTTGACAGTTGACATAAAGACATCCACCCCGTCCTCATGAGCTTGGTAAACATTGACACAAAATAGGAGTAATAAAGTTTGAATAGTTTAAAGGTAGCACATGAAAAATTTACTTGGAATGGCAAGAAATACCACATATAGGTAGTTATGGTGGACACAGATGGCATGGATTTTGGCTCAAGGTTTTGGATGCACGAGAAGCATTCCCTCTCAGTACAGAGTTTAGGCTAGCAAGGTTATTTGAAGCAAACACAGGATATCAACCGACACAGCAAGGCTTATATGAAAACATATTGCAAGCATTATAAGACTCTACACTGTCTTCCTTGTTAACCAAACCCTTTTACTAGAAAATATCTAGACCTTAGAGATACCAATCATGCAAACCAAATTTCAACGAGCTTTACGGTAGTTCTTCATTAATAGGTTTTAACTACATGATACAAAAGCTTAAACATGAACTACTTGATAACTCAAAACAATTGACAAGTATCAAATTATCCAATACAGTGATCTACAAGAATATGTAAGCTTTTTCCATTATACCATCTACCACATGCAACATTTTCTGTTCCAACCAAACACCAATCAATTTATTTCAACATAAACTCTCCAAACAATTATAAGTGAAGCAAGAGAGTACTTTCTTTAAAAGAACTAACAGCTCTGAATAAGAGATGCATGAAAACAGGAGCTAAAAGCATAGCAATAGCTAGATAAGAATACTCAACAAGTATAAGTGAAGAATAGGAGTATTCATATGAAAAAGCGGAGCGTGTCTCTCTCCCAATCAAGAATGCTGGGGTCCAATCAAGTTGACCATAAGAAAAATAAAATACTGAAAATAAAAGCACACAGACGCTCCAAGTAAAGCACATATGATGTGAAAGAATTAAAATATAGTTTCACTAGAGATGACCTGATAAGTTGCTGATGAAGAAGGGGATGCCTTGGGCATCCCCAAGCTTAGACGCTTGAGTCTTCTTGAAATATGCTGGGGTGATCCATGGGAGCATCCCCAAGCTTAAGCTCTTCACTCTTCTTGATCACATTATATCATCCTTCTCTCTTGACCCTTGAAAACTTCCGCCACACCAAACTCAAAGTAATTCTCATTAGAGGGTTAGTGCACAATCAAAAACTCACATGTTCTATAAGGACACAAACATGACCGTTACTTTTAACATTAGCTACTGCCACTGATGTTATGTGAAGCTCTTCACCCTAAAAAAGAATTCCACTCAACACTAGTAAAAGAGAGAATGCGAAAAATAAAAGACAGAATCTGTCTAAACAGAACAGTCCGCAAAGACGAATTTTTTCGAGGCACTTACGTTGCTCAGATCGAAAAACTTTAAACTAACGAAAGATGCGTACATATCTGAGGATCACGCACAAAAATTTCAGATTTAAATAATTTTTCTGTGATTTTACAGAATTAAAACGGTGAACAGCAGAAATCTGTTCCTGCGCAGAAATCCAAATCTAGCATCATCTTCCTATTAGAGGCAATACTTGGCACAACAATGCGATAAAATAAAGATACAAAGGAATTGTTACAGAAGTAAACAACTCCTTGACTCAAAAAAAGAAAAATTGCAGAAATAAAATAATGGGTTGTCTCCCATAAGCGCTTTTCTTTAACGCCTTTCAGCTAGGCGCAGAAAGTAAGAATCAAGTGTTTCCAAGTGATGAAGCATCAACAGAAAGGTTGGAAGTTTTCTCAACAATGCATTGTATCTTATCTATATAAGTTTCAGAAACTCCTTTTCATTACTTTTAGGCACACTATCCTCATCAAATAAATTTTCAGGAACAATCCAATCAAAATTCTTTTCTAGTGCCTCATGCATGCCTACAAACTTAAAAGGTATTGGTATCTTAACTTCCCCTCATAATTAGTTTCTTTAGTGTATTTAAGCCTCTCTTTTTCCAGTTTCTCAAGTGTATTAGCAACATCAATATAATAGCCAAGCATCTTATATCGAATAAAAACTTTTCTAGCTTCTTAGCAACATCACCAAATTCTTTAAGCAAGGTTTCTAGAACAAAATCTTTCTTTTCACCATCTTCCATATCATGAAGTTTAAGGAACATATGCTGCATTATAGGATTCAGATTGACAAACCTAGCTTCCAACATGTGAACTAGAGAAGCTGTAGCAATTTCATAATTTGGAGCAAGTTCTACCAAGGTCTATCTTCAAAATCTTTAAGCCTACTAATGTGACCCAAGAATTCCTCAATGTTATCTCTTCCAATGATAGACCCACTACCCACAGATATGTCTTTTAAAGTATACTTAGGGAGAAGCATGATGAAAAACAGAAACTAAACAGAAAATAAACTAAATGCAAGTAACTAATTTTTTTGGTTTTTGATAAATAAAGCAAACAAGACTAAATAAAAATAAACTAAGCAAGACAATAACAAAGTAAAGAGATTGGAAGCGTGAAACTCCCCTTGCAGAAATCCTCTTGCTTCCCAATATGGCGTCAGAAAATATGGCGTGTGGAAGGAAGGCAAGGAGATTGCTGAACCGAAGTGCTTCTGCTCCCCGGCAACGGCGCCAGAAAATATGCTTGATTGCGTGGATCACACGTTCGCTGGGAGACCCCAAGAGGAAGGTATGATGCAGTATAGAAGCAGTTTTCCCTCAGTATGAAACCAAGGTTTAATCGAACCAGTAGGAGCAAGAAATCGCTTCGGAAGGTTGTTGGTGGCAATATGGCACGGCGCAGCACCAGGGACTCCGGCGCCAATGTGGAATCTGCACACAACACAATCAAACTACTTTGCCCAACGAAACAGTGAGGTTGTCAATCTCACGGCTTGCTGAAAACAAATGATTAAACGTATGGTGTGGAAAACAGTAGTAAATTGCAGAGAATGAAAAGGAACAGTGTTTGCAGTTGGTTGTATTATCAGTGTAAAAGAATGGACCGGGTCCACAGTTCACTAGTGGTGTCTTTCCATAACAGATAACTAACATGCTGGGTGAACAAATTACAGCTGGGCAATTGACAAAATATTGAGCGCATAACAATGCATATATATGACATGATGATTACTATGATATTCATGTGGGCATTACGACAAAATACATAGACCGTTATCCAACAAAGTCTATGACTAATAATCCACCGCCAGGTTGTCATACCGAGTTCCCCGTTGGTATTAAGTTGCAAGCAACGGATAATTGCATTAAGTAATGTGCGTAAAGTAAACAAATGCATTAGACCTAACGGCGTACCCTTAAGCTAAGCATCGGTTATTTTATCCCTAGTGGCAACAGCACATCCACAATCTTAGAAGTTATTGTCACTCTCCCAGATTACCGGAGGCATGAACCCACTATCTAACATAAATACTCACTCTTGGAGTTACAAGCATCTACTTGGCCAAAGCATCTACTAGTAACGGAAAGCATGCAAGATCATAAATAACATATAAGATAGATTGATAATCAACTTGACATAGTATTCAATATTCATCGGATCCCAGCAAACACAACATGTAGCATTACAATAAGATGATCTTGATCATGATAGGCAGCTCACAAGATCTAAACATGATAGCATAAAGTGGAGAGACAACCATCTAGCTACTGCCATGGACCCGTAGTCCAAGGATGAACTACTCACGCATCACTCCGGAGGCAGGCATGGTGATGTAGAGCCCTCCGGTGATGATTCCCCTCTCTGGCAGGGTGCCGGGAAGAGCTTCTGAACCCTCCCGAGCTAGGGTTGACGGCGGCGGCGTGTCTAGAACTTTTCGTGGATAATGGCTCGGGTATCTAGGGTTTTCGCGTCGGGAGGAATAAATAGGCGAAAGGGCGGCGGCTGCGGAGCCACGAGGGCCCCACACCACCCCACGGCGCGGCAGGGGGGGCCACGCGGCCCCATGGTGTGGGCGCCACGTGGCTCCCCTCCGTGTCACCTCTGGACTCCGTCTTCGTGTTGGAAAAATAGGAGGTTCTGTCCAAGTTTCGTCCAATTCCGAGAATATTTCTAGACTAGCTTTTCTGGAATACAAAAACAGCAGAAAACAGGAACTGGCACTGTGGCATCTTGTTAATAGGTTAGTCCAGAAAATGCATAAAATGCTATGAAGTGTATATAAAACATGTAATAATTGGTATAATATCAACATGGAACATCAGAAATTATAGATACGTTAGAGACGTATCACCCAGTCCCAATTAATTACAACTTTAACCGCTTAATCTCTTCACATTTTGTCAACTGAATACTCAGGGAAACATCTGCATGTGTAAACCAAAGAGAAAAAGAAGGATGATCTGCCTTGCTGGTAGAAATAACGTACTTCATGGGAGCCGCTCTTAAAAGTCTGTTTGGCCGGGGTCATATTGTACTTTCCACTACTGATTCGTTGACCAATTAACACACACCTCTCAAAACTTAATTTTTACTCTCTATATGATTTTAAAAACTAAAAAGCTCTAGCACATGATTTAATCCCTGCGTCCCTCTACGAAGGGCCTTTCTTTTACTTTTATATTGAGTCAGTTTTCCTACTTCTTTCTATCTTCCACAAGCAAACACTAGTGTCAACTTTGGTATGACAATTGTTATATGCTACATATTGGATTTATTATATTGCTTTGTGTTGACAATATCCATGAGATAAATATGTTAAAAGTTGAAGCAAACGCTGAAACTTAAATCTTCCTTTGTGTTGGTTAAATACCTTTTGCTAGAATCTATTGCTTTTTGAGTTAACTCTTATGTAAACCTGTGAATGCAATGTCTCCAAAGTATTATTCATGAAAAGTTTTGCTTGTATGATTCAGTTGTTTACTCATTATTTATTTGATAGCAAACTATAGACCATTGACTTGGATCACTTTATTCATTTACATGTGCCTTACAATACTATTTGATCAAGATTATGATGGTAGCATGTCACTTCAAAAATTATTTTGTTTTATCGTTTAACTACTCGAGGACGAGTAGGAACTAAGCTTGGGGATGCTGATACGTCTCAAACGTATCTATAATTTTTGATGTTCCATGTTGATATTATACCAATTGTTACATGTTTTACGTACACTTCATATCATTTTTATACATTTTCTGGGACTAACCTATTAACAAGATGCCACCGTGTCAGTTCTTGTTTTCTGCTGTTTTTGTATTTCAGAAAAGCTGTTAAGGAAATATTCTCGGAATTGGACGAAAATCAACGGAGGTCCCTATTTCACCGACACGTCCATGGAGTCCAAAGGAGAGGCGGAGACGAGCTAGGGAGCCGCCACACCATGCCTGGGCGCAGCCCCCCTGCCTGTCGCGCCCTAGGGTGGTGTGGGCCCCTCGGGTGGCCTCCGACGCCGCCCTTTCGCCTATTTATTCCTCCTGTCTGGAAAACCCTAAATACCCGAGTCATATTCCACGAAAAGTTCCAGAGGCGCCGCCGTCGTTAACCCTAGCTCGGGAGGGTTCTGAAGCTCTTCCCGGCACCCTGTCGTAGAGGGGAATCATCACCGGAGGGCTCTACATCGCCATGCATGCCTCCGGAGTGATGCGTGAGTAGTTCATTCTTGGACTACGGGTCCATAGCAGTAGCTAGATGGTTGTCTCTCCACTTTATGCTATCATGTTTAGATCTTGTGTGCTACCTAACATGATCAAGATCATCTTATTGTAATGCTACATGTTGTGTTTGCTGGGATCCGATGAATATTGAATACTATGATCAAGTTGATTATTAATCTATGTTACATGTTATTTATGATCTTGCATGCTCTCCGTTACTAGTAGATACTTTGCCCAAGTAGATGCTTGTAACTCCAAGAGGGGTATTTATGCTAGATAGTGGGTTCATGCCTCCAGTAATCTGGGCGAGTGACAGCAACGTCTAAGGTTGTGGATGTGCTGTTGCCACTAGGGATAACATAACAATGCTTTGTCTACGGTCATATGTATTTGTTTACATTACGCACATTACTTAATGCGATTATCCGTTGCTTACAACTTAATACCAACGGGGGACACAGATGTTAACCTAACGGTGGATTATTAGTCATAGATGCGGTTGGATAACGGTCTATGTATCTTGTCATAATGCCCAATTAAATATCATGGTAGTCATTTTTTCATTTATATGCATTGTCATGCGCTCACTATTTTATCAATTGCCCAGCTGTAATTTGTTTGCCCAACATATTATTTATCTTTACGGAGAGACACCACTAGTGAACTGTGGACCCCGGTCCATTCTTTTACACTGATAAAACCACCAACTGCAAACAATTGTTCTATTTTACTTCCTGCAATTAAATACTATTTTTCACACTATACGTTTAATCCTTTGTTACAGCAAGCCGGGAAGATTGACAACCTTCCTGTTTTGTTGGGGCAAAGTAGTTTGATTGTGTTGTGTGCTGGTTCCACGTTGGTGATCGATCAACGGCGCCACCAACAACCTTCTGAAGTGCTCCTACTCCTCCTAGATCTGACAACCTTGGTTTCTTACTGAGGGAAAACTTGCTGCTGGACTGCTTCATACCTTCCTCTTGGGGTCTCCCAATGAACGTGTGTTTCACGTCATCATCAGCACAGGAGATTGAACTAGAAGTCAATCGAATGAGCAGGTGGCACATATGCTGCGGGAAGAGTAGCTTAGATAGTACCAGAGATCTAAGGCTCAATTTATCCTTGAAGGAGATTCAAATACGAGATACTTCCATAATGTTGCCAATGGCAGACGTAGGAAGAACCGTATTCATATTCATTCTCTTAATCAGGATGAGGGCCTGATCGAAGGACAGGAGCAGCTCAAAGATTATATAACAAGCTACTATAAAGGTTTGTTCGGGGCTCCGGAGGAAGGAAACTTTTCTCTTGACGAGTCACGCACAGATGATATACCCCAAGTGTCCACCGAGGAAAACAACTTTCTTAGTGCTCCCTTCTCTGAAGACGAGATAAGTAAGGCGGTTTTCCAAATGAAGCACAATAAGGCACTGGGACCGGATGGTTTTCCTGCTGAGTTTTACCAGCATTTCTGAGAAACCATCAAGTCTGATATGCTTGAGTTATTCGGTTGCTTGCATGCCGGACAACTAGAGTTGTTTCACCTTAACTTTGGGGAAATCTTTTTGTTGCCTAAAATTCAGGAGCCCGAAAGGATACAATAGTACCGGCCTATATGTCTCTTGAATGTTATATTCAAAATATTTACGAAGGTGGCAACCATTAGGTTAAATTATGTGGCTGATTATGTGGTTAAACCTACCCAAACTGCATTTATGCAAGGTAGGAATATGCTAGACGGGGTCGTGATCCTGCACGAAACCGTACATGGGATGCATACAAAGAAACTTAATGGAGTAATATTCAAAATCGACTTTGAAAAAGCCTATGATAAGGTTAAGTGGTCGTTCCTCCAACAGACTCTGAGAATGAAAGGTTTCTCGGACGAGTGGTGTGCTTTGATCCACAATTTTGTTTCTGGGGGTAGTGTGGCTGTTAAAGTTAATGATGACATCGGCCGCTACTTCCAAACAAAAAGAGGATTAAGGCAAGGTGATCCATTATCGCCTATACTATTTAATATAGTGGCTGATATGTTGGCGATCATGATTGAATGGGCTAAGGAAGATGGCCAAATTGAAGGGGGTAGTCCCACATCTTGTCGATGGGGGATTATCTATTCTTCAATACGCGGACGATACGATTCTCTTTATGGAACATGACCTCGATAAGGCAGCGAATCTAAAATTAATATTATCAGAATTTGAGCAGTTATCGGGGTTGAAGATAAATTTCCACAAAAGTGAATTGTTTTGCTTCGGCGAAGCCCGGGACGTATCTGCTCAGTATGCTAAATTTTTTGGCTGTGAGCAAGGTCAATTTCCTACAAGGTATTTGGGTATACCAATACATTACAGGAAACTGACTAATGCGGAATGGAAACACGTCGAGGAACGTCTTCAAGCGAGGTTATCTTCCTGGAAAGGAAAGTTACTATCTCTTGGCGGGAGGTTGGTACTCATTAATTCACTACTAACAAATATGGTACTCTATATGATATCCTTCTTCCAGCTGCCCAAAGGGGTCTTGCAAAAATTGGATTACTTCCGATCGAGATTCTTCTGGCAAGGAGATAGTGAGAAAAAGAAATATCGACTTGCTAAATGGAATTTTGTTTGTCGACCTAAAGATCAAGGAGGACTGGGTATTCATGACCTCCAGGTCAAGAATTCAGCTCTCCTCGGTAAGTGGTTGTTTAAACTACTTACTGAAGATGGGGTCTGGCAAACACTCCTTAAACGTAAATACATCGGCTCGAAAGCGTTATCACAAGTATATTGGAAACCTGGTGATTCTCACTTTTGAGCTGGCCTAATGGCGGCAAAGATTTTTTTTTCCGCTTTGAAGTATTTAAAATTGAGGACTGATCGGAGATAAGATTCTGGGAGGACAAATGGTTAGGTAATACCACTCTCCGAGAGTAGTATCTGGCTCTATACAATATTGTTCATCATAAAGGGGATACCATAGCCACGGTTATGCAGTCTACACCACCCAATGTGACGTTCAGGCGAGACTTAATTGGGCCCAGACTCACGTCTTGGAATGCCTTGCTGACAAGGTTGACTTTGGTTCAGCAGTCACAAGGGCCTGATGAATTTCACAGGAGTTTATGTGAGAATGGAAAATTCTCGGTAGATTCTATGTATAGAGCGTTATTCCATTCCGATGTACCAGTCGATAATAATATTAAAATATGGCAAATGAAGATTCCGCTAAAACTTAAAGTTTTTACATGGTATCTTCATAAGGGTGTCATTTTAACAAAGGATAACCTTGTCAAGCGAAACTGGCACGACGGAGTGCGTTTTTTGTCCACAACAGGAGACAATAAAGCACTTATTGTTCGAGTGTAGTTTTGCACGTTCTATTTGGTCAGCTATCCAGATGGCGTCTAACTTGTATCAACCCAAGACTGTTGCTAATATATTTGGCAATTGGTTACATGAGATAGATAATAAGTATAGCACTGTTATTAGGGTGGGAGCGATAGCGATTATATGGTCACTTTGGCTGTGTAGAAATGACAAAAAAATTAATGATAAAAATTCTCTCGCTTGCAGGTACTCTATCGGTGCACAAGTATTTTACGATCGTGGTCCACATTACAACGGCCGGATTTTCGAGGCCTCTTTATGGAGGCGTGTGCACGACTGGAAGAAGTGGCGACATATATTTTTATCCAAGGCTTTGACGTTTTACTTTTCTATGATTGTAATTCGTCGAGTGCTACTTTTTAGTTCTTTTTGGGTACTTTCGGATTGCGGCTGCGTGCATACCTGTTATGCAGAGGCCGGGTTTAATGTTTAAACCCTTTAAGTAATAAAGCTTTTTATAAAACAAACTATACTGTAGCTCGAACATGGTTTTTGTTAATAGAAATCGGAGATGAGACTCTATTTTTCAAAAAAAAAAGTGCAGTATACTTTAACCAAAGAAAGTGAGACACAAGGTTTGGTCGAAAGGATGAGGAAAGTGATTTGACATGACTATGTGAAGGCGAAGATAAGTCTTTCCGAGGAGACCCAAAGTCATGGACGTTAGAGCATCTCCACCGCACCCTCCAAATGACCACCCAAAGGCCCATTGGGGCTCGGACGCCAAAAACCGCCACCAGCGGCACCCCCCCCCCCCAAAGGGTCGCCCCGAGCAATTTCTTGTCTGGCACCCCCGAGAGGGCCTCCAAACTTGGAGGCCCTATCGGGGGTGCCGGACACTGCCTGGACATAGCTTCCGACAGGGGTGGCCCACCCGTCATACACACAACGCAGGCCTGGCCATGGGTTTAAGGCGACGTGTAGGAGGCCGTTCCGCCCGCGTTAATGGCGACGCGTTTCCGCAGGCGACGAAGGGACTGGACGGCGATGCGTCTCCCGCACGCCTCGCATTTACGGCGGCGCCTGCTGAGCGCCTTGCCTTTCCCGACTTCCCACGCGACACAGTGGCGGAGACGTGTCGCCGCCATTAACTCCGACGCGACGCGTGCTCACCCACCCGGCGCTTCCCGCCTCGGTTTCCCGCCTCGACCTTGGCCGGCTATAAAGAGGCCCCCGCCGTGCAGCCATTTCACCACACCAGCACCGACGCTCGCCGTAGCCACTTGACCACAGCACCAGCCGTAGCCCAGAGCACCATGCCTCGCCGCCTCGCCACCTCATGGGCCACCCTCACCCAGGCAGCACGCCGTGCTCACGGCACGGCGCAGGAGGACGCCGCTGACGAACAGCCGTTCAACTTGGGGGTGATGTGTCCGGCACCCCCCAATTGGGCCTCAATTGGGGGTGTCGGACACCGATTTGGAGGGTGCCGGTGGAGATGCTCTTAGGTAGAAGCGCTGGGGCAAATTCGATCAGATTTGTAGTGTACTAGAAGGAAAAGACGCGCGTTGCCGCGTCTGTCCTAATACGAACAATGATAGATCAACAAAAAGAAAATTAGCGAGACATAAATAAAAGTTAGTATCAATGATAATAAAATAGTATCACTGGTTCACTATTTTACAACACGTTTACTCATACATCCTCACATAAACATAGAGGAGTAGAGAAGGGACACGGTTATTTACTTGTACTAAGGTTAGGAGTACACCACTCAACAAAAAGCATGAACCCCTCTCCCCCCTCTAAAAAAATTTACACTCAGTTAGACAATTAGTATACAACGACAATTATGAAATGTCATCAAAGTTAAATTGTGTACATGGTTCTATAATGATTCGAACAAAAAAATTGATCAAAATTCCAACAATCTGTAGACACTGTACGATATGATGAAAATTACAAACTCAGAGAGACAGATTAGCCAAGATCTGATTAGCCATCGATGTACGATATGATGAAGGTCATCGATTTAATATAATGAAATCAAGTAGACTTTTCTGACACAAATTATCCCAAAATCAATAATAATAGTTGGTGTAATTATTTTACATAGTTAAATAAATTGCATCAAATATGATCGGTACTATATAAAAACAGAGGAACATTCCACCAATAAATACTAAATAATTCACCAAAATATAGAGCCAACTGAGATCTTAAACCGTTTACATGTCATATTAATCTGTGCATTGGATCTAGATTGCATAAAATAAAATGGCATGAATACCACTAAAATTATATATCTAATTGCAGGAATACTCTTCTATTAACATATAATTTGTCATGTTCGCCACACGGTTCAACACCACATGATATTTTATTATTGTATCCTCGTGGTCATGACTTTTTTGCACTCTAATGATTGCAACTGAGGCTAGGCATACATATGTCATTTTTAGTGTATGTATTCAACCATCTACAAAATACGCACATGTATTTTCTTACATAATCTGGCTCGTTCTCGGAATACAAGTGAGATATAAGTAAATATACCGTAGAAAAAAGTTCACGGATAAATATCCACATCATCTTTCATCAGTAATAGGTGGCATCCGACAAAGAGGCGTATAACTCATCCTTCCATCCTCATTCACCATCGATTTGCCGCTCATGGTTTCAACCGCAGCTGCCACCACCACCGAGTCGAGCACTACTAACAACAACGGTGACAACGGCGGCCGATGCGAGAGGCGACATGCGTGTTCACGTGCAACTACTGCGAGGGTTGTAGGAAGTCTTTCAGCTCACTGGTGTTGGGTGGTCACCAGAGGGGAGCGCACGTTGCGTGCAAGTTAACAATGGACTTGAGTCGCGACATCAGGGTTGGAGGTGCCCTGTAGTCCCAGGTGCTTGACGGAGACAGAGATGTGTGCGGAGAGACGGGCAAATTTTGCGTAGGGACGGCTGTTTTCGACAGAGTACGGCTCGAGGGAGGCGGAGGGAGAGAAATGGTGTTGCGTGTCACAGGCTGCGCGACACTATGGTGGACGCTGGCGGCAGAGATAAGAGAGAGAGTTGTCGGGTAGCGTCAGTAGCTCTGGACTCACCGCATCTCCTTGTAAAAAAATCGAAACGACATGTTTAGGTTTACTTGTACGTATTGTACGGACTCTAGAAGATTTTTTTTGCATTTTGGTCTACCCAAAAAGAGTAATTTTGAGAGAAAATGGAGCTATTTTTTCTTTTTTACAGCCACATTTTTGTTTTTTATAGATGGGAATCCCTTTTTATTTCACCAAAAATTTAGCAGATAAGTACAAATATATGTATATATCCAATATAATTTTTTTTCAAACTGAATTTAAAACTATGAACTATAAATAAATAATGTGAACTAAGTGGGGTCTACCATGATATTGACATGTGGAAGAAGGAGAGGGCTCCAATTCTAGGGAGCTTAGTATTTAGAAAGATTATATCTATCCATCGATACGTTGTAGCAGTATGAAGAACACGATTGATTTGTCAACATTTTTTTTGAATTTTACCATATATATTAAACCAGCAAAGAGTACACGATTACATCGATTACAAAAACAATTCTAAAACAGACGAGCAAATCTATGAGATCTTCAAGCCCTTTTTTCTTCCATGACACAATCTTGTACTTTTCTGAAGGCAGCCGTAGAACAACGCCGAATACACCAAACCACAGACCTGTGAATATCAATGAAGGTTCTTCCCTTTTAATTTTGAGCCGCAATGCCAAGTCTTTGTGCACGCACACATCCATTAAATTAATCAAGCAACATCGGCAAGAGCACCACCACGGATATTCCAGGGACAAATAACCGAACCACTTTGTCGACGTCGTTGGGAGCCGAGAAAATGAATCACCATTGCCGAAGACGTAGTAGCCGGGATAGATATTGCGAAGACAATCCTCCTCGCGGCAACCATAAGAAACTATTCAAGATTGATCTGGCGAAGCAAGATCTGAAGAACCATACCTAGACAAACTTAATCTTCCAAAACCACCATTGACGTCGGGAAGGAGATCACGCCGTCGAACGAAGCGCGGAAGATCACTTATTGCAGACGAAGCCTTCTCCATTGACGAAGATGATAACAACCAAAACCAAGCTCTAACATTAAGGACCTTTGTATCGCGCCCTGCGCAGGTCCGAGGTCCCCACCCTTCCTAGTGCCAGAGCGACAACTAGAGGAGGCGAGGACCCGTCAATTCTTAGACGAAGGCGACGATGAAGATGGAGATGGCGCCGGCGGCGACGGCTAGGGTTAAACGCCGCCGCCTCTCTTTCTTTCTTTTCCGCTTGGCTTTCTAAAACAAGGTCCGTCTCGATTGATTTGTCAACATACTAGCAAGGTGGTCGTGCATAATAACCGCTCTGATTGCGAAAGGATTAAACCGACGGCGCAAACCAAACAGCCGACCTCAAGTGCAAACTAGTCTGAACTCTATAGCTTTGCCCACCAATGATTTTGCTGAACTGTGAACCCTTGCTAAACTTGGGAGCAAGACGAGCCGGCGGCGCTTCAATGGCGGCGGTGAGTTGCGTTCGCCACCACCACCGGTCGAGCAGGAGGATTGGGGTAAGTTGAGCGGCCGCCTCGATCTGTTTTCACATGCCCTGTTCGTTCCTCTGAAAGTTATGCACACCAATGGCGGCGGCGCACCGCGTCCGCTTGACCTCGGCCTCTCCCCCAAATTGGCGGCTCTGGCCTTCCTCTTCTTCCTCCTGCTCTGTGGGAGCACCTTCTTGGCCGCGGCCGCCTCCACTGACACTATCCTCCCCGGCGAGAGCATCCCCGGGAACCAGACCCTCGTCTCCAAGAGCGGCGCGTTCGAGCTGGGCTTCTTCTCCCCGGGCCCGGGCATCCACTACTACCTGGGCGTCCGCCTGCTGAACATGGTCGGCAACAGCCCCACCTTCTGGCTCGGGGACAGGGTCGTCGTCACCGACCTGCCGACCGCGTCGCTGGAGATGTTCGGCGGCAGCCTGTACATCAAGCAGAGCGGGGCCAGCCTCTGGTGGTCGCCGGCCGGCAATGGGTCTTCCGCCGCCGTCGCGGTCCTCCTCGACAACGGCAACCTGGTGGTCAGGGACCAGGGGAACTCCTCCCTGGTGCTGTGGCAGAGCTTCGACTACCCCGGCGACGCGCTGCTCCCCGGGGCGAGGCTCGGACTCGACAGTGACACCGGGAAGAACGTCTCGTTGACATTCAAGGGTTTCTCACACAACGGCAGCCTCACCGTCGACGAGAGCCGGAGGAACGGGTTCGTGCTCACCACCGACGGGCACGACAATCGCGGCACCTTCCCGGACTGGATGTTGTCCTCTAAGGACAATGGCAGCTCGCTGCTGCTGAACCACCCGGAGAACTCGAACCGCCCCGAATTCTTGCAGTTCCATTTGGGGCAAGTCAGCCTGATGCGGTGGTCTGAATCGGGTCCCGCCGCAAACAGCAGCACTACCGCCGGCTGGGTCGCTCGCTGGACCTTCCCCTCCGATTGCAAATCTAGCGGGTTCTTCTGTGGCGATTTCGGCGCCTGCTCCAGCGCCGGGAAGTGCAACTGCGTCGACGGATTCGAGCCGTCGTACCCGATCGAGTGGGGACTTGGGTACTTCGTCACTGGCTGCTCCAGGTCTCTCCCGCTGAGCTGCGAGGCCGACGGTCAGACGGAGCACGACGACTCTTTTGCCCCGTTGGACAAGCTGCAAGGGCTTCCTTACAATGCCCAGGACGAGGTGGCTGGAAACGACGAAGAATGCAGAGCGGCTTGCCGTAGCAAATGCTACTGCGTTGCCTACACCTACGGCCATGGGTGCAAGCTCTGGTACTACAACCTGTACAATCTTAGCCTGGCTGCTAGGCCTCCATACAGCAAGCTGTACATCCGTTTGGGCTCCAAGCTCAGGAAAAAAGGCTTACAAACAACAGGGATCGCGTTATTGGTCACTGGGTCCATAGCCATTGCTTCTTTGGTACTGGTATTGGTGCTTCTATGGAGATTCCGGAGGAATTCGTTTGCCTCGAGGAAGTTTGAGGCAGAAGGCCCTCTTGTGGTCTATTCTTATCCTCAGCTCAAGAAAGCCACGGGCAATTTCTCCGATAAAATCGGCGAGGGAGGATTCGGAAGTGTTTTCAGGGGAACAATGCCAAGATCAGCCGTCATCGCTGTGAAGAATCTCAAAGTCCTCGGGCAAGCAGAGAAGCAATTCAGAACAGAAGTGCAGACACTTGGAGTGATCCAACACAGTAATCTTGTCCGTCTCTTGGGATTTTGCGTCAAAGCAAACAAAAGGCTGCTGGTTTATGAGTACATGCCAAATGGCTCTTTGGAATCTCATCTGTTTAAAGAGAAGTCTAGCCTGTTGAGTTGGAATGTTCGGTACCAAATTGCTATAGGCATTGCCAAGGGTCTCGCCTATCTACACGAAGAATGCGAGGACTGCATCATACACTGCGACATCAACCTGAAAACATACTGCTCGATGCGGAACTCTGCCCCAAGATTGCTGATTTCGGCATGGCCAAGCTCCTTGGACGAGAATTCAACTCGGCGCTGACCACTGTCCGAGGAACCATGGGCTATCTAGCACCGGAGTGGATATCCGGGCTGCCGATCACTAAGAAGGCGGACGTGTACAGCTTTGGCATTGTGCTCTTCGAGATAATCTCTGGGAGAAGGAGCACTAAGATGATGAAATTTGGGAGCCATCGGTATTTTCCGCTATACGCGGCTGCTCAGGTGAATGAAGGGGAGGTTATGTGCTTGCTAGATGGTAGGCTAGAAGGAGATGCTAATGTGAAGGAGCTGGATGTCACCTGTAGGGTTGCCTGCTGGTGCATCCAGGATCAGGAGAACGACAGACCGTCAATGGGGCAAGTTGTTCGCATGTTGGAAGGTGTCATCGGCACTGAGATGCCTCCTATTCCAGCTTCATTTCAGAACCTTATGGAGGGTGATGACAGTACTATATATTCCGATTTCTGAAGGAGGTTGCTAGGGGTACTCCACTTAATGCTGAGTTGTGATCTGAATCTGTGTTCAGATTTGTTTGCTATTCCAAACTACAAGCTCTCTCCCTACAGACTCTAGTAGGCATTCAGCGAAGTTGAAAAAAGAAGAAACTGTTTTGCTGCAGATTCGTCGATGCATTCCTCTCCTATCGACTGACGAAGATGTCAAACAGTTACGCCTTTCAGCA